>CM054157.1:8637137-8657137 GCA_028751875.1 Rapana venosa
TATGGCAAGGCTGAAACGTTGCCATTTTGTACAGACGTTGATAGTGGCAAATGTTTAAGTTGAAAGGGGGAGAGGAGGGGGGAGGGTGGTGGTTGGTGGTAAGAGGTCATGGAATTATGTTAATGTGTGTAACGTTAACTTTTTTGGTGTGTGTTTTTGCACAAACAAAAGTAGGGCTTATTCTTAAACATAAAAACCAACCCCCCAAAAATCAGGATCGACCCCTTTTGGTGTCGGTTTAAACATTAGTTTGTCCTTTTTGTGACCAACTTATTTGCTTGCTTACTTGACATATATACTTGCCTTTTTTTTCTTTCTTTCTTTCTTTTGTCGCTCGTAGCTTATTTTATTTTATTTATTTATTTTATTTTATCTAGTTATTCTTTTATATCAAGGATTTATTTTTATTTATTTATTTAAAAAATATTATATCGAGGATAATGGAACAAGCACTCGTGTGCTTTTTATTTTTTACATGCAGTCCCAGTATCTATGCGGTTTTGTTAAATTTCAATATCTGTTCCCACCTGCATAGAATGGCCTACTGTTAGGAAAAGCGGAAGAGGATTTAACGTGCTTACTTATACTTGCCTTCTTACTTAAACTTTCTTTGTGTGTGTGTGGTTTTTTTAACGTTCGTATTTGCTTACTTTACAAATTTAACATTACTTATTAATTCACTTTCTTACAAGCTAACTAGCTCGTACACTTAACTACTTATACTTTACTTTCTTTCTTTCTTTCTCTTTCTTTTCTTTCTCTTTCTCTCTCTCTTCTCTCTCTCATCTCTCTCTCTCTCTCTCTCTCTCTCTCTCTCTCTCTCTCTCTGTCAGAGTTTGTTTTTTGTTGCTCTTTTGGGGGGGGGGGGATGTTTTTGTTTTGAAAAGGTTATTTCCCTTCGTTTCTACTGTGTGAGAGTATAAGTATTGGGCGGGGACTGGATGTAAAAAAGCACATGAGTGCTTATTCATTATCCTCGAAATAAAAATTTGTCATTGTCATTCTCTCTCCCCCCCCCCCCCCCCCCCCCCCCCTCTCTCTCTCTGGTTCTTACTGCTTACTTAAGTACCTTACCGACTGACTGACATAATAATATACTTGCTAATAATGACTACTTTTCCGACTTATTCGCTCGCTTGCTTGCTTGCCTGCCTGCCTGCCTGTATAGCCTGCTTGCTAGCTAGCTAACTTACTTACATATCCCACACATGAACTAAAGCGTTTACTGGTCACCCAACACGCTCAGGGGATTTCAACCACTCCTCTCATTTCATTCCAGCCTCACCTCTCTCTCCCTCCCTCTCTCCCTCTCTCTCTCGCCTGTCTGTCTGTCTGTCAGTCTGTCTGCCTGCCTCTCTCTGTCTCTCTGTGTCTGTCTGTCTCTCTCTCTCTCTCTGTCTCTCTCTCTTAGGCCCTCTGTGTCTTTTAGCCTGACTTTTGGGATCAGAACAGAGAGAGAGAGAGAGGGGGGGGGGGGGGGGAGAGGCAGACTGACAGACAGGAGAGGGAGAGAGAGAGAGAGAGCGAGAGAGAGCGAGGCAGACTGACAGACAGGAGAGGGAGGGAGAGAGAGAGAGAGAGAGAGAGAGGAAGGGAGGGAGGGAGGGAGGGGGAGAGAGGGAGGGAGGGGGAGAGAGAGAGAGAGAGAGAGAGAGAGAGAGAGAGAGAGAGAGAGAGAGAGAGAGAGAGAGAGAGAAGACAGACAGACAGACAGACAGAAAGACAGGAGAGAGAAACAGACAAACAAACAGACAGATAGAAGGACAGTAGAGAGAGAGAGAGAGAGAGAGAGAGAGAGAGAGAGGAGAGGAGGGAGGGAGGGAGAGAGAGAGAGAGAGAGAGAGAGAGAGAGAGAGACAGAGAGACAGAGAGACAGAGAGACAGAGAGACAGAAAGACAGGAGAGAGAAACAGACAAATAAACAGACAGATAGAAGGACAGGAGAGAGAGAGAGACAGAGAGAGATACACACAGACAGACAGAGACAGACAAGCAGACAGACAAGCAGACAGACAGGCAGGCAGGCAAAGCACAGACTGACAGGAGCCGCCTCGAGGCTGTGCCCAGTTAACGCATTCCAGCCCTGTAACGATGGGCCGACCTCTGGCGGGCGGCCCGTTCTGGGCGGCTCCGCCCCGGCTAATAGGAGTTAAGGGGTTAATGGGCAGTCATCTTGTCAAGCTGTCCCCAGGGATGCCGCCAGGAGGGGCGCGAGGAGCTGTCAATTTGATGGCGTATGGCCTTTCACGTGATGCCAATCATCTTTTGTCCGCTTGAGGAGGGAGGGGGAGAGGAAGGAGGGTACCTATCACACCATTGTCAGTGACGTTGCTTATTGTCTCCTCCTTTGTCTCACTGCATGAAATTCCCATCCCATCCTGCTCTCTCTCTCTCTCTCTCTCTCTCTCTCTCTCTCTCTCTTCTCTCTCTCTCTCTCTCTCTCTCTCTCTCTCTCCATCACTGGTTGACGGCAATGCAATAAGACAAGGGGAGACAAAAGGCAAATGTGGCCGAGTTACTGACTGGACAGAAAGGGAGACCAAAAAAAGGAACTGCCAGAAAGTGGGTTATTTTCGGCATTCATCCTTACCTGTTTTGGGTTTAACCAAAAATTTTTTTTATTATCATTCTTTTAAAATAAATGATAATGTATGTCTTTCCTGCAATGATTCTTTCTGTTTACTACATCTTTTAGGAGTTTGTTTTAAAAAAAAAATCTTTTTGATTGGCACACATATACAGTTCAAACACAAACAAAGTAACTTTTCATCCAGACAACATTTACATCATTTCCACTTTACAGACGTACAAGGCTTCTAGCTACACAAAGTACAAAAAAGAATCAATCGTCATTTTCGTTGTAAAGACAAGATTTATAGATTACATACAGAATTTTACTAATATTTTGAAAATGGTACTCAAGTTTCTACTAAGTTTATGTACTGGACTTTTAGGATGTTTTGTTGTTGTTGTTGTTGTTGTAGCTATTTTCCCCCTCTCATCTGCTCCCATAACCCCCTCCAGGATCGTAGGGGCACCGCAGTGACGAACATTACACTATTTGGCTCATTTTGCACCAGTTGGCTCCATTTCCCCCTCTACGTGTCTTTCTATTCTTCCTCATGTATTTTTCATATCGATTTCATAATCTTATACATCAGCCTTTTACACTGTAAAATTTTTCCCGAAGTCGGAACGCAGCTACCTTAATGGTGGGGAGAAAAAAAAAACCCATGCGCAAAATTTTTACCATTAGTGCACCTCAGAAACAGAGGAGAAGAAAACAAAATGCAAAATTCTTGGTCAAAGTGGGTTAATGCGGCGTTAGAATGTATCCCGCCCCCACGTCCTTTTCTTTGTCTGTCTGTCTTTGTCTGTCTGCCTCTCTGTCTGTCTCTGTTTGTCTGCCTGCCTCTCTGTCTGTCTGTCTGTCTCTGTGTATGTGTGTGTCTGTTGTCTGTCTCTATCTGTGTCTGTCTGTCTTTGTCTGTGTCTGTCTGTCTGTGTCTGTCTGTCTGCCTCTTGTGTGTCTGTGTCTGTCTGTCTCTATCTGTGACTGTCTGTCCTGTGTCTGTCTGTTTGTCTGTCTCTATCTGTGTCTGTCTGTCTGTCTCTATCTGTCTGTTTGTCTGTCTCTATCTGTGTCTGTTTGTCTGTCTCTATCTGTGTCTGTCTCTATCTGTGTCTGTCTGTCTGTCTGTCTCTGTCAGTCTGTCTGTCTGTGTGTGTCTGTCTGTCTCTGTCTGTCTGTCTGTGTCTGTCTGTCTGTATCTATCTGTCTGTCTCTGTCTGTCTGTCTGTCTGTCTTTGTCTGCCTCTGTCTGTCTGTGTCTGCCTCTGTCTGTCTGTCTGTCTGTGTCTGTCTGTTTCTCATAATTATTTCAGATGAAGGCAAGGCAAGATGGGTCTGTGGTCAGAGTGTTCGCACAATTCAAAATCACACAACATGCACAGCTGGTATTTAAAAAATAAACAACAACAAAAAGCATCCTTTGCTTTCACTGAGACTCTTCCTACACCTGGCTCTGTAAGCTCTTTATCACCAAAACCCCCCAACAAAACAAAAAAACCACCTTGTTGAATGCCTAATTCCGCCTGTCTCATCCCGACAAAAAGAAAAATAAATACATGAGTGGGCAGTCGAGTTTTTAAAAAATGATGTTGCTCTCTGTGATGTCATTCTGTCCGTCTGTGTGTGTGTTTGGTGTGTGTGTGTGTGTGTGTGTTTGGTGTGTGTGTTTGGTGTGTGTGTGTGTTTGGTGTGTGTGTTTGGTGTGTGTGTGTGTGTGTGTGTGTGTGTGTTTGTGTTTGTGTGTGTGTGTGTGTATATCTCTGTCTCTCTGCCTCCCTCTGTCTGTCTGTCTCTGTCTCTCTCTCCTCCTCCTCTCCCTCCCTCCCTCCCTTCCTCTTAATTAAAAATGAGTGGGCAGTTGGTTCTCTCCCTCTCTCTCCCCCTCTCCCTCCCAGCCTCTGCCTGTGTGCGTGTGTGTATGCGCGTGCGTGCGTGTGCGTATGTGTGTATTCGTGTGTGTGTGTGCCTGTGCCTCCCTGCCAGCCTGCCCGCCTGTCTCTCTGCCAGCCTGCCAGCCTGTCTGCACATGCGACGATGCATCAAGCCTGCCCAGCCGAAGAGACCTGATCAAAAGCTGATTACCAACAGCCTCTTCTGTTGTCGCAGGGTCTTTCCTATGGCGCGCTACATGACGCCGACAAGGTTAGACAGGCGTGCACACACTGTCTCTTTCTGTATCATCGCATCTGCCGCCCTAGCCTTCACCCCTCGTTCTGTGGCCTTTTTCGTTCCGTTTCGTTAGCCGATCCCTCTCTGACACTTCAGTGAGATTAGCGCCTCCCTGCCAGCCAATGGCTGCTCCACCGTACACAGCCTGATTAGCAGTGTGTAACAGCAGTAGGTAACAGTAGTATACAGGCCTGATCAGCAGTAGGTAACATCAGTATGTAACAGTAGTATACAGGCCTGATCATCAGTATGTAACAGCAGTATGTAACAGCAGTATGTAACAGCAGTCTGTAACAGCTCTATACAGGCTTGGTCAGCAGTAGGTAACAGCAGTAGGTAACAGTATTATACAGGCCTGATCATCAGTATGTAAAAGCAGTATACAGGCCCTATCATCAGTATGTAATAGCAGTATACAGGCCTGATCATCAGTATGTAAAAGCAGTATACAGGCCCTATCATCAGTATGTAATAGCAGTATACAGGCCTGATCAGCAGTATGTAACAGCAGTATACAGGCCTGATCATCAGTATGTAATAGCAGTATACAGGCCTGATCATCAGTATGTAACAGCAGTATACAGGCCTAATCATCAGTATGTAATAGCAGTATACAGGCCTGATCATCAGTATGTAACAGCAGTATACAGGCCTAATCATCAGTATGTAATAGCAGTATACAGGCCTGATCATCAGTATGTAATAGCAGTATACAGGCCAGATCAGCAGTATGTAACAGCAGTATAAAGGCCAGATCAGCAGTATGTTAAAGCAGTATACAGGCCTGATCATCAGTATATGTAACAGAAGTATACAGACCAGATCAGCAGTATGTAACAGCAGTATACAGGCCAGATCAGCAGTATGGAATAGCAGTATACAGGCCTGATCATCAGTATATGTAACAGCAGTATACAGACCTGATCAGCAGTATGTTAAAGCAGTGTACAGGCCTGATCAGCAGTATGAAACAGCAGTATACACACCTGATCAGCAGTATGTAACAGCAGTATACAGGCCTGATCAGCAGTAACAGCAGTATACATCCTTCGGATGAGACTATAAGCCGAGGCCCCGTGTGCGAACGCATGCAGAACATCGTGCGCACACGTTAAATCCTGTTCCACTTTTCAAAAGAGTAGGCCATTGTGTGCCAGTGGGAACAGATGACAAAATTTACAAAACCGCATACACACGGGGACTGGATGTAAAAAAAAAAGCACATGAGTGCTAATCCCATTATCCTCGATATTAAAAAAAAAAATTCATCTGAGCGCTTTGATTTGTTGCTTTACAAGATTCAGCGCTAAATAAACTCCATACATTATTATCATTATTATACAGGCCTGATCGGAGTATGTAACAGCAGTATACAGGCCTCATCAGCAGTAACAGCAGTATACAGGCCTGATCAACAGCATGTAACATCAGTGCACAGCAGTATGTAACAGCAGTATACAGGCCTGATCAGCAGTAACAGCAGTATACAGGCCTGATCAACAGCATGTAACATCAGTGCACAGCAGTATGTAACAGCAGTATACAGGCCTGATCAGCAGTAACAGCAGTATACAGGCCTGATCAACAGCATGTAACATCAGTGCACAGCAGTATGTAACAGCAGTATAAGGCCTTAACAGCAGTATGTAGCAGCAGTATAAGGCCTAAACAGCAGTATGTAACAGTACTACACGGGCCTTAACAGCAGTATGTAACAGCAGTGTAAGGCCTGAACAGCAGTATGTAGCAGCAGTACACAGGAAACTAATCAACTTTACGCCGCCTTGAGACCACTACACAGAGGAGATCTTGCCTTCTATTCTGAGTCATTCTTTTTTTCTTTTTTTTACTTTCGAGTTCGTCGGAAGGACGGCCGTTCTCTGTAATGAAGGCAAACTTACCGCTGCAAGTCCTCCCAGTCTCCAAAGAGTTTCTTGGCCATCAGTTTTGATGATTTTTCTTCACATTTTACCATTTCCGAATACGCATGATTTACTAAGTTTACTTCAACAAAAATAATTGGTAAATCACGGGCTAGAATGAGCGCTCTGATTTGTAATTGCAAGATATAGCGCTCTATAAATTTCATTTATAATTATATTATTATTATTATTATTATTATTATTATTGTTGTTGTTGTTGTTATTATTATCTCATCATCATCATCATCATCATCATCATTATTATTATTATTATTATTACCAAACCCCAAATATTCTTGACCAATCTAGACGTTCCACGAAAACGAGGATTTTCACAGCTGACCATGGGCAAGGTGACTTTCAGCCCAATGAGAGCTAACATTACATATACAAGGCCAGCAAGATCTGAACATTCTTCAGTCTGCGCCAAGAAAGAATAACAAGAGTGATACCGAGAAAAGGTGTTCTGCAGACCAGCTTGTGTTTTGGTAAACGCACACATAAAGGCTGCACTCTGTATACTTCTTTTGCAAAACCATAAATCCCTGCGTTTTCCGCACTTGAGCAATACACAGCACACAGACACAGACACAACACACACAAAACACACAACACACGCACGCACGAACACACACACACACACACACACACACACACACACACACACAACACACACACACACACACAAAACACAACGCATGCACACCTGCAGTTACTGATAAGAGAACTTTAGCAGCGCTTTAAAACTCATGACATTGAGAGAAGTGGGTGTAGTTTGTTTAGTTTTTTTTCTCCTGATTTCAGCCCACAGCTCATTTATATCTGGCTAGTCCGCCCGAGGAAAAAGCACAAGCAACACCCTCCCCCATCTACACGCACACGCGCGCGCGCGCGCGCACGCACACACACAGCACTGTCACAAACATAATTATCTTACAGGGAGATGAACACACGACTTTAACAGTAAACTCTCGGTGACACTAACTATTATTTATTATTCATTTATTTATTCTTTTACATCGAGGATAATGGAGTAAGCACTCATGTGCTTTTTTTTACATCTAGTCCCCGTGTGTATGCGGTTTTGTAAATTCTGTCATCTGTTCCCACCGGCACACAATGGCCTATTCTTACGAAGTGTATGTATGTATGTATGTATGTATGTATGTGTGTATGTATTGTGTATGTATGTATGTGTGTGTGTGTATGTATGTATGTATGTATTATGTATGTAAAGTATGTATGTATGTATGTATGTATGTATGTATGTAGTTTTCTCCTCTCTCTCTCCTCTCTCCCTCTCTTCTCTCTCTCTCTCTCTCTATAATATAATATTATATATATATATATATATATATATATATATAATATATATATATATAAAATGGGTTGTTCTCAAAAACATGTGCTATTTCTGTGACATAGAGACCCAAAAATTAATTTCACTGTACATACATGTCTTTATGTCACACAGTACAACATTTCAATATACATCATTTTCTAAAATGGAAAAGAAGATCAGTCAATTCATCTTTTTGTAATAGATGATTAAAAAAACATAATTTTTGCTGTTTTAAACGGTTGTGACATGGAATCCAAAAAAAGAGCTTTGAGGTCTTTAAAAACAGCAGCTTTCAAACCGGGTATAAAATTACTTGTAAACCAAGGAAGAAAAGGTTCCCATATGTCAAAAACTGTCAAAATAAATCATGAATTGCTTTTTTTTTTTCTGCAGTTTTCAAAAATCCACGTTAGTCCTCCATGCTCACGGCAAACTTCCACATTCTCATGTCTCCCATAATTTTTGGGAATATACAGCTCAATTTAGGCATGAAGTACTTCTTTTTCCTTGCTCACAAGAGGCACACTGCAGCTGTTCAGAACAATATATTTGCTTATTGCATTTGATTATGTAATGAAAACAAAACGTTAAGTTGTGACATGGGTCCCTTACAGTTTGTGACGTGGAATCTAAGTCTACAAAACAACTTGAAACCAACCATAGCCCAGGGCAAACATGAGTCAAAATGAATATAACGACACCAAAACAATTACATTTTAAGAAAATAGAAAGGATTTGAATCAAACCACTGATACTGTGATAGTGATACATTTTTTCATTTTGGAGTGTGTTACAGTTGAGACTGGAAACCAACTCTACAAAATACTGAGAAATCTACTATGCACATGGCAAATATAAGTCAAGAATAAAACGGCTGAAAATAAAACAATCCCATTTAGAAAAATAAAACAAGTGTACTCATTTATATATTATTTATACATATCAATTGCAAAAAGTGTATTGATCCATGGGTCACCCATCACTCTTGTAACCTGTCTCACACTGTTAAAAGTTTGAAAATCAAATTCAGTATTTAACACACACAGTTATTTAGTTATTTAAACGAAAAACATCATTGATGCATGAAAATAATAAAAAATTCCTAAAATCCTGAATGGTCGGCTCTGGAAACTACCGCATTTTTCGTCTCTTGATGCAACTGACAAACTGTTCACATCCGATCTATTTTATTTAAAATCCCCGCTTTAAAATTTCACCCCACACAGGAACAGTTGCTTTCTTTAATCAAAGTGTGTGTCCTTCTGATGACATTTTCCCACCCCTGTAAATGTCCTGTCTTTATAAAATAAAGAAAGTGAAGCTGGATTTGGTTTGCAAGGCAAACACGAAGTCCGTGACTACATTTAAAAAAAATTTAAAATTTTCTTGTCTTAAATATTGATTTACATTATTTCATCCTTAATAATGAAAAAAAGACTCTTTTTACAAAGAACTATTCATAATGAAACGATAAAAAACAGATTGAACAAACCAGTACAACCACTTTAATGATGCAGTCCCAGAAAACGTTACAGTTGAGACGTTTCCGCAGATGATGGAAGACAAAGAAACCAGAGTCTAAAACCCATCATAGAATGATAACGCGGGAAAAATGTGCATTCACTGGATGTTTTTCCGGTGAAGAAGAAGTGCTCTAACTTGGAATCTCGGTCAAGTGACCTTGTTCTCCCGGAGTTCATACCAGCGTTTACGTCGTGTACAGTTGCTCCCGTCAAAAGAGGGAAAACCAATTGCCGTGTTGTATCGCGATGACTTTAAGAGGAAAGTAACCGCAGTTCTCACAGCATTGTTCCTATGTCATACAGTGTCTTCTCCCTTAGTTTTTTGCAAGAAAGCATTCCCAAAATGCTGAACAATTTTGTGCTTGAAACATTACAATAGACCAGAAAGTGGAAAACCAAGCGTAGCAACCGTAACGGAAATTATATGCCCATATATAATATAAATAAAATTCAACCCCGCAGCTAAGAATTTTATTTTTGCAAAGATAAAGAAACATCTGAAAGATGTTAGATGCTGTTTTTTTTAAGAAAAACACTTGTTTTAAAAGGGGCTTAAAAAAAAAATTCACTTTTTACAGTGTGTTCCTTCATGCACAAATCCGCCCCTTTTGTTTTTTGTGATATTTTCATAATAAATGCTCAATTTTACAATGAAAATAATATAACCGTGCATTTTTCTTTTAAATTCTATTTCTTCAATCAAACACCCCACCCAAATGTAACAAGCATCCCAATCATCCACAAACAAAACACAACATTTCAGGGCTTCCAAGTGAGTTTACACCTATGGCACACATGTTCTTGAGAACAACCTATATATAATATATATTAATATATATATATATATATATTATTTTATATATATATAATATATATATAAAATAATATATATATATATATAATATATAAAATATGTTGTTGGCATCCGTCTGTCTCGGAACAATGGAGAATGCGCCGTGGGTCAGTCAGTCAGTGGTGGAACTGCAATGCTGACTGTGGCTGTAGAGCCCAATCCTGGAGCGGCAGATCCTGTTGCAGGTGTTGCATGTGAAGACGGAGTTGTCTGATGGTGCTGACTCCGCTCTCCGATGTCCGCGTGCTCGTCTGTCTCCCCACTGCTCCTCCCTCTTCTGCTCTGCTGTCTTGATGGCCGACCTGGTAGTGGCTCGCCAACTGCTGCGGTCTGCTGCCAGTGCTTCAAGCCTTAACAAGCCTTCATTCCTTTCCCTTCTGGTAGATTCCCAGACATTATTCCATACTTTTTTTTTGGGGGGGGGGGGGGGGATGAGGACGGACAAAGATCAGAAAAGAATATAAACAAACAAAAACAAAATAACAGAGAGAAGGAAAGAAGGAAGGAAGAAAGAAATAAAGAAAGAAAGGAAAGAAAGAAAGGAAAGAAAGAAAGGAAAGAAAGAAAAAAAAAAAAAAGGAAAGAAAGAAAAGGAAAAAAGAAAGGAAAGAAAGAAAGGAAAGAAAGAAAGGAAAAAAAAAAAAAAAATGGAAAATAAAGAAAGATGGAAAAAAAAAAGAAAGGAAGGAAAGAAAAGAAAAAGAAAGAAGGAAGAAAGACAGGAAGAAAGAATACAACAAAGAAAGAAAGAAAGAAAAGAAAAGAAAGAAAGAAAAAAAAGAAAAATAACAAGGAAAGAAGAAAACCGAAACATGTAAAGCTTATAGAGAGCCAACAATTAGTTTTCTTTTTTTGAATTTTTGTTTGTCACTTTGTTTCCCAATATCTTTTTTTTTTTTGGAGTTGGTGGTGGTCCATCCCCTGACCCTTTGTGCCCCCCCCCCCCCCGTCCCCCCCCCCCCCCCTCCCCCCCCCCCCCCCCCCCCCCCCCCCCCCCCCCCCCCCCCCCCCCCCCCTGCTGATGAGTGGAAACAACTTGGCTGACAAGGATGAGAGACGTCTGACAAAATGTGGTTTTGACTGATCATGTCTGTAAAACAAATGAGAAGAGAACACGCGCGCGCGCGCGCTCGCACACGCAAGTCAAAAGAAACAACACTTCCTGATTATATACAATATATATAATATAATAATATATAATATATATATATATATAATATAGAGAGAGAGAGAGAGAGAGAGAGAAGAGAGGGAGGAGAGAGAGAGAGGAGAGATAGATTTGTGTTGTGTGAAAGACAACGTGAAGGATAAAATAAAGGAAACGAAAAGTCAAGAAAGGAAAAAAAAAACAGAAAGAAAGAAGAAAGTAAGAGATCAATCAAGCAGCAGGTAAAAAGGAACTACGGAAATGAAAACAGAACCAAGAAAAGAGGGTCGAAAGAAAGAACAAAGAAACAATAAAGTTGATGAGGGAGAAAAGGAAGAAGAATAAAAGAGGAGAGATTGGAAGGTAGAAAGAAAGAAAAAGCCAAGGAATAAAACTAAAAGAATGCATGGTAGAGAAGAAAAAAAACAACCCAACAAAACATGTAAGATGAAAGCAAGAAAGGAAAAAGAACGGATACAAAGACAGAAGAAACAGAGAGGAACGACAGAAGAAAGAAAGGAACGAAGAAGAAGGCAAGGAACGGTTGAGGAAGGAAGGAAGGAAGGTAGGTAGGTAGAAGGAAGGGCGTACAGTGGTGGGGAAGAAAAGAAGGAAGAAAAAGGGAGAAAGATTGAAAGGGAGAAAGAGTGAGACTTAAAAGGATGAATAAACTGATAAAAGGATATACTAAATATTATTGCAGGACAGACCAAGAACAACCAGCCAGTCAACCACGAAGACAGATAAACAAGTACACACGCTCGTTGTGTGTGTGTGTGTTGGTGTGTGTGTGTGGTGAAGTGTGTGTGTGTGTGTGTGTGTGTGTGAGTGTGTGCGTGTGTGTGCGTGCGTGTGCATGTGTGTGTGTGAATGAGTGTGTGTGTGTGAATGAGTGTGTTGTGTGTGAGTGAGTGTGTGCGTTGTGTGTGTGAGAGAGAAAGAGAGAGAGAGAGAGAAAGAGAGAGAGAGAGAGAGAGAGAGAGAGAGAGAGTGAGTGTGTGTGTGCTTGCGTTTTTGAGTGTGTGCTTGCGCTTGTGTGTAGAAGGGGAGGAAGACACACACAAATCCACACACACACACACACTCACCCCCCTCACCCCCCCCCCCCCCCCCACACACACACACACACACCACACACAAACCTAGCAGCAGGAATAAAAACAAGAGACAAAAATCAGAAGATGGAGACCAAGCAATAAGATAAAAACTCAGGAAAGTTTTTAAAAAAACAACAAACAAAACCCCTTAGACCAACCCTGAAATCAGAACAACAAACAAATAAACAAGACCCAACCCCCCCCCCCCCCCCCCCCCCCTTGCTATACACTAAATCTTGACGAAGTAGTGAAAAATGTTTTTTTGCTCTCCACCTTCCCCCCCCCCCCCCCCCCTCCCACTGAGACACCCCCACCCCCCTCCCACCCCACCCCCATCACTTCTTCGTAATGTTTCTAACAGCTGGAAGGTGTTTAGGAAACGATGCCAAGCCCGCCCCCCCATCCTTCCATAGGCTCCCCCCCCCTCCCCCCCCCTCCCCACACCTCTATCTGTTTGACAGAAAGCTAGAGTTAAGGGTACCCCTAAAGCCTGTTCGTTTGCAGGGAGCCATTAATAAGGCTGGTCCCTACACGGCCATCTCTTGTACTGTAGTAGTAGAAGTGTAAGAAGATAGCCTAGTGGTTAGAACATTGCGCTCGCAATCTGACGACCCGGGTTCGATTCCCGTTCAAGGGGGATATTTTCCCCTGGAGTTAACACCAGTGCAGACTCCACTCTCCCCAAAAGTCCTTCGGATAAGACTATAAACTGAGGCCCCGTGTGCGGACGCACCCAGAACATCTTGCGCACACGTTAAACTCCTGTTCCGCTTTTCGGAAGAGTAGACCATTGTGTGCCTGTGGGAACAGATATCAGAATTCACAAAACCGCATACACACGGGGACTGGATGTAAAAATAGCACATAAGTGCTTATTCCATTATCCTCGATATAAAAGAATGAAATAAAAAAAATTAAAAAAATAGAATAAGAGGTCTGTCTGTGAAGGCTACACACCGGTATTAATTTGGGGGTCATGTAGTATCTTGTACAGAGTGCGAGTGGGAAAAAATGCTGGTGATTTTCACAGATTTTTTTTAAGCAAGAAAAATTGGACTGTGCACTTGTTTTGGGGAATTGAGGACGTAGAGCTATACCAAGTACTCACGAGAAAGTTGGAAATTACCATCAAAATGAGGATTGCCTGTATTCCTACAGCGTTGACCCCCGCGCATGCATATTGCAGTACGGAAGCTAGCAGACGAACAAGGACTGAAGGGGATACAGCGTTTTGCTGAAAAACTCAAAAAAAATTCAAACCTACTAAAATTTGTTGAAAAACACATGAGTTTTGAGTCAGAGGCTAGCCTAGTCTTTCACACACGAAAAAGTGGTTTATATTTCTGTGGATGCCTTAGTATGTGCTGCGGTATGAATATAAGAGTCACATAGAAAAACAGAAGGAAAAGAATTATTTTTTTTAACACAGGTGTGCAGCCTGTATAAGGTTGGTCCTACACTTACAGCTCTTGTACTGTAGTAGGCTAGTAGTAGTGTAAGAGGTCTGTCTGTCTGTGGAAGTGTTATTCCTCGCGCGCCCCTGACGATGGACCATAAAAATTCAGGAAACTGGTAGCTGCCACTACCTACACTTCTTCTTGGCTGCTGTTGCAGCTTCATGGGCGGACAACTTGCATGCGTAGAACAAGCTACAATACTGTTCTCGTTCTGGTAGCATGCCAACAAAGAACAAGGGGAAATAAGTTTAAAAAGAAAAAAAAGAAAAAAAAAGCACAGGTAGAAGTATGTATGGAAATAAGAATGAATGAAAAAAGAAAAAGGAGAGAGATCATAAACGTATACTGATAACTTTCCTTCTCGTGTGGCTTGATGTAATAAAACCTTTGAAATTGTGTTTACGGTTTACTTCTTCTCTTTCATGAAAGAAGAGTAGACGTAGATCTAACAGTTGAAACAAGAATGTTGATGACACTTCCTTTTCTTTCTCTCTGTCTCTCTCTCTGTCTCTCTCTCTCTCTCTCTCTGTCTCTCTCTCTCTCTCTCTCTCTCTCTCTCTCTCTCTCACTCCTCTCTCTCTCTCTCTGTGTGTTGTGTGTGTGTGTGTGTGTGTGTTGTGTGTGTGTGTGTGTTCAAACGAATAGTGAATCTTCAAAGCTGACTATTCTCTTTTTTTCTGAGTTTCCTGTTAGCTGGTTTTTTGATCATTGTAGTTTAGCAAGAGTGTAGTTACTATATTCTTCCTTTAGTCTTTCAGTTCATTTTACAGTTGATTAAAGCGCACTTTGTCTTCCAAGTCATTTAAGTCATTTACGTTTTAAGCCTGCACCGATTGACGTATAAGCATTAAGGTCAGAACTTACACTCGCAATCGGAAGCCAGGGTTCGATTCCCGCTTCAGAGATTTTTACCCTCGGAGTTAACGTCAGTGCAGACTCCACTCTCCCCAAAAGTCCTTCGGATGAGACTATAAACCGAGGCCCCGTGTGCGAACGCACGCAGAACATCTTGCGCACACGTTAAATCCTGTTCCGCTTTTCGTAAGAGTAGGCCATTGTGTGCCGGTGGAACAGATGACAGAATTTACAAAACTGCATACACACGGGGACTGGATGTAAAAAAAGCCACATACTGCTTATTCCATTATCCTCGATATAAAAGAATAAAATAAATGAATAATAAAATCACCGACCACGGATGCCATACCTGAGCGTTTTCCAAAGTGTCATTCATATGCTTTTCATCCTCTGAAGTCGGAGTGTGGCTGCCTATATGGCGAGGTATTAAAAAGAGTCATACACGCAAACTTCTCATCCGGTGTACTTCCTATGATCTCACAGTGATTCCCTGGTAGGATGAGTGAGTGAGTCAAGAGTGCATGTTCTGGGTGACCCCCCCCCCCCCCCCCAAGGGTGTAAAGCTGGGGAACGCACAACAAAAACAACAACATATGCTTTTCGAAGTTTCTGCAAATAACATGGTAGGAAGTTTGGGCAAGAACTAGTTTTGGAATTCTTACGAGGCCAGGTTACTTGTATCTCCTGGATTTTCTTCGTTTTCCTTTTGTTGTTGTTTTGTTGTTGGGATTTTTTTTTGGGGGGGGGGGGGGGGGGGGGGGGGGGGGAGAGGGGCTGGTTTTGATTTAAAAAATTTTTTTTAGTGAGACGAGGGTCTTAACTTTCTTATGATAAAAAGCGTTTCAGTTTATGTATATTGAGAAATTTTCCAACTCTTTCCTAATCATATACGTTGTGTTCTATACATCTCTTCTTGAACTCTCTTGCAAATTGTTACGATCTTCTCGGTTTTTGTACTACATTACTGAAATGCAGTCCTCAAAAAAACAAGTTTAATATAATAAGCAGCTAACTGTGTTCTTGAACAAAACGAAACGCTCAATTCAAAGACAGCAGAAACAAAACTAAGGGGAAAAACATACAGCTTCATATTCACAGCAGACGACACACTCCCCCCCCCCCCCCCCCCCCCCCCCCCCACACACACACACAACAACCCAACTTGGAACCAACAGACATTTGGGAAAGCGTTTATGATCCTAAACACTACAGTGCAGGGAGGGAGTGAGTTGAAAAGCTGAGTTAGTTACTCCAAAGCTCGTTAGAAAGTACTTCACACAGGAGGCACAAGTCGTGTACACTTAAGTAGGCAGAAGGTACAGTTACCACACAGTACCATGAACAACAGCCAAGCCTAACTGCCTTTCTTCTAGTCTTAAGTGTCTAAAAGACTTCTTGAATGATTTTTATATGTTATTTACTTTATTTTATTCTTTTATTTCGAGGATAATGGAATCAGCACTTATATGCTTTTTTTTTTAAACATCTAGTCCCCGTGTGTATGCGGTTTTGTAAATTCTGTCACCTGTTCCCACCGGCACACAATGGCCTACTCTTCCGAAAAGCGGAACAGGATTTAACGTGTGCGCAAGATGTTCTGCGTGCGTTCGCACATGGGACCTCGGTTTATAAGTCTCATCCAAAGGACTTTTTGGGAGAGTGAAACGACATAAGCACCTCACAGACATAGCCTTCCTAACAAGTCACCTCAAGCATTAATTTTTAAAAAGCTGGAAGAAAAGATAAAGTTTGGAAACATACTTTGTACATAAAACATTTTAAGTTCTAAAATGGGAGTTACTTTCCATAATCGCTGAGAGTAGTGACTCGCAATTTTGTTCATAGGGAGTAAAGAAGAGCAAGAAATGAGAGACGTTTTGCACTGAAAAACAGTATCTAATGTGTGATTAAGGAAACTAAAAACCATGCACTAACACATCTTGCCATGAGAAACACTAAAACAGTATCTAATGTATAATTCAGGAACACTGAAAACTGTGCACTAACACATCTTGCCAGAAAACCTGGGATAAACACTTATACAGCATCTAATGTGTAATTCAGGAGCCTCAAAGCGGTGCAAACTTAACACATCTTACAGGGAAACCTCATTAATTTGGCATCTACACTAAAAACAGTATGAACATCTATCTGTCTATCTGTCTGTCTATCTATCTATCTATCTTTGTATTGTATGTTTGTCCGTCGTGTTCGACGATGACCTCCAAAACAGCAGAGGAGGAATTCCACTTTACAGCTTAGTCTAGGAGGCTTGACTGACTATCTATCTATCTATGGTAAAATGGCAACTATGCTCAGCTTCAATTCTCCTCTTATTTCTGTCAGCAATATAATATAAATATATATAATATATATATATATATATATATATATATATATATATAATATATATATAGATAGATAGATAGATATAAACGTGCACCAACACATTTTGCAAAGGAAACCTCATTGGATGGACAAGTTACCGAAAGATGGACAACTCCTCGTCTCGAGTCCAACCCACTCCCCTCCCCCTTCCTGCCCCCCCCCCCCCCCCCCCCCCCCCCCACCGCTCGCCCCCATCTCTCTCTCTCTCTCCATCTCTCTCTCTCTCTCTCTCTTTAAACGGCACGCACACTGACAGCACTCCTAAACCTCTTCACCGGATTACGTACCACTTCACCACCACCACCACCACCACCACCACCACCACCACGACACAACGGACACTCACTCCGCAATAAGGACGGAGACTAAACAGTCATTTCCGTACATACGTCCACCAACCAGCCACCAACCCAAAGCCCTCCACCAACCACCACCACCACCACCACCAGCAACAACAACACAGAGAACGAGAGAAGGCAGCAGAACTTTAGCTAAGTGGTGGGCAAGTGGACAATTACCATACCTCTCTCTCTCTCTTTCTCACACACACACACACACACACACACACACACACACACACACACACAACACACACACCCTCTCTCTCTCACTCACTCACACACACACACACACACACACACTTCTCTCTCTCACACACACACACACACTCTCTCTCTCTCTCTCTCACACACACACACACACACACAACACACCACACACCACACACACACACACACACACAACACACACAACACCTCTCTCTCTCTCACTCCCTCTCTCTCTGTCTGACTCTACCTCCCCTCCCCTCTCTCTCTCTGACTCTCCCTCTCTCTCTCCCCTCCCCCCTCCCTCCCTCCCCCTCTCTCCCTCCCTCCCCCTCCTCTCTCTCTCTCTCTCCCTCCCACTCCCCCCCTCTCTCTCTCCCTCTCTCATAATGACAGGGGTCAAGCATCCACTCATTTCTCTATCTCTGCTGCGAGCCTCCTAGCCTAAGCCCAAACAGAACTTAGAAGACCCATATAGGCTACACGAACGTACAGAAGCTAGCCAGCCTACCACGTGAACACGCAATGTTACCGTTTCCGCCCCAACCCTATACTAAAAGAATGTGGAGTGCTCTCTGTGGTCCCAGACAATGATGATTCGGGGCTCTAAGCTAACAATGACTGTTAGGGACTAGTGCCGGTGGTGTCTTCTTCATCTTCTATCCTAAGGTCCATCACAGCTCCCCTTTTCCTTCCCTGTTCGGCCCCTTTCCCATTTTCTCTAATATCATGGGGTTTTGAAGAGTATGTATATTATATATATAATTATTTACCTTGCTGGGGAAAGCCCTCATTCACGTTGATGAAGATGCAGGATGAAACAGAAGGGGAGAGAGAGTTCTTGAACTCTTCGAGCATACTGGAATAAGCACCCACGTGCTATGTTCTTCTTGCATCTAGTCCCTGTGTACATGCGGATCTTTTTCTTTTCTTTTTTTTTAAAATGCCATACTTCTTCCACCCCCCCCCCCCCCCCCCCCCCCCACCCCCCCACTGGCACAAATTTTAATCTTCTACTCTTCTAAAAGGAAGAACAGGTCTGCGCAAGATATTCTGCGTGCGTTCGCACACGGAGCCTCGGTGACTATAATATTACAGTCTCATCCTATTATTTTCATCAGGAGAAGTGCAAAGAATCCAAGTATTCGCAACGTCGAAAAGTCTGTTTCTGAAAATTGAGACCAGAACGGAAGGAAGCCAGTGCAGTGAATCACAGTTTTGTGATGTAGGTTTGTCAAGAGACTCACTCAGTCAGAAAAAAAACTGTCATCCACTGAAACATTTATTTATTTATTTATTTTAAAATTTTATTTATACCACTTTAAGTCACGAGATTTCTCTGCGTGAAATTCGGGCTGCTCTCCCTCCCCGGGGAGAGCGCGTCGCCACAAAAGCAGCGCCACCCTTTTTTGTGCTTTTGACTGCAACTGTATTTATTTCCCAATCAGAGTGGCTTTTTTTCAAAGAATGTTGCCAGGGACAACTCTCTTGTTGCCGAGGGTTCTTTTACGTGCGCTGAATAATCTTGTGTAACACACGCGACCTCGAAAGATTAGCGCCCAGAGCACCACTCATGGTCTAATGGATGGGGGAAAATTTTCGGGCCCAAACGGGATTCGAACCACCGCACACTTCCGACCCCGACTTTTCGCTTTCTAGACAGGCGCGTTCCCTCTAGACCACCGAAACAACACATTTTTACATAAGTAGAGCTTTCCTTTTGCCATATCCACTGACTACAAACCACAATACGCGCCAAGCGCGCACTTCCAAAAATTGACAAGAGAAACCGTTTCGAGGGGAAGAGAGAGAGAAAAAAAAAAGACGCTGAGTTTTGAAAAACAAAGAAACATTTTTTTTAAACCAACAACAACCCAACCTAATAACAACACTAAACACACACACCAACAACAACAACATTTTCAGAACAAAAATGCAAAACATTCTAATTAAATGAACGGTCCTTTTCGTCGAAGTTCCCCAAAATCTTCAGTAAATCCCCTAACCACAAAACACTTGATCCCCGACTCTACCATAGCCCAAACGTCTAGTCTTCGCAACAATCCACCCCGCGCTGATAACAAACTCGGATGATTACTGTGAACGACATGACAGACCCCCCCCCCC
>CM054157.1:8659637-8669637 GCA_028751875.1 Rapana venosa
GGGGTTGGGGGATTGGTGCTTTGCAGATCGCCTGTTTTCCAGGTGTATAAATTTGCGATACAAGCCAAAGTCGCCTAGCTATCTGAAGGGAGAAACGGGCTACCTAGTGGACAGAACATTGCGCTCGCAAATCTGACGGACCCCGGTTCGATTCCCGTGCAAGAAGGGATATTTACCCTGGAGTTAACACAGAGCAGACTCCACTCTCACAAAAGTCCTTCCGGTGAGACTTATAAACCGAGGCCCCATGTGCGAACGCACGCAGAACATCTTGCGCACAGGTTAAGTCCTGTTCCGCTTTTCGGAAGAGTAGGCCATTGTGTGCCGGTAGGAACAGATGACAAAAATTTACAAAACCACATACACACGGGGACTGGATGTAAAAAAAAAGCACATAAGTGCTTATTCCATTATCCTTGATATAAAAGAATAATAATAATAATAATAATAATAATAAAAATAGATCTTGTGATAATTATCGATAGCTGTTTGTAAGCAACGTGTAGAATCTGCTAAAGTGGTGTGTATGTCTGTGTGTGTGTGTGTGTTGTGGTTATGGTTATGGTGTGTGTGTGTGTGTTGTGTGTGTGTGTGTGTGTGTGTGTGTGTGTTGTGTTGTAGTTGCGGTTGTGTGTGTGTTTTGAGAGAGTCTTTCTGTGTGTGTGTGTGTTGGTGAGTGTGTTGTGTGTGTTTGTGTGTGTGTGTGTTTGTGTGGTTATATAGTTTATTAATTATATTCGTTTATATCGAGGATACTGGAATAAGCACTTATATGCTTATTTTACATCCAGTCGCCGTGTGTATGCGGTTTTGTAAATTTTGTCATCCGTTCGTGTGCGCAAGACGTTCTGCGTGCGTTCGCACACGAGGCCTCGGTTTATATAGTCTCATCGGAAGGTGTATAGGCACGCCAAAAACGTACACATGCCATTTTTGTCCAATAATGAAAGATAAGGCTGGCGAAGGTTTCCTTTACAGGGTAAACCCAATAATATAGGGGAAAAAAACCGGGAATAACCCCCCCATCACGAAGAATAAACAACTAGTAAGTCTGCATGTCCCCAGAGAGACACCCACCCAGTAAGGACTGTATAGTAGGATCAAGAGAACCGTTTCACAAAGTTTAGATTAAGTTCAAATAAAGCCAGCCTACCAGCGTCTAATTTTATCAGTCCTTTCATGAGCTCCCCCGAGATTAAAAGACTTTTGCAAGTGTCCACGGGGTCTTGGTATGCCTCTCGGGGGAATAGCGCGAATGTCTGGGTTGCCGTTCTGACTGACTATGTAAAGCATGTTCTCCCTGGAGGTAGGTTCCTCATTATTAACTCATCTGTACCAATAAACACCCACAGGCTGGTGACTTGGGTACACAGTGGGTTAAGTAGATAATGTGTAGCACGTGTGGCGTGGCATTTCCTTGGGGGGGGTCACTTTGCTACCTCATAGTTTATTACAACAACCGTGCAAAACATCCCCATTGCGATTAGGCTTGTTTTAGTTTTCAGTGAAGGGATCTTAAAAGAGTACGAGTTACTGCGTATACCCAAGGATTGTTGTAAGTTTTTACACTTAACGCTTGTAGAAACAGAAAACCAATGATCGTAAATTGCTGATTAACCCTTCCAAGGTACCTTAGGGAACACATTACTAAACAGACTAGCATCGCCCTGTTTTAGTTTTACAGAGCTGTACTACCCGAGGTATCCTAGCTTGCCGAAGTTTCTGTTGTTACGCCCTTCATCACCACCACAGAGATATCATCTACTCACAAGATCCTTGGCCAGCTTTATAACACAGATCGCATATTTTTCAGGTTGTTAAAAGTAACGCAGAAAAAGAACATTTAAACAGTTGTTCGGATAATTATAGGCCATCAGTACATAAGAGAGGAAGGAAATATAATTATCACAACAGACTGAGGCTTACTACAGTTAAAAAGGATTACTCGCCGTTTTCATAGCTTGCAAATCTGCCTTTTCTGACAGAACATATCACCTGTATAAAAACAAAGCAAAATTTAAAAAAACCCACAATACCGCCTGTAATCAGGATTTGTGCAAAGAACTGAGAGTCACAGACTTTTAATTTGATAAATTATATTATAAGCTAGAAGACCAATCCCCCCACCCCCCCCCCACCCCAAACATCCCCCTCTCCCCAAAAAAACAAAATACCCCAAAACAAAGCGTACAAAAACCGATAAGTGTTTTCAGCTATGTCTTTGTATAAATCCATCATATTGATACACATACACAATCATGTACAGGAATCGTCTGGAGCCAAAAAAACCCAAAACAACCTTTCTGCAAAACGCAGACATCGAGAAAAATGTGATTAATTTAGAACAGTAAATGAAAAGACTATCGCACATCTCTGCCCCTCCCATAACCGTGTCCAGGCCTCTCCTTTCTGAATAATGAGCGCCAGTTCTCAGACAGCAAAATATTTTCTCTCTCCTCCTCTTTACATCTACATGTTTCTTTGTGTTTGTCTGTCTCACTTTTTTTTTAAAGACTTACTGCGAGTACTGGTGGCTCCTGTCTGCTTTTCGGAGCTTTGTTTAAACATATGATAATAATTATAAATGGAACTTATATAGCGCTATATCTTACAAAGACAAACCAAAGCGCATGCATTCAACCTAATCTTACACAGTCATGCAACCAATGACAAATAATCAATAGTTTAAACAAACAGATATTACAAACATGGTATGCTGCAGAACCAAATCTATGAAATAAAATTGCAATAGTCAAATGTTTTCCAAAAGCACACAAATATACGACAGGATGTTTCAACACCAGTGATATAATACTTTGGTTTGACTTTGTTTTCCCCCATTGTAAGCCCTTTAACGCTTACGCTTTTAGTGGTATCTGTTTAACCCCTATGTTGTTAAGTGTTCTGCTTTGGTGATTTTTGATATGTTCTAGCTTGTATAATACTTTCATCCCTTCTTTGAAGAACAAAAGAATAAAGACCATTCAGAGATTGTGGGAAACAAGATAAAGGGAGGGAAAAGAGAAGAGAGAGAAGAGAGGAAAAGAGAGAGAGAGAGAAAAGAAGAGAGAGAGAGAGACAGACAGAGAGACAGAGAGAGAGAGAGACAGACAGACAGACACAGACAGACAGACAGAGACAGAGACCGATTCTTAATCTGTCCGTGTCCTATGCATGACCTTTTAAAATAACACTGTTAACAACTCGCCCCAATCGCCCACGACCTTGCCATGGCCCCCCAGCCCAGGCCCATATTTCATATTATGACTTTCCTTCAGTTCACACACTGTGACATAGATACCAGACAGACGGATCTTTCATTAAACCCCGCATTTCATCAAACATGATCAATATTTCCCCTTTTTTTTGCAAAACATTTTTTTGTTTTTTATTATATATATATATATAATATTAAAATAAATATAATATATATATATTATTATAAATATTATATGAATATATATATATAAATTAAAATATATATATATATATAAAATTATATAATATATAAAATATATATTAGATATCCATTCATTCAGCGTAAACACAACAACCTTCATAACTAACCCCCGGACCCTGTCACATTAGTCCACACCCCCCCCCCCCCCACCCCCACCCCCCACCCCACCACCACCCTCCAACCAAAAAAAAACCCCGGACAACTTCTCCATATTACACACAGTCAGCAGTCAGACGACAATTTATCAAGCACCCGTTGGCTGTGTTGACCTGACCGGGCAGGGACTATTCTCAGGAGGGAAGGATTGAACTTTACCGCACAAAGAAAAATGTCCAGTTTGGACCAGGGGCAAGCTTCTATAGTTCTGCCGGATCAACTTCGCATTTCAAAGCCGCCGCACATGCCTTCATTATGTACAGCATTAATAATAACCCCCCCCCCCCCACATCTATGCTTCAACGGTCTGCCACACTGACGCCGGGGACGTAATGAAACCAATATCAATCTGCATGCTGTGCATGAAAAAGGGGGGGGGAGAGAGACATTGTTGTTCCGCTTTTCAGTTCTTGCTTTTGAGCAGACACATGGGATTTTCGTTGACAAACGAGTCCTTTATGACTGTTGGGGTTCTCGGTTACTTTGAATGATTTTTCCCGGAATGGAATTAAACGGATTTCTTTCCAAGACCAGAATTCGGGTCTTTCGTTTCCTCTGGCTAATTTATTTGCCTTTCTTTTAAAGGTCGGGTAGAATTTGAATTTCAAGGCAAACACACCCAGCCACAACCACTACCACCATTGCCACTTTTCATGTACAGAACCCTAACAAGCTTAACAAAATGAAATGAAAGTGAAGCAAAGTAAAACAAGAGGGGGTGGGGGATAGAGAGAATGAGAGAAAGAGAGAGAGAGAAAGAGAGAGAGAGAGAGAGAGAGAGAGAGAGAGAGAGAGAGAGAGAGAGAGAGGATAATGATGGTATTGAAAATGCTGCTAATGCTGCTGATAATGATGCTGTAGACAGTTTTGGTTGCATATGCCCAGACGATGACCTCTGTGTGTTGTGATTACAACGCAGCCTTGTTTATTCACGTTTGGGGTTTTTCTTTCTTTCTTTCTTTCTTCTTCTTCTTTTTACAGCTTAACTTCTTTCGCTCTCTATTCATGTTCTCTTCTCATAAACTGAAATGTGAACACCGTGCAGAAAAAAATAATCCCAGTTCATCATTAGGCTAAGATTTTATTCATTTCCTTATTTCTTATGACAAATTTTGCTTTCCTAAATCTTGCATCATGTTTACATTTACTACAAAATCTGATCCATGAGCAAACAACGGTCTATTTGAACGGCTTCATACACACTGTACGCTCAATCTGCATACAAATTCAAACAATTCAGCTACAGCTCTTTTATATCCGCGCATGAATATTCTCATCGAAGTGAAATGAATCTCTGGTATATTAAACAGAAGTCGGGACTCTTGTTATTCATACCCCAGTCAGCCCACATTACAATTCTTAACCGTCAGCTCTTTTGCATTTTCACAGCAGCCAAGAGACTGGGATTCCCCCCCCCCCCCCCCCCCCCCCCCCCCCCCAATAACTGGTATGAAATGTAGTCTCCAATTCCTTTGTAGTGATACTTGCTTTACTTTTACTTTTTCCTTCCGCTTGTACTCTGTGGCGTCACGGGGAGATATAACTGTCTGTCTACTGCAAGGCGGGTAGCTTGGAGGAGGGACAATCCATGGACTTTCGGTGTTTCTGCCACGGAATCACTCCAGCGTCGCCTGGGTCTAACCTCTGGCCCTCGTGCCAGAGTACCTCAAGTTGTAAGCGCGCAAGGCTGGCTGGCTTGGCGGCATCCGTGTGAGGTGCCCGAACCACTTGGTTCGTTATTGTTCAATATGGTGTAGGAAGGGTGTGGCTCCTACCATATCTCTGATCACCTCGTTTCTTTATCTTGTCTCTCCTGGTCTTGTTGGCGGCTTTCCTCAAGCACTTCATCTCACACGTTACCAGTTTCTGCTCCAGGGCTTTTGTCAGGGGCCATGTCTGAGTTGGCAGGAAGATGGTGTAGTGATAACATCCATGAAATGCAGTCTCCAATTCCTCTGTAGTGATAACACCCATAATGGTATGAAATGCAGTCTCCAATTCCACTGTAGTGATAACACCCATAATGGTATGAAATGCAGTCTCCAATTCCATTGTAGTGATAACACCCATGAAATGCAGTCTCCAATTCCACTGTAATGATAACACCCATGAAATGCAGTCTCCAATTCCATTGTAGTGATAACACCCATGAAATGCAGTCTCCAATTCCATTGTAGTGATAACACCCATGAAATGCAGTCTCCAATTCCACTGTAATGATAACACCCATGAAATGCAGTCTCCAATTCCATTGTAGTGATAACACCCATGAAATGCAGTCTCCAATTCCACTGTAGTGATAACACCCATGAAATGCAGTCTCCAATTCCACTGTAGTGATAATACCCATAATAGTATGAAATGTTGTCTTCAATTCCACTGTAGTGATAACACCCATGAAATGCAGTCTCCAATTCCATTGTAGTGATAACACCCATGAAATGCAGTCTCCAATTCCATTGTAGTGATAACACCCATGAAATGCAGTCTCCAATTCCTCCTCTGTAGTGATAAAACTCATCATCGGTATATAAAATTCCTCTGTAGTAGTAACATCCATAACCGCTATTTTATTTATTTATTTTATTTTTATTTTATTCTTTTATATCGAGGATCATGGAATAAGCACTTATTTGCTTTTTTACATCCAGTCCCCGTGTGCATGCGATTTTGTAAATTTTGTCATCTGTTCCCACCGGCACACAATGGCCTACTCTTACGAAGAGCGGAACAGGATTTAACGTGTGCGCAAGATGTTCTGCGTGCGTTCGCTCACGGGGCCTCGATTTGTAATCTCATCCGAAGGACTTTTGGGGAGAGTGGAGTCTGCACTGATGTTAACTCCAGAGGAAACTATCCCCTTGAACGGGAATCGAGCCCGGGTCGTCAGATTGCGAGCGCAATGTTCTGACCACTAGGCTATCCCGTCCCCATATGAAAATTAATGTAGTTTCCCAATTCCAGGACATGATTCTGATTCTCAACCGTCAGGCTCTTCAGCAGTTTCGCAGCAACCATGAGACAGCCATAATGGTATGAAAGTCGATGTGGTCTGCAATTCCGCAAGTGACAGAAGCCAGCTCTGCTTTCAGGGCACACTCTGTGTCCCTGGGGTACTTTTGAGGGAGCAAGTGCAGTTTCAGTGACAGCGACCGATTATAAGTCAGTTTCAGGTTCTCCGAACGATTTCCAAGAGTGATGAAAATGCTTATAAATATCTGCAGGCAGATTCTAATGCTCTGTCTCCATTCCTTTCTGTCACTAGTCTTGCTGAATGTTTTTTTTTTTTAACTGAGAGCATAGATTATATAAGCAGAAATGATGGGGAAAACGGAGAGAGGAGAGACTGGGGAAAGGGTGAGAGAGAGAGAGAGAGAGAGAGAGAGAGAGAGAGAGGGGAGAGAGAGAGAGAGAGAGAGGGAGCTGAGAGAGAGAGGCGTGAGAGAGAGAGAGAGGGAGAGAGAGAGAGAGGAAGAGAAGAGACGACAGAAGAGAAGAAAGAGAGAGAGAGAAGAGAGAGAGAGAGAAGAGAGAGAGAGAGAGAGAGAGAGAGAGAGAGAGAGAGAGAGAGAGAGAGAGAGAGAGAGAGAAGAGAATGAGAGAAGGGGTGGGGATGGGGGGAGAAAAAGAGAGGTGTAATAAGATTATTCAAGCCGTTATGTCCGATACATTTTCTGTACACTACACACTCTCTTTCGGACTACTGTAATAGTACGTAAGTGTATGTTTTTGATTTGGCTCAACATATGAAAGGCTGAATGGGCATCAGTCAGGCATTTTTTCCCTCTGAAATTCAAAGTAAGCCTAAACGTGACTTCATATTTACAAATCATACAAAATACAACAAAACACTTCATGCTC
Source organism: Rapana venosa (assembly GCA_028751875.1). Taxonomy (NCBI): domain Eukaryota; kingdom Metazoa; phylum Mollusca; class Gastropoda; order Neogastropoda; family Muricidae; genus Rapana; species Rapana venosa. The sequence goes on from CM054157.1 coordinate 8,667,115, forward strand.
ATTAACACCTATACTATGTTTCTCGACTCTTTCTCCCACTCACAACCTCAACATTATCAAACAATCCCACGCAAGACGGTTACTGTCTCTCTTTCAGACACTTATATGTTCTCCTGATATCTATTGCCCACAAAGCATCCATTTTTTTACAGTACGACTTACTGATGTTTCATGACTACCAAACCATTCCTTGAGAGGCGATGGGGGGGGTGGGTGGAAGGTGGGGTGGGCTGGGGGGCTGGGGGGATTGGGGAGGGGGGGGGGGGGGGGGCTGGACGATGCTATCTAACCGTCCCTCCTCCAAGCGCAACCCCCCTAGGGTGCTATGTCACAGAAGATGGTCCAGTGATTGCATGATGTCTCCCTCAGCTTCTGTGTAGCTTATGTCTGGTACTTCACAATGACTGAAGTTCTGTATATTCTTTGAGTTGTGTGAGTGTGCGTGTGTGTGTGTGTGTGGTGTGTGTGTGGGTGTGTTGTGTGTGTGCTGTGCGTGGTGTGTGTGTGTGTGTGTGTGCGTGCGCGCGTGTGTGTGTTTTCGTTCTCGGCTACAGCTTTGATGTTCACCGACAGCGAAGTTTTCGTGTACGTGACCATTTTTGCCCACCACCAAGGCAGCCACTTTCCGACTTCGGAGATGATGTCTTAAACTCGACACCAGTGTGCATGCGTTTCTTTTTTTCAAATAATTTTTTTGTTGGTCATCCGTTCTTGTCGGCACGAATGGCCCACTCTTCCGAAAGGCAGAACGGGTTTTAAACAGTGTGCGCAAAGACGTTATACGTGCGTTCGCACTCAACAAGGCCTCGAGTTTATAATCTCATCCGAAGGACTTTTCAGGGGAGTGGGAGTCAGTACTGATGTTAACTCCAGGGGGGAAAGTTCCCTTGGGTGGGTGTTTCGGTGAAGGCTTGAACCCGGGGCTGCCATCAAATCGCTAACGCAATGCTAACCGAACATTGAACATTGCGCTCGCAATCTGACGACCCGGGTTCGATTCCCGTTCCAGGGGGGATATTTTCCCCTGGAGTTAACATCAGTGCCGACCCCACTCTCCCTAAAAGTCCTTCGGATGAGACTTATAAACCGAGGCCCCGTGTGCGAACGCTCGCAGAACATCTTGCGCACACGTTAAATCCTGTTCCGCTTTTCCTAAGAGTAGGCCATTGTGTGCCGGTGGGAACAGATGACAGAATTTACAAAAACAGCATACACACGGGGACTGGATGTAAAAAAAAGCACATACGTGCTTATTCCATTTTCTTCGATATAAAAGAATAAATAAATAAAATATATAAGTACAAGGCAACTCCCCCCCCCCCCCCCCCCTCCCCCCATACCCTCTCCACACACACACTCACTAGTGCACTCACTGTGTAGTTCTGATTACTGATAATAATACTATATATAATAGTCACCCAGCTTCTGTCGCTCTAGTTTCGGATACTGTTGCAATATTAATGTCCACTCCTCCCTGACTGGCTCGTTACCCACACTGCCGGGCATTCATTTATGAAAACTCCTCCCTCCCCTGGTTTCACTGTGGTGGCAGGCCGCACACCGGTATTAAAAAAAATCACTCTTTTCCTTCTGTTTTTCTATGTGACTCTTATATTCATACCGCGCGTACTAAGGCATCCACAGAAATAAAAACCCACTTTTTGTGAAAGACTAGCCTCTGACTCAAAACTCATGTGATTTTGAATAAATTTTGGTAGGTTTGAAATTAAAAAAATTTTCAGCAAACATTGTGCCCCCTCAGTCCTTTGTCGTCTGCTAGCTTCCTTACCGCAATATGCATGCGCGGGGTTCAACGCTGTAGGAATACAGGCAGTCCTCATTTTGATGATTATTTCCAACTTTCTCGTGACTACCTGGTATTGCTCTATGTCATCAATCCCAAAAAACAAGTGCACAGTCCATTTTTTCATGCTTAAAAAAATCTGTGAAAATCACCAACATTTTTTTCCACTCGGCACTCTATACAAGATACTACATGACCCCCAAATTAATAACGGTGTGTAGCCTAAACACTCCCCCACCCCCACCCCCCCCTCCTCTTTGGCAGATGAGACTCCTTTTGTCTGTGGAGAATACTACTAACGCTGGCACAATGGGATTTTCATGGCAGCGATTGGTTAACGCTTCCGCGCTATCTAGGTTCCTAAAACCTGTCCCCAGGAGAGAGTGTGAGTGTAGTAGTTTCACGTGGGAAGGGTTGGAGTGTTATTTCTCTTACATAGTTAGTCTGAGAGTATATAGTAGTAGTAGTGATAGTTTGATTCTTGCACCTATATATCCATGGTCACAGAGAGAGAGAGAGAGAGAGAGAGAGGGAGAGAGAGAGAAGAGAGGGAGAGAGAGAGGGAGGGAGGGAGAGAGATAGAGAGAGAGTGAGAGAGGAAACACTGTGAGCAACAACAGCTTATAGTGCTCCAGATGGGATTATTGGGACACCATGCATAATGTAGAGTGCTAGTGGTTCACAAAATTCTTCCTTTTTTCCCCCTACAACTGTGAGAG
>CM054157.1:8674637-8684637 GCA_028751875.1 Rapana venosa
GTTGTGTGTGTGTGTGTGTGTGTGTGAGTGAGTGTGTGTGTGTGTGAGAAAAGAGAGAGAGAGAGTAATGTGTCTGCGTGTCTGTGCTTCTTTCTCTGTTTGCCTGTCTGTTTCTCTATCTGTGCGCGTGCGTGCATGGGTGTGCGCGCGTGCGTGCGTGTGTGTGTGTCTGTGTGTCTGCGCGCACGCGCGTGTATGTGTGTGTCTGTCTGACTCTTCCCCTCTGCGTGTGTATGTGAGCGCACACGTGCGTGCGCATGTGTGTGCATGTGCATGCATGCATGTCTGTGTGTGCGCGCACGCGTGTATGGACGTGCGCGCGCGCGTGCGACACCTCTCCTATTTGTAATACAAGTACGAGGGCACTCACACCGCAAAATGTCAAAGAAGTTAAGGCAAGTGTTTGACAGCAAGGTCTCTTTCGCTTGCCGTGTACAGCCCACATTCAAACCGCGCATACAGTTACACCAATCTGTGACTGCACATGAATGTTCCCTCACACCGAACCAGACAAATGTTAGCATGACCAGGGAACGCAGAAGAAGAAGAAGTAGAAGAAAAATGCAAAGAAGAAGAGGAAGAAAAGGAAGAAGTTGAGGAGGAAGAAGAACTTGAAGAAAAAGAAGAAGTTAAAGAAAAAGAATTTGAAGAAAGAAGAATGCAAAAAGAGGAAAAAGGAAGGAAGAAGAAGGAATTTGAAGAAGACGCAAAGAAAAAGATTTTGAAGGAGAAGAAGAAGAATGCAAAGAAGAAGAGGAAGAAAAGGAAAAACGAGGAAGAGAGGGAAGAAAAAAATATTTGAAGAAGAATTTGAAGAAAAAGAAGAATTTAAAGAAAAAGAATTTGAAGAAGAAGGAGAAGAATGCACAGAAGAGAAAGAATAATGCAATGAAGAAAAAGAAGAAAACAAAGAAGAAGGAGAAGAATGCAAAGAACAAGAAAGGGAAAAGGGGGGAAAAAAAAAGAAAGAAGAAGGAAAGGGGAAGAAAGAAAGAAGAAATTGGGAAAAAGAAAATGATAAAGAAGAAGAAAAGATGATGATGATGATGATGATGATGGGTGATGATGATGACGAATTGCGAAGAAGAATTGCGAAGAAGAACTGCGAAGAAGAAGAAGAAGAAGAAGAAGGAAAAGGGGGAGACAGAGGAGAAAGAAGAAAAGAAGAAGAGAAGGAGGAGAAAGAGGAGAAAGAAGAAGAAGAAGAAGCAGAGGAAGAGGGGGGAGAAGGAGAATGAAGAATTTTCAAAGAAGAAGAACCACAAAGAAGAAGATTGCAAAAAAAGAAAAAGCAGCAAAATCAAAGAAGAAGAATACATAAGAAGAAGAATGCAAAGAAGAAAATGCAAGAAAAAGAAAATGCAAAGAAGAAGAAAAAAATGCAAAGAAGAAGAAGAATGCAAAAAGAAGAAAATGCAAAAAAGAAGAAGAAATCCAAAAAGAAGAAGCAGAATGCAAAGAAGGAAGAACGCGAAAAAGAAGAAGAATGCAAAGAAGAAGAAGATTGCAAAGATGAAAGAAGAAGAATGCAAAGAAGAAGAAGGATGCTTGTTGAGGAAGGCAGAGAAGTGACCGGTACTAACAACAGAAAAAAGTCCAAGTGGATTTTTTCTCTCCTTTTTCTAAACTCTGCCCCATAAAGATATACGTCTTTTTTTCTATTTTCAAATCAAGACAAACACAGAAAAGAACATACATACATACACATGTGGGAGGACTAGTAATGTTAGGAATTTCTGTTTGAACGCAAGTATAACAGTGCGTTTATTGTTCCTATGGGCGCTCACGATTGTGAAGAAACGCGCATGTGAATGCATTCCTTTGGAGGCATTCATTCGTGTGCGCAAGTGTGTGTGTGTGTGTATGTGTTAGAGTTGTGGGTGGTGTGTATGTGTGTGTTTTGTGATGGAAAAACTAAGAGGAGATAAGGCAAGAGAAGAGAGAGAGAGAGAAGAGAGAGCAGAGAGAGACAGAGAGAGAGAGAGACAGACATGCAGAGCAGGCAAACAAGCAAGCGACAGACAGACAAACGAGACAGCGAAAGTGACGGAGAAGGAGGAGACACAGAGACTAAAGATTACCAGTGGAACAGCTGAGTGCGCTTGGTGTATTTTGGCAGACAAATAAAATAAATTATTTAAAAAAAACCACTGCCTAAAATAAAGCGAAACAAAAAATTACATTTAAAAAGGCAACGTGAAAAACAGGTACAGCAATAAAAAAATTTTTTAAAAAACCTCCCCAAAACCACACAAAAACCAAAAAAAACCCCACCAAAAACCAACAAACAAAAAAATACCTACAGACCCACGAAGTACTGTAAACTAAAAAAGAAAAAAAACAACCAAAACTAATCGATACATCAACCCCCCCCCCAAAAAAAAAAACAACAACAACAAAAAAACCCCCAACTAAAATTTCACCCCCCACAACACACAGTTTAAACCCCATATCCTTATATGATCCCTCGACTAACACCACCCCCCCCCCCCCACCACCACCAACCCCACCCACCCACCCCCCACCTCGTCCTATAGAACCAGTGACCTGTCGCTAAACAGTCCAGCCTGCCCGCGTCATTTGCTGTCGCAGCGGGGTGCACGTGCTCCAGTCGCCCACCAGAGGTTATGAATTATTGCTAGTGTCGCAGCGCTGATGGGGCTCGGTCAGCAAGCTCCGCACAACAGCCTGACTCTGGCTGGTGTCCCCTGTGTCCCTAGGGCCCGTCCTCTAAGCGGGCAAAAGTCTGATTCTGAGGGCAACATGACGGAGTTTATTGATCTGTGGTTAGTAGGGGTTTTATATGTAAGAAGTGTAGTGTAGGGAGATATCTATATCTATATCTATCTATATCTACTCTCTCCCTCTCTCTCTCTCTCTCGCACAAATCGTCTCTCTCTCTCATCTATATATATATATAAACATATATATATATAATATATATTAAATATATATACACCATCTGGAAGACAATTTTAAGGCCGTTTGTGTCTGTTCTGGTTTAACAGATTTATATTGAAGAAAGAAGGCGACAACTAAAACACAAGAGAACCCATAAAAATACAATAAACTTTTAATAACACCCTATCGTGTGTCCTCCTTCTCCGACCGTTTGACAAGACAACGATAGGGTGTAAATCCTGCACATAGATTTACACACACACATACAACACACGGACACACACACACACAACACACACACACACACACAACACACACACACACACACACACACACACACACACAAACACACCGAAAAAACACCACAACAATACACACACACACACACACACTACACACACTACAAAACACATACCCACACACACAACACACACACACACACTTCACTTCACTGAAATCATCAATTCACTCTTGGCTATCTTCTCAGACTAGATCATTAGTCGAGACCCCCCCCCATTTCGGTACATTAAAAGAAAAAGAAAGAGGGGGGGGGGGAGGAAAAGGGGGGGTGGGGGATTGGTGTCCCAAGATATTGCACGATATCTCTTCTCCTGTTTCCCCTGCCGGAACAGATACAGAATCTCCACCTGTCGGCCATGATTTATTAGACGACTAAAAGATACTTCCTCCCTTGAAGAGCTCCAGTGAGGGGAGGCAAGCACTACTTAAAGCTACTTCCCTCCCCTCTCTCCAGAAAAAAAATATTTAAAAAAATCTAAGCTTGTTGAGGCTGTGAGCTTGTCTTTTGATGAGTCACAACAGAGTTATCATAAAAGGGTCTTTCTTCGCTATACAAACACACCGCCAGACTTAAAACACAAAATTGTGAGAAGGGAAGGTGGCAGGACCGTTAAGATCTTCACCTGCCTAACAAGTAACTCGTAAGGTTCCGGGTTCGAATCCCAGCCTTACCCTTTCTTCTCAGCTTTGATGTGAAAATCGTACCGAATGTCGAAATCATTCGGAGGAGACTCTAATACACCAGTCGGACCTGTATGCTTATGGTCTTGTGCGCGTTAAAAAACATATAACCAAAACCCCACGATAGTTGAAAATCGGAAAAGCGCAGGGAGGTACCTTCCGATTGTCCAGGCGAACTTGGTAAGATTCAGTTACCCAACTGAATTCCCGAAGTCGGATGCGGCTACCTTAATGGGGGGAGGGGGGGGGGGGGGGGTTTGGGGAGGTGTGAAACGTCGCATATGCAAAAATCTCACCATTAGTAAACCTAGGAGCTCTAGCCGAGGACCAAAAACAAAATTAATCTACCTAGAAAATTAAAGCCAGAAGCACTGAAACATAGCTATATGAAATCAAACAGAACGCTTTCCAGTAATAACTCCAAGGACGCAATCACCATAATATCCTTCTCCTTTCTTCTTCTTCTTCGTCGAACGCTCAGACAGCAACAAGTATTATCTATCATATGAGCGTACATGCGTTGCGCTGCCGTTAAGCGCCAGACTAGTCAGGCCCAACACATCCGACTCAATCGCAATGGAGAGAAAATCTTTTAATTCTTTCTGGGGAAACCCCCCCCAGGAAAAGGACCAAGAAGGCAGAAAATAAGACAAGAAAAGGCGACCAGAAAAAAGAAACACGGCATAACAAAGAGATGGATAGAAAAGAGGGAATACCTAGCACAGAACTTCCTAAGGTGGGCTGCTATTTATATCTGACAGGCCCCCCTGTATCCACACGTGAATTTCCACCCTTCTAGGGAGATAAAGAATGAAGACAAGAAGAAGGAGAAGAAAAGGAAGAAGAAAGAGGGGAATGAGAAAGGAAAGGAGGAGGAGAAGAAGAAAAAAGAAGAAATGCTTTGTCATAAGGAGTCATGCATAGTCACGGGCACAGCACATAAAAGTGTACTTCGCCAACTTCTTGTTTCGCTTTCTCTCTTGCTCTTCTTCTTCTTTCTTCTTTGGGCTATTTTGTGCCTGTATCTATTGAAAGGGAATGGTACGATTATGATAACAATGCCTCAATCAGCTTTCTTGCATCTAAATAGTATAAGCTAAGACACACACACACACACAAACACCACACACCACAATACTAACTCACACACACACACACACACACACACACGAAACACACGCTCTCTCTCTCGTCTGCTCTCTCTGTCTCTGTCTCTCTCATTGTGCAATGCTTATCTCTATAACCATCGATGAAATAAAATAATTCCCATTCATTCTCTCTCTCTTCTCTCTCTCTCTCCTACTCTCTCTCTCTCTCTCTCTCTCTCTCTCACTCCCTCATCTCTTCCTGTGCAGTGATGTTTGTTTGGGGGGCTGTTGTTACGTTTTCTTACAATATTTCAAATGCATGTTCCTGCCCATTCCTACCCTCTGTCCCCATGTGATAGCTTTAAGCATCCACAATAAACTGCTCCCCCCCCCCCACCCCCCCCCCCCTCTCTTCTCGTCTCTCTCTCAGTCGTCTCTTCATCTCTCTCTCTCTCTCTTTCTCGCTCTCGCCCTCCCATTTAAGGGATATTTTCCCCTTGAGTTACATCAGTGCAACTCCATCTTCCCCCAAAAGTCCATCGAAGAGACTATAAACCAGAAACGGCACGCAACATCTTTGCGCACAACGGTAATCCTGTTCCGCTTTTCGGAAGAGTAGGCCAAAACACACGGGGTCTGGATGTACAAAAGCATATAAGTGTTTAATGATGCCATTATCCTCGATATAAAGTTAAATAAATTCTCTCTCTCTCTCTCTCTCATCTCTCTCTCTCTCATCTCTCTCTCTCTCTCTCTCTCTCTCTCTTACCATGCCATGAGGCTTATTTTAAGCTGTTTATGATGCTCTTTATATCATTTCAAATAATAATTATATATTATGCTTCGGGCCCACTGTCCCCATGTGAATAGGTTTTAAGCTTACCACAATAAACTATTTTCTCTCTCTCTCTCCACTCTCTCTCCTCTCTCTCTCTTCTCTCTCTCTTCTCTCTCTCTCCTCTCTCTCTCCCCTCTCTCTCTCCCACCCTCTCTCTCCCCCCACCCTCTCTCTCTCTCTTCCTCCTTCCTCCCTCCTCCTCCTCCTCCTTCCTCCCTCCTCCCTCCCTCCTCCTCCTCCTTCCTCCCTCCTCCTCCTTCCTTCCTCCTTCCTTCCTCCCTCCCTCCTCCTCCTCCCTCCCTCCTCCTCCCCTCCCTCCTTCCCTACCCCCCATCCCCCCTTCTCTCTCTCATCATGCCCATCCATACACATTATATAATTCTATAACCTTTCACGCAATGTAACGGCCAGTCGGACAGCCCGTTTATGGTGGCAGGACATGCACAGATGAGATCACCCGGCTTAATGACACGCACCGCACATAATTGTCAGCTTTTATCATTTTTTTTCTTTTCTTCCTATGATGGCAATAATAATCCTCACCATTTTCGCTGCAGGAAATAAGCGTCCACTTATCCGTGCTGTGGAAGTAATCTCTCAGCTTCTTCTTCCCATTGTTGGAAATTAATGGTCATCCGCTTAAGTCATACTGGATTAGCATCGTTAAGGTATTTTGTATGGTGGTTCTTTCTATCTATCTATCTATCTATCTATCTATCTATCTATCTATCTATCTATCTATCTATCTATCTATCTATCTATCTATCTATCTATCTATCTATCTATCTATCTCTGTCTGTAGGTCTGTCTGTCTACCTATCTATCTATCTATTTATCTGCACACGCAGAAATATAATACATAGACAGAAAGAAAGACACAAACATTATATCTATCTATCTATCTATCTATCTATCTATCTATCTATCTATCCATCTATCTATCTATCTATATATAGAGATAGATAGATAGATAGATAGATAGATTGGTTGATAAACAGATAGATAGATAGACAGATCGATAGATAGATAAACAAATAGACAGACAGACAGAGACAAATAGATAGATCCATAGACAGATATAGTATACATCCTTGAAGCAGAATTAACGGTTTTCATCCAAGTCTCTTCTCCTCGAATATATTCTTCGAACGCTCAAGCAGCAACTATTGTTGTCAGTCATATGAGCAAAAATGCATTGCGCTGCTGTTAAGCGCCCAACAAGTCAGGCCCAGCACATACGACTTCGGGGAGGTAGAGAATTGTTATATTCTAAGTCTTTCTGGGAGAAAGAGGACAGGAGAACAGACCAAGAAGGCAGCAGAAAATAAACACGAAGGTGGAGGACAGGAAGAAAAGGAACAAGGCAGAAACAAAAGAGAGGGAAAGAAAAGGGGGAATTCCTAGCACATAATTTCCACAAGGAGGGAGATGCTATTTATACTGACAGCCTCCCCCCGCGGTATTCCCACAGGGAAGAATTAACGGTTTTCAGATCATCCTCGTCTCTTCTCCACGAGTAGAATAATACAGAAACTGGTGGCAGCCAATGGCTTCTCTTTAGCCCACTGGGCAGACGTACGGTCAATGAAGCATACAGAAGATACACAGAAACTGAGGAAAAATAAAGACAAAAGAGCGGAGAATGACAGAAAAGATAGAAAAGAGACCTCCCCCCAAAGAACCCAGAGGAAAATATACATACACACACACACAGAGGAGACAAATGGCAAGACAAATGGCAGATACAGGCAGGAGATAACACGCGCAGATAGTGTTTCTGAAACCGCATAAACATGCCACAGACCTTCACAGTTGAAAGGCAAATGACAGTGAGATATGAGAGTAAAATAAAACGAAAAATACTCGCAGAGAGAAAGAGAGAGAGAGAGAGAGAGAGAGAGAGAGAGAGAGAGGAGAGAGAGAGAGAGAGAGAGAGAGAGAGGAGGGAGAGAGAGAGAGAGAGAGAAGAGAAGAGCAAGAGAGAGAGAGAGAGACAGAAAGACAGAGACAGAGACACAGGGAGAGAGACAGACAGACAGAGACAGAGAGAGAGATATAAAGACAGACAAACAGATAGACTGACAGGTAGGCAGGCAAACTGATAGAGAGACTGACAGAAACAGACAGGAAGAAACATACAGACAGACTAACACACACACACAACCCACACACAAACACACCACCCCTTCCCCCCCCCACACCTACCACAACACACCCCATTTCACAACATACAACCCCTTTCCCCCCCCCCCCCCCCCCCACCACCACCCCCCCCCCACCCCAACCCTCCCCCCCCCCCCACCACACACACAACAACCCCCCCCCCCAACACACACACACACAAACCAACACCACACACCACAAATAACACACACACACCACAAACACCACACACACTCACCCCCCCCCCCCCCCACCACAAACAACACACACACTCACCCCCCCCCCCCCCCCACACACACACACACACAAACCACACACACAACCCCCCACACAACCCCCACCCCCCCCACCACACACACACAACCCCCCATCCCCCCCACAAACACCCCCCCCCCCCCCCATCCCCCCAAACAACACAACACACATCACTCCCACAAACAACACATCCCAACACCACACCACAACACAACATCAACTCACTTCGCGGGTAGCTCTGCTTGGGGTCGTCCTCCACCTCGGCGCCCGAGGAAGGCCAGGTCAGCCCGGCGGGGATCATCCTCTCCACGCGGTTGACGAAGCGGCTGAGGTTGTCCACGGCGCCGTCCAGAGCCTTGAACGAGTCGTTGAGGTAGCGCACGTCCCCGCGCGTGTGGTTCATCTCGTACCTCAGCACCTCCAGGTTGGCGCTCATCAAGGACAGCGCCTCCTTGGTCTGCCGGACGTCCGAGTTGAGCACCAGCATCATCTTGTCCAGACCCTGGATCCGCGAGGCCGTGGACGACGCCTCGTTCTGCAGAGCCAGGGCCCGCTCTTTGTCCAGGTTGGCCTGGCGGAGGTACTTGTTCTCGAAGTCCTCCAGCTTCTCGTCGATGAGCTGGTCCACCTCCTTCATGAAGCGCTTGACGCACTTGCAGCGCCGGTTGCGTCGCCGGTGACGTCGCGAGTCGTCGCCGCGGGATCCGTCGCCGCCGCCGCCGCGGGGGGAGGAGTCGTCGCGAGGGGAGGAGGAGTCGTCGCGGGGTTGCGGGCGTGGCGGAGTCGGGAGGGTGGTGAGGTTCTGGAGGGCGTAGACGTCCTGAGGGGAAGGGGTCGACTGGATGTCGTGGGACCCCGGGGTGTGCGGGGGAGAGGTGCTGGCTGTGATTGCGGACAGCAGGCACCCCCATCCTAGGAGTAGCGCGCACAGGACGTTGTTTGGTAACCGCCATCTTCACGCTTGTTTCTTCTGTCCCTCGTTTCCTGCCGGGATGATCTTTTGTTGTTGTTGTCTTTGAATAATCCGTCAGAAGGGATTTGTCTAAGTAAACCTTCTTTCTTGCCTCAGGCACCCGCGCAGAAACGACTGACACTCGGTGAAGTAACTGCACCCGGTTAAACCCACCAACTGTAAGAAAACTCGCGCTTCCGCCGACCGTTGCCAAACTCGGCACAACAACAGTATTGCGAACACACCCAAACTTCCCACACTTCACAGAAAACCACGTACACGCGTCTTTGCCAAAAGGGAAAAAAGGGGGGTGTCGTTGTGGTTTGGGTTTTCTCCTGCGCTTTCTTTCAAACACAAGCTAGGAAAAACCACATCTAAGGTTACAGTTAGCGTTTAGATGAACACCTTATCTCTGCTGTAGTACCTCATTATGTCTCCCGACAGAAGATTTGTTTCTTCGTTTCACTGATGCGCAGATAGGCACGACTACCGATGTGTGGTATAAACCACACTGTTATGTAATCGTTTAAAAAAGTGTGACTTTCCCTGGAAGTGAGATACTCTAATTTCGGAAAAAAAAGTTTCCGATGTTTCTTTAAGGAACGAGTTCAAGCGAGACAAAAAAACAAAACCCCAAACCAACCACAACTTTACCAAGCTACCTTACAAAAACACACACAAGAAACTCCAGGAGACTTGTGTCTTACAGGCAGGCAAGTTTGGGAGACTTCCAAGCCACTTACTGTCAGAGGATTCGTGCCGAAAGACTCTGCAGCAAAATCAGATTTCCCCTCACACAAACCTGCAACCGCCCCAAAAAAA
>CM054157.1:8689637-8692137 GCA_028751875.1 Rapana venosa
GGTGGTATAAAAAATGGTGACAAAATACATTGGGTGTCCATTAATAAACAGTCAAGCTCTAAAAACTCGGAACGCTGCAGAATGCGCATTATATGTTCGTGCCCATCCCAGTGTTTACAAACTGACTAGCAAGAAGCCAGAATAAAACTGCAAAGACGATAGTTACTGACTGTACACACAATGAATGAATGAATGAATGAATGGGTGGATGAATGAACGTTTGACTTATAAAGCAGAACAATAACTGCTGCTGCTGCTGCTGCTGCTGCCGCCGCCGCCGCCGCCACCACCACCACCACTACTACTACTACTAAACACCACTCTACACTACACTACACACTACTACTAACAAACTACTCTATACTACTAGAACCACTTCTACCACTCTACAATTGCAGTACATTTGTGCAAATACAAATACTCTTGCAGCTGCTGCTGCTGCTGCTGCTCTACATACTAACTACTATACTACTAACTACTACTACTATACTACTACTACTACTACTACTACTTCTACTACTACTACTACTACTACTACTACTACTACTACTACTTCTACTACTACTACTACTACTACTACTACTACTACTACTACTACTACTACTACTACTACTACTATCACTACTACTACTACTACTTCTTACTACTACTAGAACCATTACAACGACAACCTCGTTCGCTACATTTAGTTTGGTTTTACGATTATCAATCTGATCTTTGTTTCAAAGAGAAGAATAAAGTGTACCGAGTAACCAAAGTAAAAACAAAATCGCAAGGTTGTTATTTCAAACATGAAGCAGACATATAGACAATCACAACAAACTGAAACCGTCCGCTCTGACCTCAGCCATGATGATCATAACCCCCCCCCCACACACACACACACACACACAACAACTAAATGACACTATGGTAGCACATGAGGAAAGAAGGTTTTTTCAACTTGAAAATGTCAAAAATCGAATAACATGCACTCTTGCGATGGTGCTTCACCCCCACGTCCTCTTTCATCGTATGGTTCTTTCTAGATTTCCACCCAAGAACTTGCACTCTACCTCAGCTCCCCTCCCCCTCACACACACTCACAAACACACCACACACATACACCACGACACACACACACACACATCACACTCCATCACACACACACACCACACACACACACCACACACACACACACACACGCACACACACCCACCACAACACACACACACCCCTACATCTTGCTCTTTGGATTGCCCTTACCTCTCTCTCCTTTCTTCTTCGCTCCCCTCTCCTCAGATACCCTAATCTCATTCTCAAAGATCCCAATTCTCATTCTCAAAACCCTCAATTCTCAATCTCAAAACCCCAATTCTCAGTCTCAAGAACACCCATTCTCAATCTCAAAAAACCCAAATCTCATTCTCACAAACCTCAATTCTCATTCCCCAAACCCCCTCATTCTCAAGAACCCTAATTCTCATTCTCAAAAACCCTGATTCTCCTTCTTAAAAACCCTAATTCTCATTCTCAACCCCCCCTAAAATTCTCATTCTCAAAACCCCTAATTCTCATTCTAAAAAACCCTAATTCTCTTTCTTTTATCCAGTTTTACTTTCTTTCTCAGAAATATAATATCTGCCCGTCTGTCTGTTTATCTGTCTGTCTGTCTCTGTCTGTCTGTCTCTGTCTTCTTCTTCGCCCCCCCCCCCCCCCCTCCACTCTCTCTCTCTCTCTCTCCCTCCCTCCATCTCTCTCTCTCTCTCTCTCTCTCCATATCTCTCTCTCTCTCTCTCTCTCTCTCTCTCTCTCTCTCTCTCTCTCTCTCTCTCTCTCTCTCTCTCTCTCTTCCCTCGCATTCTTACCAGAACAGTGAAACAAAGCGAGGAAGACAAACATTTATCTTGTAACAGAAAACGAAACACGTGCACGCGGCAACTCTCTCTCTCTCTCTCTCTCTCTCTCTCTCTCTCCTCTCTCTCTCTCTCTCCTCTCTCTTCTCTCTCTCTCTTCTCTCTCTCTCTCTCTCTCTCTCTCTCTCTCTCTATGGCTCACACTCTACGCCCCACCCTACCCCACTCCCACCCCCACCCCATTCTCTTCTATTCTTTCCTCCCTTCCTCATCCAGCCCTTTGTGATAATAACACGGGACATAAGAGAGATCTATTATAAGCCAGCATATCTTGCGTAAAAAAAAAATGTCTGTTACTTGAAAAAGCTTTGTTGCAGGTGTGATGACTAGGGGAGGTACGTGCGTTCTCCGTTCGTCCCACCGCACTATCTGAAGCTCCCTGTTTCAGGTGTACTTTATTTTAATTTATTAATTCTTTTATATCGAGGATAATGGAATAAGCACTCATGTGCTTTTTTTTTACATCCAGTCCCCGTGTGTATGCGGTTTTGTCAATTTTGTCATCTGTTTCCACCGGCACACAATGGCCTACTCTTCCGAAAAGCGGAACAGGAATTAACGTGTGCGCAAGATGTTCTGCGTGCGTTCGAACACGGGGCCTCGGG
>CM054157.1:8697137-8702137 GCA_028751875.1 Rapana venosa
TTTTCCCCTTTTCTTCCTGTCACTTCCTTCTCGTCTTCGTATTTTCTGTCTTTTCGGTCCATTCTCCTGCCCCCTACCCCCTCTGTTTTTCAAAGACGACTTCAAAGATAAAATTTCTCTCCCATGATGAAGTTGGACGCGCTGGGCCTGACTTGTCAGGCGCTTAACGGCAGCGCAACACGTTTTCGCTCACATGACAGACAACAATAGTTGCTGTCTGAGTGTTCGAAGAAGAAGAAGAAGAAGAAGAAGACGAAGAAGAAGACGAAGACGAAGACGAAGAAGAAGGAGAAGAAGAAGAAGAAGAAGGAGAAGAAGAAGAAGAAGAAGAAGAAGAAAGAGAAGAAAGAGAAGAAAGAAGAAGAAGAAGAAGAAGAAGAAGAAGAAGAAGAAGAAGAAGAGAAGTAGACAGGGCTGGTTAATATGTTTGACTCAGTCCATTTAGAGTGCATGCAATGCAATGAAAGTCATGATGTAGCCTTCATAATGTGACATTGGTGGTAGTCATTAATTTTATATGTTGACTGAGCGGTGGGATAAGAGGATAGGAGAAAGAACAGTTTTCTACGTATACGCTATAGCAGCAAACATGAAAGAACACTTTTTTTAAAAACCACTAAAACCTGAATGAATTCGGTACCCGCTCTTAACCTTAACACAGTTTTTCTCTCCACTTTTATACTTTTTTTTGGTTTGCAGAATTTAAAAATACCCTCACGTAATGATAGCAGTTCAACACTACATAATATACGCTACCTTCCCGAACAGTATACTCATCAAAAAGTAAGAAAAATAATTTCCTATAAAAACAACAACAACAAAACCTTATCAGCAATGTCTTTAAAGCGGACTTGCTAAAAGTTTCAAGAGGTTTAGAAGCGGTTCTGTGACCCCCCCCAAAAAAAAAAAAAAAAACAAAAAAACCCACCACACCACACACACACACACACACACACACACAAAACAACAACCCCCCCCCCCCCTCCCCCAAACCAACAAAAAAACAACAAAAAACAACCAACCAACCAACAACAAACAAACAAACAACAACAACAACAACAACAAAAACACACCAAAAAACCAAACACCAACAAACAAAAACACACCAAAACAACAAAAATCAACAAGCAACCACCCCCCCCCCCCCTAACACCCCCATCCCTCGCACGCGCGTTGTGCTGCTTTTTTCGAATCCCTTTCTATCACTAACTTTCCTTCTTTCGTTCCTCGACTACAGTTCTGAAGTTCCCCAAAGGTGAGATAGATTTTTTGGGGGGGCCTATCTGACCGCTTTTTGCCCACCATCATGAAAGTAGCCGCAATACGACTTCCGACTGTGTGTCTGAACACAGCGCGTTGGTCCATTCAAACTTATAAACACTGTCTTTATACATCTTCTTTTTCCAGAGAATCCCCCCCTCCATAAAAAAAAAAAAAAATTGTCCCACATGGGGTAAACCCGAGGACGTAAAGTCCTAACTTCTCTCTTCTTCTTATTCGGGGTATATATTTATTTATTTTATTCTTTTATATCGAGGATAATGGAATAAGCACTTCTGTGCTTTTTTTTTTTAACATCCAGTCCCCGTGTGTATGCGGTTTTGTAAATTCTGTCATCTGTTCCCACCGGCACACAATGGCCTACTCTTCCGAAAAGCGGAACAGGATTTAACGTGTGCGCAAGATGTTCTGCGTGCGTGCGTTCGCACACGGGGCCTCGGTTAATAGTCTCATCCGAAGGATTAGTAGGGGGTGTGTGGTGGGGAGGGGGGGGGGGGGGTGTGTGTGTGGGGGGGGAGGGGGGGGGGGGGGGGGGGGGGGGGGGGGGGGGGGGTAGAGGAAAACAAAGAAACACTGACATGGAACCGAAGAAGCCGGCTAACAGAAGGGAAAGAAAGAAAGAAAGAGAGAAAGAAAGGTGAGACCACGGAGAGAAACATCATCCCTCTCTTCCCCCCCCCCCCCCCCCCCCCCCCCCCCCCCCCCAACATCTTCCCTCTCCTTTTTCTCTATCGTTTCCAACTTCAACCTTTAGTCACGACTCGACTCGGATACTACTAACACAGCAATTTCTTCCGGTGACCCTCCAGCAAATAAAACCAGGAGGTGTGTACAGAGTCCCATGTAGGGAGGATAGGGGGGATTGGGGGGGGAGGGGGGAGGGGAGGAGACGAGGGATAAAGGTGTGAACAGAGTAGAAGGGAATCCTACACCATTTGTTTGTTGGTGGAGGATGCTGCTGCTACTACTACTAGTGTGGCCTGCCCGCCTGTCCCCCTTGCTGGCTGATGACAGCGGTACAGGGGGACACCACGTTAGACAAACACCGCCTAGTCCTCCCCCACCCCCTCCCCAGGTAAAAGACAAAGGTGAATTTCAATGTGAAACAGTTTCTTTAACATGCTCTGAAAGAGTGGGATAGGATGGAGGGAGGGAGTGAGAGATGGGGGTGTAGGGTTCTTGTTCAATGGAGAGAAAACCAGGAGAAAATCAAATTTGAAGTAAGTATGAAACACACGGTGAAAGCCACATATGTTCGTACATATTATACGCGGGAATGCGTGTATACACCCAAGCAAGCAAGCAAGCAAGCAAGCAGGCAATCAGACAGGCAGGCACCGCCCCCCCCCCCCCCACACCCCCCTAACACTAACACCCCCCCCCCCCCCCCCACACACACACACACACACACACCGCGTCTGCACAGGAAGTTTGTGCCGCAAACTTTTAACAGGACCATCACTTTGGTAAGTTCACCGGAATCCCACCGTTTTCACTCACGTACATAACAAGGCATTATAACATTGCTCTCGTTAGGCTAAGGACAGTAAAGCCCTTTGATTTGTCTGTGCAAGGTACAGCGCTATATAAATTCCAGTTGATCATTATTATTAGTACTGGTCTGGAGCTTCATGAGCTCTGCAAGGTCAGAAGTCCACATCCCCATCAACAATACAGGATGAAGGCCCACACTCCCAAAAGCCAGACAAAAGAAAGAAGGAAAGAAAGAAAGAAAGGAAAAGAAAGAAGGATAAGGTCACAGATGCTGCGCCGGTATAGGCGGTGGTTCACGTGGCAGCATTCTGCCTGCACCTGTGGATTTTCTGACTTCTCACAGGTGACATACAATAGAGCTGATGTAAAACGCTAAAAGAAAAATCTTGTGCGGAGTGGCACGATAGGACTGAAGACAAAACCACAGCCTACTGAATGCTACATACATTGCCAGACAACATCGAAGTGTACACACACACACACTATATCTATCTATCTATCTATCTATCTATCTATCTATCTATCTATATATATATATATATATATATATATATATATATATATATATATATATATATATATATATAGTGTGTGTGAGTGTGTGTGCATTGAAATTGTTGAACTAATTGGGATTAATCATAATGTAAAGAAGAATGTGAATGAATTGAAAGCAAAAACGTCCCTCTTCCATAATGCCACCGCATCGCCACACTATGTCATTACGATATTCTTTTTTCTTCTTCTCCTTTTTATTCTTATATTTCGAGGAAAATAATTTAAGCACTTATGTACATTTTTTCGTCTAGTCCCCATGTGCATGCAGTTTCGTAAATGTGGTTTGTCATCCGTTCCCACTGGCACAAATGGCCTACTCTTCCAAAAAAGTGGAATGGGTTTTATTATGTGCACACATATCCGTTCCCAATAGCACAAATGGCCTACTCTTCCCAAAAAAAGTGGAACGGGTTTTAATATGTGCACACGTATCCGTTCCCATTAGCACAAAGTGGTCTACTCTTCCAAACAAGCGGAACAGGTTTCAAAGTGTGCGCAAGATGTTCTGCGTGCGGTCAGGGTGCTATAATTATATCTCTACTCTGCCGCCCATCACGTCCATATCCACAGAGTTTTCAGCTTATGAGGAACCAAGACGAATTTCAACTTTCACACGAAAAACAGCTGATAAGCAAACAGGACACCACCGCTAAGGCCTAATGCCGCTGAATTCTATTTCCATGAGAGACCATAATATTAACAAATTACGTCTAGTCACACCAGGTCACGTTACGCCATGCCCAAATTTGTTATCACCTAACACCAGTTCACACCAAGCTGTGTCATGTCACAATTACCTCTCACTGTGTCACATCCAGACAATGAGTCACATCTGTGTAACCAAAGAAAGAAAGAAAGAAAGAAAAGAAAAGAGAAGGAAGGAAGAAAAAAAGAAAGAAAGAAAGGAATGAAAACAAAGACGAGGAAGGAAGGGAAGGAACGAAGGAACGAAAGAAAGGAAAAAGAGAAGGAAGGAACGAACGAAAGAAAGGAAAAGGAGAAGGAAAGGAAGAAAGAAAGAAAGGAAAGAAAGAAAAAAGCAAAGAGAAGGAAGGAAGAAACGAAAGAAAGGAAAAAGAGAAGGAAAGAAAAAAAAAAGGGAAGAAATAAAGAAAGAAAGAGAAGACGGAAAGAAAGGAAGAAAGCGAATTGAAGAAAGAAGACCATTTCACGCCCAGTCACACCATAATATCTTGTTACATCTGAAATGCCTTGAGGAACACAAACCCAGCGAAATACAGACGCAAGAGAACACACATCTCAACAGGGAGCATGCTGACCTTCCTACAGAATCATAGGCATAATCATGACACAAAACCTTTAAGGGGCTCTGGCCATTAACGGTGCTCGACCAAATATGGCAAAGATGTTGGGTTTTTCTTTTTTCTTGTTTTTTTATTTTTTGCTGCCCCATCTTCTGTGACATCCCCGTCCTTCTGTTCCCACGCCGCTCATCTCAACCTCTCCGCCACAGCCATACCAAGATTCGCTGTCTCATCCCTAGGGTAGGAAGTCAACAGGGAGCCCATCTATATCAGGCTGTTGAGGGGCCACCAGCCAGAGTGGCCCTGCACTGCTGCTGGGTCACTTTGGTGGGTGTTCAGTGGCGCCTGTCCTGAGCTTACATAGGCAGGACACCACCTACTGAGCCCCCTACTAACGACAGTATT
>CM054157.1:8722137-8744637 GCA_028751875.1 Rapana venosa
AGGACAGGACAGGACCGGACAAGGACAAGGCAGGACAGGACAGGACAGGATAGGACAGGGTAGGACAAGATAGGACTTGGACAGGACAGGACAAGGCAGGACAGGACAGAATAGGATAGAACAGGACCGGACAAGAACAAGGCAGGACAAGGCAGGACAGGACAGGGCAGGATAGGACAGGACAGGACAAGGACAAGACAGGACAGGATAGGGCAGGACAGGACAGAGTAGGACAGGATAGGGCAGGACAACACAGAGTAGAACAGGACAGGATAGGACAGAACAGAACAGAACAGGACATCGACAGGACAGAGTAGGACAGGACAGGGCAGGATAGGACAGGACAGGATAGGGCAGAACAGAACAGGACAGGACAGGGCAGGACATCGACAGGACAGAGTAGGACAGGATAGGACAAGACAGGACAGGGCAGGACAGGACAGGACAGAGACAGAACAGAACAGAACAGGACAGGACAGGACAGAACAGGACAGGACAGGACAGAACAGGATGGAACAGGACAGGCCAAGGCAGGACAGGACAGGACATAACAGAACAGAACAGGACAGGCCAGGACAGGACAGGACAGAACAGGAAAGGAAAGGACAGGATAGGACAAGACAGGAGAGGATAGGACAGGACAGGACAAGACAGGACAATGCAGGACAGGATAGGACAGGACAGGACAAGACAGGACAATGCAGGACAGGATAGGACAGAACAGGACAAGACAGGACAGGACAGGGCGCTTCCTTGAACCACCCAACCAACATGTCTGTCCACTGGACAGGTCAATCTATTCCTGGATGTCCTTATGAACGCTTCCATACCGCTAGCCTTTTTTATTTCTTTTTTTAAATGTCACCTCCATCCACCGCTTCCCACAACACCAGTCTTTTAATACCAGCGCTGTGACATTTTGCTTGTCGAGTCCAAAATGTGCATCAGTTTGGTTCAGTCCTTCGGATGAGACTATAAACCGAGGCCCCGTGTGCGAACGCACGCAGACCATCTTGCGCATACGTTAAATCCTGTTCCGCTTTTGGAAAGAGTAGGCCATTGTGTGCCGGTGGGAACAGATGACAAAATTTACAAAACCGCATACACACGGGGACAGGATGTAAAAAAAAAAAG
Source organism: Rapana venosa (assembly GCA_028751875.1). Classification (NCBI taxonomy): domain Eukaryota; kingdom Metazoa; phylum Mollusca; class Gastropoda; order Neogastropoda; family Muricidae; genus Rapana; species Rapana venosa. The sequence continues at coordinate 8,723,272 of CM054157.1, forward strand.
CACATGAGTGCTTATTCTTTATTGCTTTACAAGATTCAGCGCTATATAAACTCCATACATTATTATTATTATTATTATTATAATTTTAGGGTTTGCTTTTTTGATGATTCGGCAACCTATACAGAAAACTAAGGTGTGGTTTCAATATTTTAGTGGTTTTATTTTGTAGAGCAGAAACAATTGATTGATGCAAAATTGAAAAGGGTTTTGTTTTCATCTTTAAAAAAAGAAATTGAATTGTATGAGGAAAATGAGCCTTTAATTCCTAAATAGTAACATTTGGTTTTACAGAGAGATTGTTCAAATGATATTTGCTCCTTCAACAAACCAAAAGAAAACCTTTTTTCAATCTTTCATATTATTTTGCTGTTTCTGCTCTACAAGAAAACACGAACTTATTGAAACCAGACCATTTTATCATTATTAAAAAACAAAAAAACAACACTGGTAACATACATACGCACACGCATGCGTGCATGCCTACACACACATCTACATAGATACATTCATGTGAGTGTATGTGTGTGTGTGTGTGTGTGTGTGTGTGTGTATGTGTGTGTGTGTGTGTGTGCGTGCGTGCGTGCGTGCGTGCGTGCGTGCACCGTCTCCTCGCTCCCTCCCTCTCTCTCCATCCTCCCCCTCTGTCTCCATCCTCCCTCTTCTCCATCCCTCTCTCTCATTCCCTCCATCCCTCCCTCTCTCTCCATCCCTCCCTCTCTCTCCATCCCTCCCTCTCTCTCTCATCTCATCCCTCCTCTCTCCATCTCATCCCTCCCCCCCTCCTCCTCCATCCCTCCCTCTCTCCCATTCCCTCCTCTCTCTCTCCTCCCTCTCTCTCCCTCCTCCCTCTTCCATCCCTCCCTCTCTCTCATCCCTCCCTCCTCCCTCCCTCTCTCTCCTCCTCCCTCTCTCCCTCCTCCTCTCTCCCTCCTCCTCTCTCCATCCTCCTCTCTCCATCCCTCCCTCTCTCTCCATCCCTCCCTCTCTCGCCATCCTCCTCTCCTCTCCTCTCTCATCCCTCCCTCCCTTCTCTCCATCCCTCCCTCTTCCTCCCTCCCTCCCTCTCTCTCTCCATCCCTCCCTCTCTCCATCCCTCCTCTCTCTCCATCCCCCTCTCTCCTCTCCCTCCTTCCTCCCTCCCTCTCTCTCTCCCTCCTCCCTCCCTCATCCCTCCCTCCTCTTCTCCCCCTCCCTCTCTCTCTCTCCATCCCTCCCTCGCCATCTTACTCTTTCACTCTCAACTTTGTAACTCACACGGAATTTTATTTTTACTTCAATATTTCTTTTTTTTCTTTTTGGAAAAAGGAGGGGGGGGGTGTTGAGGGAGGGAGGAAGGGGAAGGGGGTGTTCGTGTTCGGACGTGCATGAGTGATCGGAGTGACGTGATGTTCTCTAAACGAGGATCATTCAAATCTGGCGAAGCAATCGTAAGTAATGGATCATGCGGTGGTGCTTTCCACGGGCGGTCAGAAAGTCAGGTCTCCTATGCTTCCTTCACTCCATGTGGAGTACATCACTCAGGCAGCCGTGAAAGTCCTATTACAGCTTCTGTGCATGTATGGGTAGTTAGTTATACGTGTATGTATGTATGGGTGGATGGAGGGTTGGATGGAGGGGTGGGTAGGTGGGGGGCGGGGGGGTGGTGGGGGTGTATGTGTGCATGTATGTATGCGTGGATGGAAGGATGGAGGTGGGGGGGGGGGGAGGGAGGGGCTGTGTGTGCATGTATGTCTGCGCAGATGGAAGGATGGAGGGTGTGTGTGGGTGTGTGAATGTATGTCTCCATGTATGTATGCGTGGATGGAGGGGAGGCTGTGTGTGCATGTATGGGTGGATGGAAGGATGGAGAGTGGGGGGGGGGGGGGTATGTATGTCTGCATGTATGTCTGGGTGGATGGAAGGATGGGGGGGGGGGGGGGGGGGGGTGCATGTATGTCTGCATGTATGTCTGCGTTGATGGAAGGATGGAGGTGGGGGAAGGGGGGCTGTGTGTGCATGTATGTCTGCGCAGATGGAAGGATGGAGGGTGTGTGTGGGTGTGTGAATGTATGTCTCCATGTATGTATGCGTGGATGGAGGGGAGGCTGTGTGTGCATGTATGGGTGGATGGAAGGATGGAGAGGGGGGGGGGGGGGGGGTATGTATGTCTGCATGTATGTCTGGGTGGATGGAAGGATGGGGGGGGGGGGGTGCATGTATGTCTGCATGTATGTCTGCGTTGATGGAAGGATGGAAGGGGGAGGGGGGGGGCTGTGTGTGCAAGTATGTCTGCATGTATGTATGAGTGGATGGAAGGATGGAGGGTGGAGGGGAGGTATGTATGTCTGTCTGCATGTATGTATGCGTGGATGGAAGGATGGAGGGTGTGTGTGTGTGTATGTATGTCTGCGTCGATGGAAGGATGGAGGGGGGTTGTGTGTGTATGTATGTCTACATGTATGTATGCGTGGAAGGATGGATGTACGCATGTATGTACGTATGTACGCATGTATGTATAACATACGATAATTATGTATGCATGCATGTATGTTTGTATATGTGTATGCATGCATAGATGTGTGCGCATGTATGTATTTATAGATGTATACTTGTTTGTGCTTGCATGCATCCGTGCAGTCACACACGTCTGTTGTGCGAATGTGTGAGAACGCGCGCGCGCGCGCGTGTGTGTGTGTGTGTGTAAGGGGGGGGGGGGGGTATGTATGCAAGCATGTGTGTGTGTGTGTGTGCACGCGCGTGTTTGGAAGGGATAGGCAGACGTGTGTGCGCGAATCAGACAGACAAAATACGAAAAGAATTGGGGAGAAAAAACAACAACCCACCCACCACCACTCACAAAATGCAAGACAGAACATCCATAAGTCTGAGGCAGTAGGACGGGACAATTGCCTAGTTAGGGCCATCTGCAAGAAATCTATTACTGCCAAGTGCACAGAATAATGAATCAAAACCAGGCGCTAGCTATACATGCATGCGCACTCTTCCGTCATTAGAGAACAGCTGGATGGATGGGGTTTATAGCCCAGCCGACCGCAGTCGCCATGTGTAAATTAGGCCTATGTATGTATGGCGAGATAAGGATCATTCAGTCAGAGACTGGTTAAAGACAGGTCAAAGAAAAAAGCTTTAAAAAGTATTGTTGGAACACGATAGGTTAAGGATTATTTTATCTATCCATCCTTCGTAAAACATCTCGCGCACACGTTAATACCTGTTCCACTTATTTATTTATTCTTTTATTTCGAGGATAATGGAATAAGCACTCATGTGCTTTTTTTACATCCAGTTATCGGGAGAGTAGCTCGTTAGCGATTGTTTTCTGGTGGGGAATGGATGAAAAAAACCAACCGCACACGAGACTGGAAATGTAAAAAAAAATTTACGTAAGTGATTAGTCCATCATCCTTCCAAAGTTAAAAACTAAAAATAATGAATCGAATTCTTTCGTTATAGTGCTATGATACACAACGAAAAGTAGTTAAACAGATGAACATCACATCATAGCAACAGAAGATGACAGCAGCTGCACATTGTGGTCTCTATTTGGTCTTCAGAATGACAATGGCTGTGCTGGAATCTCACCGACCCTGATCTTAACTATTACTACCTAAAAACAAAACAGAGTGTCGCACAATTCACGGGTGTGTCCGGATTTAGAAACATGACGCTGCAACATGCCTCTGGCCCCATGGGAGATAATCCGATTACCGTCCTGTCACACTAGGTCTAGCAAACATTCACACTAAATCTAGCAAACAATCACACTAGATCTACCAAACAAACATTCACACTAGATCTAGCAAACAAACATTCACACTAAATCTAGCAAACACTAAATCAAGCAAACAAACATTCACACTAGATCAAGCAAACAAACATTCACACAAGATCTAGTATACAAACATTCACACTAGATCAAGCAAACAAACATTCACACTAGATCTAGTATACAAGCATTCACACTAAATCTAGCATACAAACATTCACACTCAATCTAGCAAACAAACAATCCCATTGAAGGAAAATAACTTGAATCATTCTCTCTCTCTCTCTCTCTCTCTCTCTCTCTCTCTCACACACACACACACACACACACACACACACACACACACACACACACACACACACACACACACACACACACACGCACGCACGCACGCACGCATCCGGCTACACACTCATTCATTCATTCATTCATTCATTCATTACACTCACGCATTCGTTCGTTTATGTGTTCGTTTGTTCATTAGCTCGCAATCTAGTGTTTTAACCATTCATTCACCTATTCAAGCTGTTCCTCCCAAGTCACAATATCTAGGCTTGTCAATTCGGGGGACGGGATAGCCTAGTGGTCAGAACATTGCGCTCGCAATCTGACGACCCGGGTTCGATTCCCGTTCAAGGGGATATTTTTCCCTGAAGTTAACATCAGTGCAGACTCCACTCTCCCCCAAAAGTCCTTCAGATGAGACTATAAACCGAGGCCCCGTGTGCGAACGCACGCAGAACATCTTGCGCACACGTTAAAATCCTGTTCCGCTTTTCGTAAGAGTAGGTCATTGTGTGCCGGTGGGAACAGATGACAACATTGACAAAACCGCATACACACGGGGACTGGATGTAAAAAAGTGCTTATTCCATTATCCTCGATATAAAAGAATAAAATAAAATAAAATAGAATAAAAAAAATCGTCAAAAATCAGAATTCAAAACCTAACGAAAAGGACTACACTATGAAATTTTAAGCGTCGGAAGACAACAGCCATTCTGTCATTCATTCATCCTCGCTGTCCACAACCTAGCCCTACACATAATGCCTCCCACCACTGCCGAAACCTAGTCGATGAAGAACCATGCCAGAAGACATTTTAAAAATTGATTAAAAGATATACCCCACTGTTCCACGCGAAAGATCATTGGAAGATTGGTGGTGGTGGTGTCAGAGAGAAGGAGGGAGGGAGAGGGGGGGGGGGTGGAGGGGTGGGAGGCGGAAGGTTAGACAGAGCGAAAAAGAAAATGAAAAGTATGAAGACCGTACGAGAAGTAAAGGTAAGAAAGAAAGGAGGAGGATGAAGAAGGGAAGTGAGAGAGAGAGGAGAGCGATGACGATGAGTGAGGAGATGAGAGGAGAGGAGAGGAGAGATGGAGAAGAGAGAGCAGAGAGAACAGACAGACAGACAGACAGACGCAGACAGACGAAAGAGAGAGAGACGGGGGTGAAGAAGAGAGTGGAGGAGAGAGGGAGAGAGAGAGGAGGAGTGAGGGAGGAGAGGAGAGAGGAGACAGAGGAAGAAGAAGACAGAGAAGACAGACAGAAGAAAGGAAGAAAGAAGAGGGAGATGAAGAAGTGATAGAGAGGAGAGAGAGGAGCAGAGAAGATGGAGGATAGCTGGAGAGAGAGAGAGAGAGAGAGAGAGGAGAGAAGACGACAGACGAGAAGAAGACAACAGAGAAGAGAGAGAGAGAGCAGACGAGAGTGTGAGAGAGGAGAGAGAGAGAGAGAGAGAGAGAGAGAGAGAGGAGCAAGAGAGAGAGAGAGACAGAGAGAGACGAGAGAAGGACAGATGAAGGACGAGCAGAGCGAGAGTAGAAGACAGAGAACAGAGAGAGAGAGAGAGAGAGAGAGAGGAGAGAGAGAGAGAGGAGAGAGGACAGACAGACAGACAGACAGAAGAGACAGAGAGACAGAGAGAGAGACAGACAGGTAGACAGACACACAGACAGACAAACAGAGATAGAAACAAACAAAGAACACAGAGACAGAAAAAGAAGAGACAGAAATTTAAATACAAAGGTTGAAGACAAGAGAAGTTAAACCTTCCGACGTTGTCTTGCAAAAAATAGAATATCTTCATTAATTTTTATATTATGTAAAAGACTATATGAAAAAAAAGGTATCAGTCGTTGAATCCACCAAGCTGGCCGTAATGAATGCATCTGATTAATGTTGTGTATTGATAATATAATTTAAAAAACCCCAACCCTTTAGTTCTCTCTTTTTCTTTTATTAGAACCCCTATAACTTGGTTTGAAGTATTTTTTATTCGATAATCATATCGATAGTGTGTTTGTGTTGATGATGTTATGTTTGTTGTGTTGGTTGTGTTGAATCAGTGTTGGTTCGTTGAATGTGTGTGTGTGATTAATGTTGTGTAATGTATATATGTAGTTTGTTGTTGTTGTCTTCTAATTTAAGTTGTTCATCTAAGTGATATTAGACGTGTGTGTGGTGTGTGTGTGTGTGTGTGTGTGTGTGTGTGTGTGTGTGTGTGTGTGTGTGTGTGTGTGTGTGTGTGTGTTGTGTTGTGTTGTGTGTTGTTGTTGTCTTCAATTTAACGTTTGTTCACTCTAAGTGATATTAGACGTGTTGTGTGTGGTGTGTGTGTGTGTGTGTGTGTGTGTGTGTGTGTGTGTGTGTGTGTGTAGTGTGTGTGTGTGCCAATTGTGTGTGCTGTGTGATAGTGATGTATGAGTGTGTGGTGTGTATGTGTGTGTGTGTATATGTGTTGTGATGTTGTGTGTGGTGTTGTGTGCTGTATTGTATGTATGTGTGCGTGCGTGGTGGCGTGGTCTCTATCTCTCTCTCGACCTCCCTCCACTCCTGCGTTTAGAAATAAAGCTTTTAGCATACATGTGGAAACGTGCAGTGGATGGGTTGGGTGGTTTTTTTTTGGCTTCTTTTGTTTTGTTTCGTTTTGTTTTGTTTTGGTGTGTGTGTGTGTGAGTGGTGTGTGTGTGTGTGATGTGTGTGTGTGTGTGTGAGTGTGTGTGTGTGAGTGTGTGTGTGTGAGTGTGTGTGTGTGTGGTGTGTGTGTGTGTGTTGCTAACACGAACCTGCAGAGACTATTACAGAGGACGGAACAAGCAGAAGAGCCTGCTGAGGCTTATCCTACCACAGTCTGTACAGGCGTATCACACACAGGCAAGCGAGACACACAGAGAGAAAAGATTTTAACTATTCTCATGACTAGCACTTAACAGCCTTTTTTTTTTCTCCAAGTACTTGAAATGATGTACTAACTTTCAAACTATTCATTTTAAAAGCAGAAAACGGGTTCAAATTATTTATTTGGTAACTTTTTTCCCTCCCCATTTTTTTTTCATGAAATGATTTATTATGGTTAAATGATTTGGAACTACTGTAGGAGCTATGTGGGACTGTTAAATTCACGTTTAAACAACTTTCTATCGTTCGCATGATAACATACCATCTCTCTCTCTCTCTCTCTCTCTCTCTCTCTCTCTCTCTCTCTCTCTCTCTCTCTCTCTCTATATATATATATATATATATATATATATTATATATATATATATATTTATTTATCACCCCCTCCCCCGTATACGCGCGCGCGCGTATGTGTTGTGTGTGTGTGTGTGTGTGTGTGTGTGTGTGTGTGAGCAACACAAATACTGAAATAGAGAGCGATAGAGTGAGAATAAACAAGAGAAACAGACGTGTGTTTTTGCGGTGTGTGTGTGTAGTAGTAGTTCTTCAGTTTAACGTCCTTCCACTAAATAGTGATATCAGACAGGAAAGTGTGTGTATGTGTGTGTGCGTGTGTGCCCGTGTGTGTGTGTGTGCGTGCGCACGCGCACGTGCTTGTGTGTGTGTGTGTGTGTAGGGGGGAGGGGTATGCATATAACTAATCAATCGCAATAAACAACTATTATGAAACAAGCATAAACAAGAATTCGGGAGGAGGGGGGAAAAAAAAGAAGAAAAAAAAAAAAAAGAAAAAAAAAAGATAACCAACCCCAAAAACATCAAACAGCAAAAATACCAACTTTCCAATTCATATAACTTGAAGCTATCCTTATATCAGAGGAGTCTGAACATAGGAGTATGGCTTAATGACAATACAATTTCTTTCATTAATGGAATGTCTTTAAGAACTTGCTGCAAGCTACGGACTGGGAAGGCAGGTAAGATGTTTTTCAGATCTCTGCATCGTAAAAGAATGTGATCATTGGTAAGATTTTCACCACAGATACATGTTGCTTTTTTTAAAAATTTTGTTCTAAAAGCATTGAGCTTAAACCTGTATATAAGAGATACAACATTTCTATCTTTTAGATTTTCCTAAAGACATATTTCAAATACTTTTCTGTGTTGATTCCAGGTCAGTCTTACTTGCCCTGAGAAACTTCAGTTCAAAAGTGAGACAAGATTTCATAATTGAGATTAGTCATCTAATTCATTTTCTGATGATACGAGGTACTGGTGTTACATTTTGCTGGATTCCCTCGCACTGTGGTATTTACTTTAATGAAAAAGTTGACAGAAAAAGTGTGTGTGTGTGTGTGTGTGCATGTGTGTGCGAGTGTGCGTGCGTGCGAGTGTGTGTGCGTGCTTACCCGTGTGTGAGTAAACGTACGTGTTTCAAACAAAATTTGATTTAACACAATGCATCGTTGGATCAGTACGACAACAAAAGTTAAATAAATGAACGAATAAATTGAAACTATCATCTCTATCAAACGTATATAAGTTGATATGCCGCTATCCACAACAACAACAAAAAAATATATATTATGGCTGACTGCGCGAAACCACATGAAAAGTTCTAAATGAAACTGGAATTGTAGCTTGCCTTAATATCATGAGGGAGGGAGGGAGGGAGGAGAGAGAGAGAGAGAGAGAGAGAGAGAGAGAGAGAGGAGAGAGAGAGAGAGAGAGAGGAGAGTGAGAGAGTGAGAGAGTGAGTGAGTGAGAGAGAGCGAGAGAGAGAGAGAGGGAGAGAGAGAGAGAGAGAGAGGGGGGTGAGAGAGTGAGAGAGAGTGAGTGAGAGGGGGAGAGAGAGGGAGAGAGAGAGAGAGTGAGTGAGAGAGGGTGAGAGAGTGAGTGAGTGAGTGAGAGAGAGCGAGAGAGAGAGAGAGATAGAGAGAGAGAGAGAGAGAGGATGAGTGAGAGGGGTGAGGAGGAGAGAGAGAGGAGAGAGAGAGAGAGAGAGAGAGAGAGAGAGAGAGAGAGAGAGAGAGAGAGAGAGAGAGAAGATAACGAGTTTAGATTTCAGACTTCAAAAACTGTAATGATCAAGCGAAAAGACGTTAAACACTGCTTAATGTTCCAATTTTTCCTAACTATACTCTGCTCTTTCAGGTCAAAAAGTTAATTTCACAAATATTTATCAAATTTTAAAAAATAAAGTGTAAACAAATTAGACTATGAGAAATATTTCTACAAAAATGATAATATCATCATCATGATCATCATCATCATCATCATCATCATCATCATCATCATCAGAGTACTCATTATAAAATTAGGACTATTGCAAGTTGGGAAAAACAGTTTAACCTGGAACCAAACCAAAAACAGCAAACAGAAAAAAACCCAAACAAACAAAATCAACCATTCACTCAACTATTTGGCCGGACACGAAAACAGCATACGCCCACACATATTCAGATACAATTAAATGAGTATGTATGTATGTATGTATGTATGTATGTATGTATGCATGCATGCATACATACACACGAATAGCACGCGCGCGCGCGCGCACACACACACCACACACACACACACACACACACATACACACACACACACACGTGTGTGTGCGTATGTGTGTGTGAATGAGAGCGAGACAGAGAAAGAGAGGAGGGGGGGGGGGAGAAAAGATAGAAATACAGACTGACTGACAGACAGACAAGCAGACAGACAGGCACAAAAGATAGACAGATAGGCAGACAGACAGCCAGACACAGCCAGACAACCAGACAAACAGCCAGCCAGACATCATGCACACAAGACACACACACACACACACACACACACACACACACACCACGCACGCACGCACGCACACACACACACACACACACCACACACACACACACACACACACAAACAGACTGACCAACAAACAAGGACACCGAAAAAAAAGGGGAAAAAAACCACACACACACACACACAGAGACGAGCATCACCAAGCACTCACCTTACTCTCTCTCTCACCAGCCTCCTCACAAACCTCCTCTCACAATCCCAAGAACACCACCAAAAAACCCTCCTCTCCTCGCCTCTCTACTCTCCTTGCCTCCTCACCCTAACCAACACTCCTCCTCCTCCTCTTCCTCCTCCACTTACAACACTAGTGTCTCCCTCCTCCCCAAAAGAAACCAAACAAACTTGCTTTCAACAAACAAAAAACTTTTCCACCAAAAAGTTTCCAACAGTACAAACCTTTTTCATCCCATGCGGTAAAAGACACACGAAGAAGAAGAGAACCTCAATTGGCAGACGAACACTTTTTTCTGACTTTTTACCACACTCCAGTCTAGTAGACTCGTCTAGCCAAGCGAATCTAGCTCCTGATTGCACTTTTTTGGCAAAAGCCCCATAGATCTCCTCCTTCTTGCTACTTACTACTCTTCACACATACACTGCACTCTCTTTCTCTCCTCTCTTGGCTCCCTGCAAATTCTGTGTTGCATTCTACAGTCGATCTCTTGATTCTTGTTGTGGCGCAGAGATGTTTCCACTGAGAGCGCGTAGCTCGTTGGCACATGTCGCTCGGTGTTTAAGCGAGGTGGCGGTGCGTGTGCGAGAAAGAAAGTGGCTGATTGGTTACGGTGGTGGTGGTGGTGGTGGTTTGGGGGAGGTGGGGGGGGGGGGGGGGGGGGGGGGGGGGTGTGGAGGTGGTGGAAAAGGGGGGTGGGGGAGGGGGGGGTGGCAGACTTGATTATTTCGTTTAGTTTTGGTTTATGGGCAAGGTCCCGTATTGAGAATTTTTTTGTTTTGTTATGTCGGGTGTGTGTGTGTTGTGTGTGTGTGTGTGTGTGGAGGGTGTGGGTGGGGGGGGGGGGGGGGGTAGGGGGAGGGCTTGTGGATGGAGGTGGGGGTGGAGGTGGGATTAGCTTGACTACAATTGATTTTTGATGCAGGACTGGCAAAACAACAACAGAGAAATAAACAAACAAAAAAACCAACAACACACACAAAAACAAACAACAAAGCAAATAGCCTATAATTGCTAAAATTAGTAAGTATGTTATTTTACACATTTAACTGTTCAAATCACAATAGGTCAGTTTACATCTCTCTCTCTCTCTCTCTCTCTCTCTCTCTCTCTCTCTCTTCTCTCTCTCTCTCTCTCTCTCTCCCTCTCTCTCTCTCTCTCTCTCTCTCTTTCTCTCTCTCACTAGATGACAAAATTGACAAAACTGCATACACACAGACACAGACACACAGACTGGATGAAAAAAAGCATATGAGTACTTATTCCTTTATTCTCGAAATAAAAGAATAAAAAAAAATTTTTTAATAAAAATAAAAATCTGTGTGTGTGTATTCCTCTGTTCATTCATTCTTTTATTTCGGGGATAACGAATAAGCACTCATGTGCTTGTACGTTTTTACATCCAGTCCCCGTGTGCGTGTAGTTTTGTACATAGTGTCATCCGATCCCACCGGCACGGCACACATGGCCTACTCTTTGGAAAGGCAAAACAGGTTTTAATTAACGCGTACATCCGAAGTACATTGAGGGAAGTGAAGTCAGTACTGATGGTAACTTCAGGGGGAAAAAAATCCCCTGGGATGTGTGTGTGTGTGTGTGTGTGTGTGTGTGTGTGTGTGTGTGTGTGTGTGTGTGTGTGTGAAGTCAAAGTCAAAAGTCAAAAGTCAAAGTCAAACTTTTATTTTCAGATGGTACATTGAATAAGCAGTGCATTTGCTTTTCTTCATCAAGCCATCTATCTAAAGAAAAAAAAAAGAGAGGAAAAAAGATAAAATGTGAGTGTGTGTGTGTGTGTGTGTGTGTGTGTGTGTGTGTGTGTGCGTGTGTGTGTGTGAGAGAGAGAGAGAGAGAGAGAGGGGGGGGGGGGAGGGCTTCATGCGGTCAGTTTTTATTCAAAGAATATTTTGTGTTAGTTCATTAATGTATGACAATGTGTGATCATATTTTCATTCCGGTTTGCCACAATTGTTTCTTTAAAATCGTTCTGTATCCTGACAGTCACATAATGATAGATATTGACTTGTCTTTTTTTTTTGTCAATACCACGAAACGACTAGACGAAAATAGATGTTTAAAAATGCTTATTTTTAACAACGAAAATAGTTCGCGCGCGCACACAAACAGAGAGGAGAGAGAGAGAGAGAGAGAGAGAGAGAGAGAGAGAGAGAGAGAGGAGAGAGAGAGAGAGAGAGAGAGAGAGAGAGAAGAGCAGACAGACAGACAGACAAACAGACAGACAGAGACAGAGACAGAGAGAGAGACAGAGAGAGAGACAGACAGACAGACAGATAGTGGGGAGGAGAGAAAGAGAGCGAAAGACAGAGAGAGGGAGGGAGAGAGAGAAGAGAGAGAGAGAGAGAGAGAGAGAGAGAGAGAGAGAGAGAGAGAAGAGAGACAGGAGACAGAACAGACAGACAGACAGACAGACAGACATACAGAGAGGCAGGTACAACCAGTGTGAACTGTCAACATCAACAAGAACATGAGAAACAACAATAGTCACAAAAATAGCAACAATAACATGCATGAATAAAACTTGTCTACTTTCATTTCACACACACACACACACACACACACACACACACACACACACACACACACACACACACACACACACACACACACACACACAACACACACACACACACACACACACACCAAACACACATACAAACACAAACACACACACACACACACTCACATACCACACACACACACACACACACACACACACACACACACACACACACACACACACACACACACACACACACACACACACACACACACACGCGCACACACACCTTCAGTGCCAACTCCACTCCCCCGAAAAGTCCTTCGGATGAGTCCTGTGTACAAACGCACGCAGAACATCTTGCGCACACGTTAAAACCCGTTCCGCTTGTTGGAAGAGTAGGCTATTGTGTGCCAGTGGAAACGAATGACAAAATTTACAAAACTGCATACACATAGGAACCGTATGTAAAAAAAAAAAGTACATGAGTGCTCATTCCATTATCCTCGAAGTAAAAGAATAAAATATACATTTTAAAACACACACACTCTAAACCACACACACACACACACACACACACACACACACACACACACACACACACACACACACACACACACACACACACACACCACACACACACACACAACACAAAGATGCAAGATTCAAGATTTAATTCCTTTATAATAATAATATAATAATAATAATAATAATAATAATATAATGTCACCCATTTTGGGTTCTGGAGGACTACAAACGAAACAAACACACATAAACACAACCAAGCAGCCAACCAAGCAAGCCAACCAAGCCAAACAAACAAACCTATTGACTTAAAACGTATACGTATGCAGACGATCTTGTTGCCTTTCACAAACGCAGACGAGACAAGAGGCAACCTTCTCCTTTTCATCAAAACAGGAAACCGACAGCGATAAATCAGACTGGGCTTTCCCATAGACAGTGGCAAAAAAATGATGCATAGTCACGTGCCCTCAACGGAAATCGTGATTGGTCAAAAGGCAGCGAGACATGAGTGGGGCTGGTCACAATGGCTACTTTGTGTGTCACGCTCGCCTCTTACCAGTTTCTTCTTCTTCTTCTTCTTCTTCTTCTTCTTCAATCTTCTTCTTCTTCTTCTTCAATCTTCTTCTTCTTCTTCTTCAATCTTCTTCTTCTTCTTCTTCAAACTTCTTCTTCTGTCTTCAAGCTTCTTTCTTCAAGCTGCTTCTTCTTCTTCTCTTCTTCTTCTTCTTCTTCTTCTTCTTCTTCTTCTTCTTCTTCTTCTCTTCTTCTTCTTCTTTCTTCTTCTTCTTCTTCAAGCTTCTTTTCTGATTCATATTTTGCTAGGGTCTGTTTATTTTTCTTGTTCTTTGTTGTTGTTGTTGTGTTGTGTTCTTTTTTTGTTATTATCTTTTGTCTTTTTCGTTTGTTTTGTTTATGTATTTGTGTATGTCTTTTTCTTTGTTCATTTTCTTTCTTTTCTTCTGTCTTTCTTTTCTTTCCTTTCCTTTTCTTTCTTTTTTTTTTTTTTCTGTCTGTCTTTTCTTTCTTTCTTTCTTTCTGTATCAATACTATTTCCCTTTCCCTTCTTTACGTCTCTTTTTTACGTTCTTTCTTTCTTTCTTAGATGAATAAGAAAATGACATTTCTAAGTGCCTTTCTCTGTCTCCCCCCTCCCCTTTTTCTTTCTTTTTCTGTATTTTCTTCCCGATTCGTCTTTTTTCTTTTCTTCATATGAATCACAAAAGAATATCCTAGTGTATGGTGCGTGCTTTTTTAGTTGATTGATACCAAATATGTTTTGATGTTTATTGAGAGCATACTGCTTTCTTTTTTTAAAGTTCGTTTTTTATATATTTCCTGATGACATTACACTACATTCTCGTACACTAGTCCTTAAAGGAACAAAGGTATAAAAGGTAAAGGTGTCCCATAACCTGTGTGGTCGTAGGGGAGCGAGGTATCAGAGACCTCACCTTCTCTAGGGGCCAGCATATTGAGGGCAGCGCCTATCTCCTCTCCCTCGCTGCTTTACCTTCCTGACCCTAAACATTGCAGGTACCCATTTACAGCTGGGTGAACTGGGGGACTGTACTGGAGCCAAGGCGCGCAAACGGTCACCCACCTACTTGGTAACCACGCTTGATGCTGCTTAACCTTAGCTGGGGGAAAGCGAGTGCTCTGACCAATGAGCTATCCAGGTCCCCTTAAAGAAACAACAGGGATATGTAACGGTGGAAAAGGGCTCTGCCGCACTGGCACATACCTCTTGCTTTTCGAAATGCAATGGTCGAGGAAATAAGGCTGTGAAATGATCACAGAATTTTTTTGCACTAATGGCCAGGGGAAAAAAGTACAAGGCTCAAATTGCTCACAGAATAAAATCACAAACATTGCTTTCACTCTGTTATAATCATTTACATAAAACATGCGAGCGGCCGAGAGACGCGAGGACTGGAGAAAGGTGGTTGACAAAGCTTCGAAGGCGCCCTAAAGGATTCGGAATCTGAGGGATCGGTGACGGTGACGGTGACGACATAAAACATGTAGCTACGGGCGTTTATTAAGAAAATATTAATTTTCTTCTTCATCTTCTTCCTCAAATGCTCAGACATCAACTATTGTGTTATTATGAGCAAAAATGCGCCACGCTGCCGTTCAGCGCCTGACAAGTCAGGCCCAGCGCATCCGATTTGGGCATAAGAGAGAATTATCTTTTAAGTCTTTCTGCAAAAAAGGGGGAAAAAGGCAGGAGAACGGACCAAGAAGGCCCAAAAATAGACAAGAAGGAGGTGACAGGGAAAAAGAAAAGGGAAAAGGCAGAAACTAAGAGAGTGACAGAAAAGAGGAAATTTCTAGCACATAATTTCCAGAAGGTGGGGATGCTATTTATACTGACAGTCCGTTCCTGCCCCTCCCCCGAAAAAAAAAAAATTGAGCTGAAACAGCAGAACTGTAGTTGACGTCACACCACTGACAAGCAGCGCTAGGGGCAACCACCCCTCACTTTCTTCCACTTAGATAAAAGTCACGCCTACTCTTTACCTTTCAAGACCCCCATGGATCCATCCTTTCAGATATTGTCCCTTTAAAACCCAGAGTGGTTGGTTGTCATGGCTCTCTGCACTGACCAGACACAACACTGAAGCTCTTTTGAGTCCACTCAGTGATGCTGTCTGTCCATGTCTTTCTCTGTCGGCCTCTTTTTTTTCCCCCTCGATCTCCCTAGACTGAGCCTCGCAATATTGTCTTTGATTGAAAGGCTGTCCCATCTTTTTTCACAGGACCATTGTGGATCGATGGGTCTGTAGGCAGGTTTGTCCGTCGTGTCCGACGATGACCTCCAAAACAGCAGAGGAGGCAGCTGCTGTTTTGGAAACTGGGCAGAAATTTGATTATAGTGGAGATGCCTTGCCCACAGTACATCCCCACTCTCTTGGCCAAGTGGGCATAAGGACAGTCAGCGTTGGAGATGTTCTCCAAAGGCCAACCAGCCCCCAGGGCTGCAGCACATAAGGACTGTGCGAGTCAAGCCTCCTAGTCAGAGAGTCATAGTCGATCACTAAAGACTAAGCTGTAAAGTGGAATTCCATGAGTGGGAAAGAAAGCCACTGGTCATACAGCCTCTCACTTTGCTGTTGCCCCCAGCGTCAATGGTTTAATCAAGAACTGTGATAAACCCCAGGCGCTGACGGCGTAATGTGGTCTAACGCACCTGCCTGGAAAAGGAAAAATCCGGGTTCGAAGTGTGTGGTGGTTCGATCCCCCGTTTGTGCTCAGTGAAACTCTTCTCCCATCTGCTTGACCAGTGAATGGTGGTCTGTCTGGGTTCTAGTCTTGGGTTTTTTTGGATGAGACGATTGACCGAGGTCCGATCCCGTGTGTAACACGCATTTCGCGCACGTAAAAGAACCCACGGCGACGAGAGAATTGTCCCTGGTAAAACGCTGTAAAATAAACAAAGCCACTGTGATACGGAAACACATTTATTCTTTTAATCTTTTATATCGAGGATAATGGAATAAGCACTTATGTGTGTTTTTTTTACATCCAGTCCCCGTGTGTATGCGTTTTTGTAAATTCTGTCATCTGTTCCCACCTGCACACAATGGCCTACTCCAAATATTTCCAAACATACGCACCTTCATACATACTTCAATAATTACCTATGCACAGACCTACAGACAAGCAGACAACCAGACAGACAATCAGACACACAAACAGACAGACACACAGACGGACACACAGGCAGACAGATACACAGACAATCAGGCACAGACGATCAGACACACAGACAGGCACACACACAGACACACAAACAGACACACAGACAGACACACAGACACAAACACACACACAGACACACAGACAATCAGATACACAGAGAGACATACAGACAAAGACAGACAATCAGACAGAAAGACGGACTGGCTCAGACATAGAGTGGTAGACGGATGTACAGACAGGCAGACAGACAGACGGACAGAAATAAGCACGACTCTCTTTGTGTCACAAGCAGCTAACTTCCTGACCACACCAGCCAACCTCCCTGCGGCTAGAAAAACGAATGTCGCCTATTTATTTATTTTACTTTATTTATTCTTTTATATCGAGGATAATGGAATAAGCACTCATGTCCTTTTTTACATCCAGTCCCCCGTGTGTATGCGGTTTTGTAAATTTTGTCATCTGTTTCCACCGGCACACAATGGCCTACTCTTCCGAAAAGCGGAACAGGATTTAACGTGTGCGCAAGATGTTCTGCGTGCGTTCGAACACGGAGCCTCGGTTTATAGTCTCATCCGAAGGACTTTGATATTCAGTTCGATTTTTTTGTCAAACTGGGAAGAAAGGGCGAGGCTGGGAATCGAACCCAGAACCTCACGGTTTACTTGTTGGCAGGCAAACGTCTTAACCATCCTGCCACCTTCCTTCCTAGATGCATGCACTTTTCTGCCACTTTACTTGAAAGTATTTGATACATTTTGCTTTATGTTGTTCGTTGAAAAAGTTTCTACAAACCTCTTCTTTTCATGCAGCTTTTTGTGCATCATTTCAGAACAACATGGTGATATTTTTTTTCTTTTTACAACTAGCATCGACACAAACCCCGACATCCCAATACGAGATATTAGTAGACCTATTTTTTGATGTATGAAATAGTTGAATCTCGTCAGAAGCGTTTCGAATAGAACAACTCTTTTCGTGCCTCAAGAATAATTTTCTACCATAGGGTTCTTTTTAAGATGGTGGTTGAGTAAAACAAAGTTGAGTAAATAATTATGCATTCAGTTAGGCTCAACATCAAATAATGCTTTGTGGAAATGATTAGCTAGTTTCAAATTCTACATGTTGAAAACTTTACCTAGCAGAGAACGTATTGTACTGTCAGTAATTTCTGATTAACCAAAGAGTAAACGTTATGCTTTTATATTTGCCTATTTTGTGTGTGTGTGTGTGTGTGTGTGTGTGTGTGTGTGTGTGTGTGTGTGTGTGTGTGTGTGTGTGTGTGTGTGTGTGTGTGTGTGTGTGTGTGTGTGTGTGTATCAAAAACTAATAAAACAAATACATAGATGATTGTGCTTTCTTGTACATATGTGATCAGCGTTTTGTTTCTTGTCATATCCATATGACAGTTTCTAGCACTGAATAATGCATTGTACAGGCTTTTCCATGGTGTTGCGGTGTTGTGTCTGATAGTCTTGTGTTGTCATGATGTCCCTGATTTCCCGCTGTGCTCCTACTCCTTCTTCCCACCAGCCTCCTGGCCTTGTAAATTTAAGAAGCTCTGATATGTCTTTGGGGGGGTAAAATGCATACGTAGTCTTATGATTATTATTGTTATCATTCTTCTTCTTCTTTATCTTCTCTTCTTGTTCTTCTTCTTCTATTCTTGTTCTTGTTCTTCTTGTTCTTGTTCTTCTTGTTCTTGTTCTTCTTGTTCTTGTTCTTCTTGTTCTTCTTCTTCTTCTTGTTCTTGTTGTTCTTGTTGTTGTTCTTGTTGTTCTTGTTGTTGTTCTTGTTGTTGTTGTTGTTGTTGTTGTTGTTGTTCTTCTTCTTCTTCTTTCTTCTTCTTCTTCTTCTTCTTCTTCTTCTTCTTCTTCTTCTTCTTCTTCTTCTTCTTCTTCTTCTTCTTCTTCTTCTTCTTCTTCTTCTCCTCCTCCTCCTCTGTTCTTCCTGTGTTTCTTGTTCTTGTTTTTCTCCTCCTCCTCCTCCTCCTCCTCCTCCTCTCCTCCTCCTCCTCCTCCTCCTCCTCCTCCTCCTCTCTCCTCCTCCTCCTCCTCCTCTTCCTCCTCCTTATCTTCATCATTATTATTATCATCATCACAATCATCATCGCAATCATCATCATCATCATCCCCATAACCATCCCCATCATCATCCCCATCATCACCGTCATCATCCCCACCCACCACCATCATCGCCATAATCATCCCCATCCCCACCATCCTCCTCCTCATCACCATCATCGCCCCCCCACCCCCCCATCATCATCCCCACCATCATCATCATTGGTATTGCAGTTATAGGTTGAGGTAGTGGTAGAAGTAGTAGTACGACTAGTAGTAGTAGGCTAGAAGTTGTTGCTGTAGTTTAACACACACACAGACACACACACATACACACGCACACACACACGCACACACGTGCGCGCTCATATGTGCAATGTGTACACGTGGCAAATGCACGTAAGCAAGCAAGCTAGCAAGCAAAAACAGAACCTTCCGGAGTCTTACTTTTTTGTTGTTGGGCCTTGCATTTCATTGCATTACATTACATTACTTTGCTTTGCTTATTTTATTTATTTATTTATTCTGTTATATCGAGGATAATGGAATAAGCGCTCATGTGCTTTTTAACATCCAGTTTTGCTCTGTGTGTGTGTGTGTGTGTGTGTGTCGCGCGCACGCACGCGCGCGTAGAGTGTGTAGGTGTGTACATGTGTGTGCGCGCGCATGTATGCATGCATGCCTGCATACCTGCATGTGCGTGTGTTCGACTGTTATCTCAGCAGGGCCATCCATACATTAGAAGCGGGAGTGTGGAAATGGAAGAAGAAGAGTAGTGCAGATGACCTGGAACTGCTGGAGAGACTAAGAGAGAGAGAGATAGTGGGGAGGAGACCTGTGTGGTGGGGCCTCCCCCCCTTATCACTGGGGGACTGAGTGAACTGGCGACGGGCGACGTGGACCTGCCTGCCTGCCTCAGCATTGTCTCCTTTCAACCCCCTTCCCCCAACTGCTTGCACTCGCCGTACCCCAGTGGTGTTTTTAGAGAGGGTTTCTTTAGTGGTTAGAACGTTCAAGTCCTGATGTGGTGGAAACTGAGGGTAAAGGGTTTCGTGTCTCTGATGTGGTGTCTGGTTGGATCATGTATGTATGTATGTATGTATGTATGTATGTATGTATAGTGCCGTCAGCCCTTGGGGTTTATCACAGTTCTTGATTAAACCATTGACGCTGGGGGCAACAGCAAAGTGAGAGGCTGTATGACCAGTGGCTTTCCCACTCATGGAATTCCACTTTACAGCTTAGTCTTTAGTGATCGACTATGACTCTCTAACTAGGAGGCTTGACTTGCACAGTCATGTGCTGCAGCCCTGGGGGCTAGTTGGCCTTTGGAGAACATCTCCAACGCTGACTGTCCTTATGCCCACTTGGCCGAGAGAGTGGGGATGTACTGTGGGGCAAGGCATCTCCACTATAATAAAATTTCTGCCCAATTTCCGAAACAGCAGATGCCTCCTCTGCTGTTTTGGAGGTCATCGTCGAACACGACGGACAAACATACATGTATGCATGTATGTATGCATGCATGTATGTATGTATGTATGTATGTATGTATGTATGTATGTATGTATGTATGTATGTATGTATGTATGTATGTATGTATGTATGTACGTATGTATGTATGTATGTATGGAGTAAACATTTGTGCATCCCGTACTCGTCTGATAATCCTTGGGTCGGGACTATGATTATATACATCGTAGTCCCATGTATCCTCTACACATTTCCAAACCCAATTCACTTCTTTTACAAGGATAGGCCAGACATGTCCGGTGGGATATATGGCACAAACGTACCCAGCATGCATCTACTACTTAGAAATGGGTGAGCTCTGCCAGGTTCAACTTGCCCGTACCGCACGGCCTGAAAACTTAAGTGCAGTGTTCCAACGACTTCTCAAGGGGCTAAGGGAGAAGACAAGTCAAATCAAGTCAAGGCAAGTCAAAGGGGTTAGCGTCTACCCATCTACCTCAGGATGTTTGTGTTTAGGAGGGTGCACTGGAGGTGAATCTATAGTGTTACAGAGTGGAGATATTTATTTTATCAGCCACAACTCAGTACACCTTCTCGGCTACGACAGCACAGTACGAACAGGGAGGGATGTAGCCTCTAAGAAAGAGGCTGCATAAATATTACATTTTACCGCGAAGACAAAGTGTATTCAACAGGCTCTTTTCAACCACCACCCAAGGAAACAGAGCGCTGCACAATTTGCAGATGTGTCCCAAAATAGGAACACGTCGCTTTGATCGCATACCACACCATCACAATAGGTTGGGAGTTGATGGGGGAGAGAAGGAGGAGTTGAACTGAAAACGCCTCCAGTACAGACAGCCTCCCACACACCAACACACTGAGATAGCGTGGCACTTCAATCTTCTGGCATCTTGACTCTTCCAGTTCAGCATTTCCTCCTCCTGCACATAAGAACTGTAACTCAGGTTGGTATTGTGCTGTTTTTTTTGCTGGCTAATCCGCATGACTCAACAACAACAACAACATTGTTGAGTCTTTGAGGGTGCCCCCACGGTCGTCAGACTACGGGACAAATAGATAGATAATCCACATACCTCAACAGCTTTCCTCCAATTTT
>CM054157.1:8754637-8759637 GCA_028751875.1 Rapana venosa
CTGTAAAAGGATCACGTCAACAGTGTGTGTGTGTGGGGTGTGTGTGTGTGTGTGTGTGCGTGGCATGTGGTGTGTGGTGTGTGAGTGTGTGTGTGTGTGTGTGTGTGTGTGTGGTGTGTGTGTGTGTGTGTGACTGGAACTTCTGCCTACACTGGACATTGGCTTTTGCTGTGTCTCTGCACTGTCAGCCAGGCCACTTACCCACATGGGGTTTTGACATTGCAGGAGATGGCCACACGTTTAGGCAGAGAAGGAGAGAGGGAGAGAGAGAGAGAGAGAGAGAGAGAAAAGAGAGAAGAGAAAAGGGAGAGGAGAGGAGGGGAGAGAGAAGAAGAGAGAGGGGGAAGAGAGAGGGGAGAGAGAGAAGAGGAGAGAGAGGAGAGAGAGAAAAGATGAGAGAGAGAGAGAGAGAAGAGAGGAGAAAGAAAACGCCACGAGTCTGGGAAAGGAAAAGGGAAGAATAAGCAAAGTGAATTAGAAATGCCAGGAAATCAGCCCATTCTATTTTTTGATGGGTTTTCTTCCCTCTTAACGGTTGGGTTTGTGTTAGGATGATTAATCAATATAACTGAAAATATTGGAAAAACAAACAATTAAGCGAGTTTTTTAAGCAAACACATGACATACCCGACACACAGACACAAACACCATAGGCACAGAAACAATACACACTCCCCTCTCTCTCTCTCTTTTTATCTGTCTCCTACTTACTCACTTTATTAACACACACACATTTCACACACTCTCTCTCTATCTCTCTCTCTTACTTCCTCATTAACACACACACACACACACACTCTCCCTCTCTCTCTCTCCTACTTACTCACTCATTAAAACACACACACACACACACACACACAACACACACACACACACACCACACACACACACACACACACACACTCCCCTCTCTCTCTCCTCCATATGTTTTAAAAGAAAGACAGGCAGAGAGAGAGAGAGCGAGAGAGAGAGAGAGAGAGAGAGAGAGAGAGAGAAGATGAGAGAGAGAGAATGGAGAGAGAGAGAGAGAGAGAGAGAGAGGGAGAGAGAGAAGAGAGAGAGAGAGAGAGAGAGAGAGAGAGAGAGAAGAGAGAGAGAGAGAGAGAGATTGACAAACAGAAACACAAAGAAAAGAAAACCAACCTTGTAACTCTCATGCATAATATGCCAACAGTGTGTGTGTGTGTGTGTGTGGTGTGTGTGTGTGTGTGTGACTGGAGCTTCTGCCTACACTGGACATTGGCTGTGCTGTGTCTCTACCCTGTCAGCCAGGCCACTTTACCCACATGGGGATATGACATTGCAGGAAATGGCCAAACGTTTAGGCAGAGAGAGAGAGGGAGACAGAGAGAGAGAGAGAGAGAGAGAGGAGAGAGAGAGAGAGAGAGAGAGAGAGAGAAGAGAGAGAGAGAGGAGAGAGAGAGAGAGGAGGAGAGAGAGAGAGAGGAGAGAGAGAGAGAGAGAGAGAGAGAGAAAGAAAACGCCCACGATGTCTGAAGGGAAGGAGGGAATTCAAGCAAAGTGAATTAGCAAAAGCCAGGAAATCAGCCCATTCCTATTTTTTTGATCGTTTACTTCCCTCTTAACGGTTGGGTTTTGTGTTAGGATGATTAATCAATATAACATGAAATATTGGAGAAACAAACAATTAAGCGAGTTAATAAGCAAACACATGGACATACATGAAGGATCAGTCAGCATTGGTGGCAGAACGATCACAAACCTCCGCTTCGCAGATGACATTGATGGAATAGCAGGATCAGAAAAATAGCTTGCCAGCCTAACAGAACACCTGAATAAGGCCTCCAAAACATATGGCATGGAAATCAGTGCAGAGAAGACCAAACTGATGACTAATAACACCAACGGCATTAGCACTGATATCAGGGTTAATGACCAGAATCTGGAAACAGTTCAAAGCTTCAAGTACCTGGGAGCCATTGTATCAGACCAGGGATCCAAGCCAGAAGTAGTATGCAGGACTGCACAGACAATAACAGCTTTGTCAAAACTAAACACCATCTGGAGAGATAAAAATATCTCACTTATCTCCAAGATCAGACTAATGCGCTCCCTTGTCATATCCATATTTCTGTATGCCTGTGAATCATGGACCCTGACTGCAGATTTGGAGAGAAGAGTACAGGCAGTGGAGATGAGATGCTTTCGGAGACTCCTTGGCATCTCCTACAAAGACCACATAAGCAACGAAAGCGTGCATAACAGAATCCAGCAAACCATTGGACCCTATGAGAACCTTCTAACGATCGTGAAAAAGCGTAAACTTAAATGGTATGGGCATGTCACAATATCCAAAGGACTTGCAAAGACAGTCTTGCAAGGCACTGTCCAAGGAGGAAGAAGAAGAGGCAGACCAAGGAAGAGCTGGGAGGATAACATCAGCGAATGGACAGGCCTAGAACTCAACAAAACCCTGAGAAAGGCAGAACAGAGAGAGGAATGGAGGGAACTGGTTGTTGAGTCTTTGAGGGTGCCCCCACGGTCGGCAGACTACGGGACAGATAGATAGCTAGATAGATGGACATACAGACACACACACACATAGGCACAGAAACATACATACACTCTCTCTCTCTCTCTCTCTCTCTCTCTCTCTCTCTCTCTTTCTATCTGTCTCCTACTTACTCACTCATTAACACACACACATACACACACACTCTCTCTCTATCTCTCTCTCCTACTTCCCATTAACACACACACACACTCTCCTCTCTCTCTCTCTCCTAACTTACTCACTCATTAAAAACACACACATACACACACACACACTCCCCTCTCTCTTCCATGTGTTTTAAAAGAAAGGGACAGGCAGAGAGAGAGAGAGAGAGAGAGAGAGAGAGAGAGAAGAGAGATGAGATGAGAGAGAGAGAGAGAGAAGAGAGAGAGAGAGATGAGTGAGAGAGAGATGAGAGAGAGAGAGAGAGAGAAATTGACAAACAGAAACACAAGAAAGAAAACCAACCTTGTGACTGTAATGGATCATGTCAACAGTGTGTGTGTGTGTGTGTGTGTGTGTGTGTGACTGGAGCTTCTGCCTACACTGGACACTGGCTGTGCTGTGTCTCTGGCCTGTCAGCCAGGCCACTTTACCCACATTGCAGGAGATGGCCAAACGTTTAGGCAGAGAGAGAGAGAGGGAGAGACAATGACAATGACAATGACAATGACAACAGTTTATTGTGATAAGCATCAACGCCCATTCACAAGGGGACAGTGGGATGGGGACTGGGCACAAAACACAGAATCAACGAAAAGCATAATTAATTAATGACAGCCCAAACAGTCTTCATGACATGGATTCCATATCATTGTTCTATATACATATAATGTCATTCATCGGACCACAGTTTCTTCATGTTGTTAAGTCAGTCCGGAAGTGTACAACACATTAATCAAGAAACATCTTTGTAAACATTTCCCTTCACACAGCAGTGGTTCTAGCTAGTGCACTGTCTCTATGTCACGTAGCATGAAGTGGACATCTTCAGCCTTCTCCGTCATTTGCTGCAACCTTTCCATTACATCTGGCAGTGTAACAGTCTCTTCCCTTTCGCAGCTTTCATCCCAATCTTCCATAAAACCCCCCCACACTCTGCTCCTGTTACATTCTCTGCACATCTTCCTCACTCTCATTCTCCCAACACCCTTCCCCACTCTCTACCTTCTGCACCCTCTCCTCACTCTCCCTCTCTGCACCGCACTTCTCTGTCAATTTTCTGCATGCATCACATCCCTACCTTTCTTCACATGCTTTTCGTGATTTTCCACACCCTCCTTCCCCATTTCACAATCTCCCTCTTCATTCTGTTATCATGGACACAATCTTTGATTCCATTTATGTAACTACAACCACACTCTTTTGCTACATTCACAATTTCACCACATGATTATTTCTTACATTTTTGTCAATGAAATTGTCACTGTCTGTCTGTCAGTGTCATCCATTATCATGTCAATACTTTGTTCCTTTTGACAGTGGCTTGAAGAGGGATGGCAGTGGGTCTCATACACAAACATGTCCGTAGCAGTGTTGTTGTCAGAATGGCCTGTAGTTATAGCACAAACTAGGCGGGGTGGGTAGAAACAAACCCGAGGGGGATATGAAACTTGTTCATTCACTTTCTTCTGGTTGTTTTTTCTATACCTTTCTGCTCTTATTTTGTCTCTATTCACCTGAGACGGACACTTCTTGCGATACATTGCCTGTTGAACTGGAGTAACAGGGGAATGGCTGGCAGCATTACTTGTCAAGCGAATCACAACAACAGTTTGATGTTCTCGCTCATCCACTTTGAATGAAGACACCGTCTGTTCATGCAACACTGCGTTCAACATGCACTCCAAGGTTACAGGGAGGCCCACAACTGGCATTTTGAACAGGAATTGTTGAAGAAAAGGAAAAACTTACTCAGAGCTGGAGAGAAAGCGTCTTGCTGGCAGCCAAGCAAGGGAAGCCACTCCGAGAGAGAGAGAGAGAGAGAGAGAGAGAGAGAGAGAGTAGAGAGGGGGAGAGAGAGAGAGAGAGAAAGAGAAAGAGAAAGAAAACGCCCACGATGTCTGAATGAAGGAAGGAAATCAAGCAAATGTCAGGAAATCAGTGCATTCCATGTTGTTGTTGTTTACTTCCCTCTTTTCTGTTGGTTTTGTGTTAGCATGATTAATAAACACAACATGAAATATTGGAGAAAGAAACAATCAAGCAA
The DNA here is from genome assembly GCA_028751875.1 of Rapana venosa. Classification (NCBI taxonomy): domain Eukaryota; kingdom Metazoa; phylum Mollusca; class Gastropoda; order Neogastropoda; family Muricidae; genus Rapana; species Rapana venosa. Next base: position 8,759,362 of record CM054157.1, read on the forward strand.
GTTAATAAGCAAACACATGGACATACAGACACACAGACACAGACACACAGGCACAGAAACACACACACACACCTGCACACACACACAAACTCTCTCTCTGGGTTCTCTCTCCCACTTACTCTCTCATTAACACTAAAACACAACACATACACACACACACACTCTCTCTCTCTCTCCTACTTACTTCACTCATTAACACACACACACACACACACTCTCTCTCTCTCTCTCTCCATGCGTTTTAAAGAAAGACAGGCAGAGAGAGAGAGAGAGAGA
>CM054157.1:8764637-8767137 GCA_028751875.1 Rapana venosa
CCCAAGCAAGCAAATAAAAGAAAACCCTAAAATACCCCACCCCCAAAAAATCCTAACAAAACAAACAAAACAAAAAAAGAGAAAGAAACCAAACCAAAAGAAGAAGATAAAAAGAGAAAAACAGACAAACAAAAACAACAAGAACACAAAAGAGCCAAGAAAAATAACACAACCAAACTTAATAAGTCATAAAGATAAACATCTACACATTGTCAAATGGTACACATACTTGTTACACATAACATTAAGATATTGAAATAGGGCACTCATTAAAACCTAAGTACAGAGGCAAGTCCAATAAAGTATTGACCATATAAAATATGAATCCTTCATCAGGATACATTATAACTATAAGCAAGACGATAAAAGGTGAGAGAGAGACAGAGAGACAGAGAGTGTGTGAGTGTGTATTTCAGAGATAATATCCAATATATAATTCCCAAAACAGTATGCGATCCCATCAACACTCAGAGGAGCGAGAGAGGAGTGAGGAGAGAGAGAGAGTGAGAGGATGAGAGATGAGAGAGAGAGAGGAGGAGATAGAGGAGAGAGAGAGAGAGAGAAGAGGAGAAGAGAGAGAGAGAGAGAGGAGGAGAAAAGGAGAGAGAGAAAGGGAGAGAGAAAGGGAGAGACAGGAGACAGAGACAGAGAGAAAGAGAGAAAAACAGAGAGAAAGGGAGAGAGAGACAGAGACAGATAGAAAGAGAGAGGAGAATTAGAGAGAGAGAGCGAGAGAAAGAGAGACAGAGGAAAGAGAGAGTTTAATTAGTGAGAGGGGAGAGAGCGAGAGAAAGAGACATAGAGACAGAGAGACAGAGAGGTGAAGTCAAGTCAAGTCAAATTCTTTTATTTCGAGGATAATGAGTAAGCACTTATGCGCTTTATTACATCCAGTCCCCGCCCTTATTGGGGAAAAGTCACTAAAGAAAAAAAGACTAATTAAAAACAATAACAACAACAACAACAAACAACAACAATCATAAACAGAAACAAAAACCCAAACGAAACAGGAGACATAAACAACATTAACAAGCAAACAGACAGAAAAAGAAACCAAAAACAGAAAGACAACAATAACGTAACAAAAAAAACACATACACACAGATCTATAAAAAAAAATCCCAATCAATTATGATAATTATTTTGTAAAAAGGGGGCAAAAAAAGCAAATAGCAAACAAGAAAGCGAGAGAGAGAGAGAGAGGAGAGAGAGTGAGAGAGAGGAGTGAAGAGGAGAGAGGAGAGAGAGAGAGGAGAGCAGAGACAGAGACAGATAGACAGACAGACAGACAAAGACTGAGAGGAGACAGAGACCCGAGAGAGAGTTTATTTATTTATTTATTCTTTTATTTCGAAAATAATGGAAAAAGCATTCATGTGCTTTTTTTTTTTTTTTACATCAGTCCCCGTGTGTATGCAGTTGTGTAAATTTTGTCAACCGTTAGAGAGAGATAGAGATAGATAGATAGGTAGATAGAGAGATAGAGAGACAGAGAGAGAGAGACAGAGAGAAAGAGAGAGAGACGGAGACAGAGACAGATAGACACAGAAGAGAGAGAGAGAGAGAGAGAGGGGAGAGAGAGAGAGAGAGACAGGGCAGACAGACAGACAGACAGAGAAAGACTGAGAGAGACAGAGGCAGAGAGAGAGTTTATTTATTTATTTATTCTTTTATTTCGAAAAGAATTGAATAAGCATTCATGTGCTTTTTTTTACGTCCAGTCCCCGTGTGTATGCAGTTGTGTAAATTTTGTCAACCGTTAGAGAGAGATAGAGATAGATAGATAGATAGATAGAGAGATAGAGAGACAGAGAGACAGAGACAGAGAGAAAGAGAGAGAGACGGAGACAGAGACACAGACAGAGAGAGAGAGAGAGAGAGAGAGAGAGAGAGAGAGAGAATACCTGTCTGCTAGAGAGAGGGAAAGAGAAAGCGAGAGAGAGAGAGAGAGAGAGAGAGGAAGAGAGAGAGAGGAGAGAGAGATGAGAGAGAGAGAGAGAGAAAGGGGAAAGAAAAGAGAGAGAGAGAGAGAGAGAGAGAGAGAGAGAGAAAGAGAGAAAGAGAGAAAGAAAGAGAGAGAATACTGTCTGCTAGAGCGAGAGAAAGAGAGAGGGGAGAGAAAAAGAGATAAAGAGAAAGAAAAAAAAGAAAGAGAGAGAGAGAAAAAAGAGAGAGAGAGAGAGAGGAGAGAGAGAGAGAGAGAGAGAGAGAGAAAGAAGGAAGAGAAAAAAAGAGAGAGAAGAGAGAAAGAGAGAAAGAGAAGAAGAAAGAGAGAAAGGGGGAGAGAGAGAGAAAAGAGAGAAAGAGAGAAAGAAAGAGAGAAAGAGACACAGAGAGAGGGCCCGATAGAGAGAGAGAGAAAAAGAAAGAGGGGGAAAGAGAGAGAGAGAGAAAGAGAATACCTGTCTGCTGCCGTCATGGTCTGTGGTCCTCACTGCGACAGGTGGCCATCGGAAAACATCAAAGACTTGCTCCTCCAGCCACCCCCACCCCCACCCTC
>CM054157.1:8772137-8774637 GCA_028751875.1 Rapana venosa
ACGGACACATTTTCGGAAATACTAGGGGTGTTGTAATTGTGCACCATCCCAAAATAGAGAAAATCATAATTACTATTTTACATTTAGAGAGAAGGATATCTAGAAGTAACACACCAAAACTGATAACATGGCAAAAGATTTTTAAAGATTTTCAAGCACCATTTTTCAGTCATTTTCATAGAAAATGTATATTGTGATAAAACAGTAACACCTCACAACTACAGTAATAGCACAAATTGTTACCATATCATTGTTGCCAGTGCTGTTATTTTTGTTGTTGTGGTAACCCTCGCAATACATACTATTACCAGTGACAAGTGCTGAGTTGACATAGTTTGTTATGTAAGAGTTGTCATAAATTGTCACCAAGTCACAACATCTCAGAATATTTGTTATAAATTGTCATGATAGACATTATTTTACCATTAGCACCAAAACACGCTATAACAGGGCCATGTTTATAACGATCAGCTGACACCAGCTTCCATTTCAAGGGATAGTGTAAACAGTTTACACGCCCCCTTTCTTCAAGAGGCTGTCTCTCTGAGCTATTCTCTGTCCTCTCTTATCCTGCCTTCCATCCATTGGCTCACTGGGAAAGACGTCATCACCCTATTGTCTTCCAGCCAACCGTTTATTTCCTCCCTAAGCAAAGGGAGCGAGCGAGCGTCAGACATCTTTCCTCAGGAGATGTAAACACATCTTCTGCTGCTGAAGGCCACCTTGTCAGGATGGTCCAGCCAGGCCTGGTTTTAGATTCCCCAAACAGTCAACATTGCAGAATACAAAATTGGGCCAGAAAAAAAGTTGTAAATATTGATAAATGTTGGGAAATATCACATAAGTTGTAATTGTCCAATGTCCTAAAATCGAGATAATTTTGATAACATGTTTAGATTTAGAGAACAGGACATAGAAATAACAGGTCAAAACTGATAATGTCAACTAATAGCTAAAGATTTTGATAAATTTGAAAGGTCTGTTATCCAGTCATTTTCATAGAAAATGTATATCGTGATAAAACAGTGATACCTCACAATTACAGACACAGTACAAATTGTTGTGCTTTTATTGTGTCCATTGGCATTGAATTCTTGTAGTAGCCCTAACAGTATAATTATGTTGTCACTAGTGATAATTGCCTAGGTGAGACAATTTGTTTTGCAAGAGTTGTCATAAAATGTAATCAAGTCACAACATGATATCTCAAAAAATAAACTTCAAACATTGTTGCTAAATCAAAACAGTATATCTAAAAACACTGGCCATAAATTGTTGAAGGTGACATTATTTTACAATCAGTACCAAAACACGCTGTAACAGGGCCATGTTTATTTATAACGATCAGCTTACAGCAGCTTCCATTTCAAGGGATACTGTAAACAGTTTACACAACCCCTTTCTTCAAGAGACTGTCTCTCTGAGCTATTCTCTGTCCTCTCTTATCCTGCCTTCCATCCATTGGCTCACTGGGAAAGACGTCATCACCCTATTGTCTTCCAGCCAACGGTTTATTTCCTCCCAAAGCAAAGGGAGCGAGCGTCAGACATCTTTCCTGAGGAGATGTAAACACATCTTCTGCTGCTGAATGGCCACCTTCTTGGAATGTTCCGGCCAGACATGGTTTTAATATTCCCCTAACAGTCAAACATTGCAGAATAAAAAATTGGGTCAGAAAACAGATGTAAATATTGACAAATGTTGGGAAATATGACATATGGTGTAATTGTGCAATGTCCTAAAATTGAGATAAGTTTGATAACAGTTTTAGATTTAGAGAACAGGATATAGAAGTAACAGGCCAAAACTGATAATGTCAAGTAATAGCCAAAGGTTTTGATAAATTTGAAAGGCCTGGTTTTCAGTCATGTTTATAGAAAATGTATATAATGATAAAACAGTGATACCTCACAATTACTGAGACAGGACAAATTGTTGTGCTTTTATTGTTTCCATTGGCATTGATTTCTTGTGATAGTCCTTACAGTATATGTTGTCACTAGTGATAACTGTCCAGGTGAGACAATTTGTTTTGCAAGAGTTGTCATAAAATGTCATCAAGTCATAACACCATATCTCAAAAAATAACTTTCATACATTGTTGCTAAATCAAAACATCATATCTCAAAACACTGGCCATAAATTGTGGCTCGGCAACATTATTTTATAATCAGCACCAAAACATGTTCTAACGGAGCCATGTTTATTTACAACGATCAGCTGACACCAGGTTCCATTTCAAGGGATACTGTAAACAGTTTACACGCCCTCTTTCTTCAAAAGGCTGTCTCTCTGAGCTATTCTCTGTCCTCTCTTATCCTGCCTTCCATCCACTGGCTCACTGGGAAAGACATCACCTTATTGTCTTCCAAACAACCGTTTATTTCCTCCCTAAGCAAAGGGAGCGAGCGAGCGTCAGACATCTTTCCTCAGGAGATGTAAACACATCTTCTGCTGCTGAAAGGCCACCTTGTCAGGATGGTCCAGCCAGGCCTGGTTT
>CM054157.1:8784637-8809637 GCA_028751875.1 Rapana venosa
GGCAAGGCTGACCATTCATAACCTGGGGGTCAGGGTGTGAGGCAGTGAAGGTATTATTATGGGTAATGTGTCCAGGTCAGTGGTCAGTAGCGCTAAGTCTGATCCCTCCCAAGTGCGGAGTCGTGTACTGTCTGACTAGAGTGTTATTAGTATGGATTTTTGTTGTTGGTAAAGCGGGATCCTCCGATCCAGTGTTTTATTGTGGGTGGTATTTATGCATCTGCGTGCGTGTGTGTGTGTGTGTGTGTGTGTGTGTGTGTGTGTGTGTGTGTGTGTGTGTGTGTGTGTGTGTGTTGTTGTTGTTGTTTTCCTAAGCCTCTTTCTTCTTAACCTCCCACCCCCCCTTCTCTCTCAATCACTCCCTCTCTCCGTGTCTCTCCTCCATTTGACAGCCACACACATGCATGCAAGCTTACACACACACACACACACACACACACACACACACACACACACACACACACACACACACACACACACACACACACACACACACACACACACACACACACACACTCACACACATTCTGGCATTTGTTTTACTCAAGTCTCTCTATTTTTCTCTGTTTTATTTTGTATATGCTGCTCAAAAGTGACTCATGGTTAGATATATCATTTTGCTTCTATTCTCCATTTAACTCATGCACGCAAGCTTACACACAACACACACACACACACACACACACACACACACAACACACACACACACACACACACACACACACACACACACACACACACACACACACACATACACACACACATTCTGACATTTGTTTTTACTCAAGTCTCTCAATTTTTCTCTGTTTTATTTTGTATATGCTGTTCAAAAAGTGACTCATGGTGAGATATATCATTTTGCTTTTATTCTCCATTTAATTCATGCACGCAAGCTTTACACACACACACACACACACACACACACACACACACACACACACACACACACACACACACACACACACACACACACACACACACACATACATTCTGGCATTTGTTTTTACTCAAGTCTCTCAATTTTTCTCTGTTTTATTTTGTATTTGCAGTTCAATAAGTTACTCATGGCTAGATTTATTATTTTGCTTTTATCATCCATTTAACCCTACAAACAAACGCACCAACATTCACTTTTATCACTTCCCTTTTCCATTCTCTGTCTAAAATATGTTCTTCCACTACCTACATTGCTAGAGTCAACAAACAAATGGCTGACTACAGACGAAGGCCTCCGACAAGTCAACAGGCGGCTTTGAACACAGAGCTTTTGACACAACAGATGCTGCAGAAATAAGATGGCAAAGAGACGGACTGAGTGAGTGAGTGAGCCTTTTGTAGAAGATGAGAGCTGAGTGGGCGATATACAGAAAAAACAAACAGGAAAGAACGGAGAGAGAGAGAGAGAGAGAGAGAGAGAGAGAGAGAGAGAGAGAGAGAGAGAGAGAGAGAGAGAGAGAGAGAGAGAGAGAATCTAGACCATAACCCATTTTCTGTGTTGTTTCTGTTTCTGTCTGTGTCTAGAGGAAATAAACTGTTTTGACGTGACATTAACTTTGAAAACACCCGTTTCCTTTTTTCAATGCTTCCGGCTTGTGGATGGATGTGGATGAAAAGAAAAAGAATCTAGAAATAACACACCTGCCTAAACAGCATGAAGTCTGGTTCAATCCACATTTGTAACAAAACTTTTCCCTTATCCACTAGACCTTAAGTGGTGGTCTGAGTACTAGTTCTTTGGAGAAGACAATAAACGGAAGTCATCAGGACCTTCTAACCAAGTGTATAAGGGGAAAAGTCCAGATTTGAACCATGGAGCTATCACTTATTAAAAGAAAGAGTAACAATAGGAAAGTATGGTGCCACTTCTACACCCCCTCAAACCACCAGAACACACTGGGTAATAGATGCAGATCATGTACATTGTACATTATAATAATAATAATAATAATAATAATAATAATAATGATAATAATAATAATAATAAATGGAATTCATATAGTGCTGTATCATGCACAGACAAATCAAAGCACTTGCACTTAACTCATTCTTACACAGTCATGCAACCAATAGCAAGTAATAGTTCTAACAAGTCCAAATGCACACACACACACACACACACACACACACACACACACACACACACACACACACACACACACACACACACACACACACACACACACACACACACACACACACACACACACACACACACGTTATACACTTTGGCAGGGTGATAGAATTTTGGGCTGTTGAAAAGCAGGGATAGCTATGAAATGAAACAGGAGAGGAAATTCTTAGGTTTGAAACAAATATGTCTTGAGGCCGGATTTAAAAGAGTCACAAGAAGGCCTTTGGCGGAGACAGATAGGGAGGCCATTCCAAATCGATGGACCAAAAACAGAGAAAGAGCGATGGCCAACAGTGGACTCGCTGAATCTAGGTGTTTGTAAGCACAAGGAGTCTGCAGCAGAGCGAAGGGAACGAGAAGGGGTGTACAGGTGGAGACATTCACAGAGGAAGGAGGGTGCTGTTTTGTGGAGAAAGTTGTAACAGAGAGTACTGATCTTATAGTTTATTCTTTGTGGCACAGGCAGCCAGTGGAGAGATCGCAAGAGAGGGGTAATGTGCTCAGATTTTTTCTTTCTGAGGACTAGTCAAGCTGCAGAGTTTTGAATACGTTGAAGGGAGTGGATAGATGATACTGGCAGACCAGCCAAAAGAGAATTGCAATAGTCCAGATGTGAAAGAATGAGAGATGCCACGAGTTTTGATGTTGCATCTGTGGACAGGTACTTTCGAATTGCACTAATACACCGTAATTGATAGAAGCAGGACTGGCAGGTCTGGGTGATGAATTATATTATAATGATGCCTGTCCATTAGTTATTGAAAAGCTTTATGAAAGAGCACATTAATATTGTGATGATGTTATTATGGTTACTCTGGTATGTACTCATTACATAACTGTCCTAGTCACATTTCTTCTCTTGATCAATACAGCAGAGATGATGCACCCATTCAAGGGAATACTTCCCACTGGAGTCAACATCAGTGCTGACTCTACATCTCAAAATGTCCTTCAGATGAAATTTTAAACCAATGCACTGTGAACAAAATGCACATAGAACATGTTACAACCAGTTCTGTCTTTTGCAAGAGTAACCCATCAATGCCAGTAAGAATGGATGACAAAAGATATATTTAGAAAACATATAGAAACTGGCGTCATGTTTAGACATCATTCCAAAAAGTCGGAATGCAGCTACCTTCATGGTGAACAAAACCCAGTCACATAATAATAATAATAATGTATGGAATTTATATAGCGCTGAATCTTGTAAAGCAACCAATCAAAGTGCTCAGATGACTTATTTTTATATCAAGGAAAATGGAATAAGCACTCATGTGCTTTTTTACATCTAGTCCCCGTGTGTATGCGGTTTTGTAAATTTTGTCATCTGTTCCCACATACACAAAAATCTCACCACTGGTGAACCTCAGAGCTCTAACCCAAAGAAAAGGAAAAAAAGAAAATGTCCTCTCAGGGTATCTCAGGATAAGGTTATGGCTAGCCACACTGCTGTGGTCAGCAAAGCAAGGCTGGCCATTTCCTAGCTGAGGTCAGGGTGTAAGGCAGTGAAGGTATAACATTAGGAAGTGTGTGTCCAGTTCAGTGGTCAGCAGTGCTAAGTCTGATCCTGCCTTCCCAAGTGCGGAGTGGTGTAGTGTCTGACTAAAGTGTTGTTAGTGTGGATTGGTGGGTGGAGTGGGTTCTCTGTAGTGTTTTATTGCTGGTGGTGGTGATGGTGGGGGTGTGTGTGTTTATGTGATATTGTTTCCTTCTTTACCTGTATCTTTTGTTCTCTTTCTTACTCTCCCTCCTCCACTCTCTCAGTCTACTCTCTCTGTCTCGTTTTTGCCTCTCTGTCCCTCCCTCTCCCATACATGGACACATTCAGACATAAACACAGACAGACAGATGCACACACAGAGACATAGGTAGACAAAGAGACAGACACAAACACAGACATACTACACGCGCGCACACACACCTGCATTCACACACAAATGCACTTACATACATACACATGTATGCATGCATCATGAGTACACATGCACGTGTGTGCACACACATACACATACACACAAACTCACTCACTCACTCACATATACACACACACACCTCCCTCTCCTTTCCCAGCTACCTACATTCCTAGAGTCAACAAACAAATGGCTGATTACAGACGAAGGCCTCTGAGAAGTCAGCAGGCAGCTTTGAACACAGAGCTTTTGACACAACAGATGCTGCAGACACAGGAGGGCAAAGAGACGGAGTGAGTGAGTGAGTGAGCCTTTTGTAGAAGATGGGAACTGAGTGGGCGATATACAGCAAAAACAAACAGGAAAGAACAGAGAGAGAGAAAGAGAGAGAGAGAGAGAGAGTAGAGAGAGAGGAGAGAGAGAGAGAGAGGAGAGAGAGAGAGAGAGAGAGGAGAGAGAGAGAGAGAGAGAGAGAGAGAGAGAGAGAGAGAGAGAGAGAGAGAAAGAATCTAGACCATGACCCCCTTTCTGTGTTGTTTCTCTTTCTGTCTGTGTCTAGAGGAAATAGACTGTTTTGACGTGACATTAACTTTGAAAACACGCGTTTCCTTTTTTCAATGCTTCCAGCTTGTGGATGGATGAGGATGAAAAGGAAAAAAAATCTAGAAATAACACACCTGCCTAAACAGCATGAAGTGCTGGTTTAATCCCCATTTGTGAGAAAATTTTTCCCTTATCCACTAGACCTTAAGTGGTGGTCTGAGTACTAGTTCTTTGGAGAAGATAATAAACCGAAGTCATCAGAACATTCTAATAAAGTGTATAAGGGTAAAAGCCCAGATTTGAACCATGGGGCTATCACTTATTAAAAGAAAGAGTAACAATAGGAAAGTATGGTGCCACTTCTACACCCCCTCAAACCACCAGAACACACTGGGTAATAGATGCAGAACATGTACATTATAATAATAATAATAAAAAATGGAATTTATATAGCGCTGTATCATGCACAGACAAATCAAAGCACTTGCACTTAACTCATTCTTACACAGTCATGCAACCAATAGCAAGTAATAGTTCTAACAAGTCCAAATGCCCCACACACACACACACACACACACACACACACACACACACACACACACCACACACACACACACACGTTATACAGTTTGGCAGGGTGATGGAATTTTGGGCTGTTGAAAAGCAGGGATAGCTATGAAATGAAACAGGAGAGGAAAAGGAAATTCTTAGGTTTGAAACAAATATGTCTTGAGGCCAGATTTAAAAGAGTCACAAGAAGGCCTTTGGCGGAGACAGATAGGGAGGCCATTCCAAATCGCTGGACCAGAAACAAAGAAAGAGCTATGGCCAACAGTGGACAGGTTGAATCTAGGTGTTTGTAAGCACAAGGAATCTGCAGCAGAGCGAAGGGAACGAGAAGGGGTGTACAGGTGGAGACATTCACAGAGGTAGGAAGGTGCTGTTTTGTGGAGACAGTTGTAACAGAGAGTACTGATCTTATAGTTTATTCTTTGCGGCACAGGCAGCCAGTGGAGAGATCGCAAGAGATGGGTAATGTGCTCAGATTTTTTCTTTCTGAGGACTAGTCGAGCTGCAGAGTTTTGAATACGTTGAAGGGAGTGGATAGATGATGCTGGCAGACCAGCCAAAAGAGAATTGCAATAGTCCAGACGTGAAAGAATGAGAGATGCCACGAGTTTTGATGTTGCATCTGTGGACAGGTACTTTCGAATTGGACTAATACGCCGTAATTGATAGAAGCAGGACTGGCACGTCTGGGTGATGAATTATATTATAATGATGCCTGTCCATTAGTTATTGAAAAGCTTTATGAAAGAGCACATTAATATTGTGATGATGTTATTATGGTTACTCTGGTATGTACTCATTACATAACTGTCCTAGTCACCTTTCTTCTCTTGATCAATACAGCAGAGATGATGCATCCATTCAAGGGAATAGTTCCCACTGGAGTCAACATCAGTGCTGACTCTACTTCTCAGAATGTCCTTCAGATGAAATTTTTAACCAAGGTACTGTATGAAAACGTACACAGAACATCCTGCACAAATGTTAAAATCAGGTCTGTCTTTGTGAGAGTAAGGCAACGATGCCAGGAGTAATGGACGACAAAAAAATATATTAAGAAAACATATGCAAACTGGCGTCATGTTTAGATATCATCCCCAAAAGTCGGAATGCAGCTACCTTCATGGTGGACAAAACCCAGTCACATAATATTAATAATAATGTATGGAATTTATATAGCGCTGAATCTTGTAAAGCAACCAATCAAAGCGCTCAGATAACTTTTTTAAATATCGAGGATAATGGAATAAGCACTCATGTGCTTTTTTACATCTAGTCCCTGTGTGTATGCGGTTTTGTAAATTTTGTCATCTGTTCCCACATACACAAAAATCTCACCACTGGTGAACCTCAGAGCTCTAACCCAAAGAAAAGGAAAAAAAGAAAATGTCCTCTCAGGGTATCTCAGGATAAGGTTATGGCTAGCCACACTGCTGTGGTCAGCAAAGCAAGGCTGGCCATTTCCTAGCTGAGGTCAGGGTGTAAGGCAGTGAAGGTATAACATTAGGAAGTGTGTGTCCAGTTCAGTGGTCAGCAGTGCTAAGTCTGATCCTGCCTTCCCAAGTGCGGAGTGGTGTAGTGTCTGACTAAAGTGTTGTTAGTGTGGATTGGTGGGTGGAGTGGGTTCTCTGTAGTGTTTTATTGCTGTTGGTGGTGGTGTGTGTCTGTGTCCTTGTATGATATGGTTTCCTTCTTTACCTGTATCTTTTGTTCTCTTTCTTACTCTCCACCTCTCCACTCTCTCTATCTACTCTCTGTCTCTATCTCTCTGTGTGTCTTATACATGCACAGATCTAAACACAAACACAATCAGACAGACACAGACACACACACGCACTATTGTGTGTCCTTGTGTGATATTGTTTCCTTCTTTACCTGTCTCTATTGTTCTCTTACTTTCTCTCCCCCTCCACTCTCTCTCTGTCTCTCTCTCATACATGACACATCCAGACACAAACACAAACACACACATAAGCACACACAGACACTGAGATTCACACACACATACACACACAGGCACAGGCAGACAAACACAGACACACTACCTACATCCACACACAAACACACACTCATACACACTCGCATACACTCTCAAACACAAATGTACTCACATAGATACACATATATGCATGTATGAGTACAACATGCGCATGTGTGTGTGCACACAAACACATTCACACACACACACACCTCTTCCTTCTCAGCTACCTACATTGCTAGAGTCAACAAACAAATGGCTGACTACAGACGAAGGCCTCACAAGTCAGCAGGCAGCTTTGAACACAGAGCTTTTGACACAACAGATGCTGCAGAAACAAGATGGCAAAGAGACTGAGTGAGTGAGTGAGTGAGCCTTTTGTAGAAGATGAGAGCTGAGTGGGTGATATACAGCAAAAACAAACAGGAAAGAACAGAGAGAGAGAGGGAGAGAGAGAGAGAGAGAGAGGAGAGAGAGAGAGAGAGAGAGAGAGAGAGAGAGAGAGAGAGAATCTATGCCATCATCCCCTTTCTGTGTTGTTTTTCTTTCTGTCTGTGTCTAGAGGAAATAAACTGTTTTGACGTGACATTAACTTTGAAAACACGCATTTCCTTTTTTCAATGCTTCTGGCTTGTGGATGGATGTGGATGAAAAGAAAAAGAATCTAGAAATAACACACCTGCCTAAACAGCATGAAGTGCTGGTTCAATCCTCATTTGTGACAAAACTTTTCCCTTATCCACTAGACCTTAAGTGGTGTTCTGAGTGTTAGTTCTTTGGAAAAGACCATAAACTGAAGTCATCAGGACCTTCTAACTAAGTGTATAAGGGGAAAAACCCAGATTTGAACCATGGGGCTATCACTTATTAAAAGAAAGAGTAACAATAGGAAAGTATGGTGCTAATTCTACACCCCCATCCCCCCAAACCACCAGAATATACTGGGTAATAGATGCAGAACATACACACAATGATGCCTGTCCATTAGTCACTGAAAAGCTTTATGAAAGAGCAAATTAATATTGTGATGATGTTATTATGGTTACTCTGGTATGTACTCATTACATAACTGTCCTAGTCACCTTTCTTCTCTTGATCAATACAGCAGAGATGATGCACCCATTCAAGGGAATACTTCCCACTGGAGTCAACATCAGTGCTGACTCTACATCTCAAAATGTCCTTCAGATGAAATTTTAAACCAATGCACTGTGAACAAAACGCACATAGAACATGTTACAACCAGTTCTGTCTTTTGCAAGAGTAATCCATCAATGCCAGTAAGAATGGATGACAAAAGATATATTTAGAAAACATATAGAAACTGGCGTCATGTTTAGACATCATTCCAAAAAGTCGGAATGCAGCTACCTTCATGGTGAACAAAACCCAGTCACATAATAATAATAATAATGTATGGAATTTATATAGCGCTGAATCTTGTAAAGCAACAAATCAAAGTGCTCAGATGACTTATTTTTATATCAAGGAAAATGGAATAAGCACTCATGTGCTTTTTTACATCTAGTCCCCATGTGTATGCAGTTTTGTAAATTTTGTCATCTGTTCCCACATACACAAAAATCTCACCACTGGTGAACCTCAGAGCTCTAACCCAAAGAAAAGGAAAAAAAGAAAATGTCCTCTCAGGGTATCTCAGGAAAAGGTTATGGCTAGCCACACTGCTGTGGTCAGCAAAGCAAGGCTGGCCATTTCCTAGCTGAGGTCAGGGTGTAAGGCAGTGAAGGTATAACATTAGGAAGTGTGTGTCCAGTTCAGTGGTCAGCAGTGCTAAGTCTGATCCTGCCTTCCCAAGTGCGGAGTGGTGTAGTGTCTGACTAAAGTGTTGTTAGTGTGGATTGGTGGTGGAGTGGGTTCTCTGTAGTGTTTTATTGCTGGTGGTGGTGGTGGTGGTGGTGTGTGTGTTTATGTGATATTGTTTCCTTCTTTACCTGTATCTTTTTTTTCTCTTTCTTACTCTCCCCCTCCACTCTCTCTATCTACTCTCTCTGTCTCCTTTTTGCCTCTCCCTCCCTCCCTCTCCCATACATGGACACATTCAGACATTAACACAGACAGACAGACAGATACACACACAGAGGCATAGGTAGACAAACAGACAGACACAAACACAGACATACCACACGCGTGCGCACACACATGCATTCACACACAAATGCACTTACATACAATACACATGTATGCATGCATCATGAGTACATGTGCATGTGTGTGCACACATATACACGTACACAGGCACACACTAACTCACTCACACACACATACCTCCCTCTTCTTTTCCAGCTACCTACATTCCTAGAGTCAACAAACAAATGGCTGATTACAGACGAAGGCCTCTGAGAAGTCAGCAGGCAGCTTTGAACACAGAGCTTTTGACACAACAGATGCTGCAGACACAGGAGGGCAAAGAGACGGAGTGAGTGAGTGAGTGAGTGAGTGAGTTAGCCTTTTGTAGAAGATGGGAGCTGAGTGGGCGATATACAGCAAAAACAAACAGGAAAGAACAGAGAGAGAGAGAGAGAGAGAGAGAGAGAGAGAGAGAGAGAGAGAGAGAGGAAGAGAGAATCTAGACCATAACCCCCTTTCTGTGTTGTTTCTATTTCTGTCTGTGTCTAGAGGAAATAGACTGTTTTGACGTGACATTAACTTTGAAAACACCCGTTTCCTTTTTTCAATGCTTTTGGCGTGTAGATGAATGTGGATGAAAAGAAAAAGAATCTAGAAATAACACACCTGCCTAAACAGCATGAAGTGCTGGTTCAATCCCCATTTGTAACAAAACTTTTCCCTTATCCACTAGACCTTAAGTGGTGCTCTCTGAGTGTTAGTTCTTTGGAGAAGACAATAAACTGAAGTCATCAGGACCTTCTAACTAAGTGTATAAGGGGAAAAGCCCAGATTTGAACCATGGGGCTATCACTTATTAAAAGAAAGAGTAACAATAGGAAAGTATGGTGCCAATTCTACACCCCTTCATACCACCAGAACATACTGGGTACTAGATGCAGAGCTTACATACAATGATGCCTGTCCATTAGTCATTGAAAAGCTTTATGAAAGAGCAAATATTGTGATGATAATATTGTGGTTAGTCTGGTATGTACACATTATATAACTGTCCTAGTCACCTTTCTTCTCCTGATCAATACAGCAGAGATGATGCACCCATTCAAGGGAAAACTTCCCACTGGAGTCAACATCAGCGCTGACTCTACTTCTCAGAATGTCCTCCAGATAAAACTATAAACCAATGCGCTGTGTGCAAAACGCACATAGAACATCTTGCACACATGTTAAAACCAGTTCTGTCTTTTTGAAAGAGTAGCCCATCAATGCCAGTAAGAATGGATGACCAAAAAATATATTTAGAAAACACATGCAAACTGGTGTCATGTTTAGACATCATCCCAAAAAGTCAGAATGCAGCTACCTTCGTGGTGGACAAAACCCAGTCACATACACAAAAATCTCACCATTGGTGAACCTCGGAGCTCTAACCCAAAGGAAAGAAAAAAAAGAAATTGTCCTCTCAGGGTATCTCAGGATAAGGTTATGGCTAGCCACACTGCTGTGGTCAGCAAAGCAAGGCTGGCCATTTCCTAGCTGAGGTCAGGGTGTGAGGCAGTGAAGGTATAACATTAGGAAGTGTGTGTCCAGTTCAGTGGTCAGCAGTGCTAAGTCTGATCCTGCCTTCCCAAGTGCAGAGTGGTGTAGTGTCTGACTAAAGTGTTGTTAGTGTGGATTGGTGGTGGAGTGGGTTCTCTGTAGTGTTTTATTGCTGGTGGTGGTGGTGTATGTGTGTGTATGTGTGTGTATTGTTTCCTTCTTTACCTGTATCTTTTGTTCTCTTTCTTACTCTCCCCCTCCACTCTCTTTATCTACTCTCTCCATCTCTTTTTTACTTTTCTCCCCCTCCCTCTCCCTCTCCCACACATGCACACATTCAGACATAAACACAGACATACAGATACACACAGAGAGGCATAGATAGACAAACAGACAGACACAAACACAGACATACCACATCCACACACACACACATGCATTCACACACAAATGCACTTACATACATATACATGTATGCATGCATCATGGGTACACATGCATGTGTGTGCACACACATACACATACACAGGCACACACAAACTCACTCACTCACACATACACACACACACATCCCTCTTCTTTTCCAGCTACCTACATTGCTAGAGTCAACAAACAAATGGCTGACTACAGACGAAGGCCTCCGACAAGTCAGCAGGCAGCTTTGAACACAGAGCTTTTGACACAACAGATGCTGCAGAAACAAGAGGGAAAAGAGACGGAGTGAGTGAGTGAGTGAGCCTTTTGTAGAAGATGAGAGCTGAGTGGGCGATATACAGCAAAAACAAACAGGAAAGAACAGAGAGAGCGAGAGAGAGAGAGAAGAGAGAGAGAGAGAGAGAGAGAGAGAGAGAGAGAGAGAGAGAGAGAGAGAGAGAATCTAGACCATAGCCCCCTTTCTGTGTTGTTTCTATTTCTGTCTGTGTCTAGAGGAAATAGACTGTTTTGACATGGCATTAACTTTGAAAACACCCGTTTCCTTTTTTAATGCTTCTGGCTTGTGAATGGATGTGGATGAAAAGAAATAGAATCTAGAAATAACACACCTGCCTAAACAGCATGAAGTGCTGGTTCAATCCCCATTTGTGACAAAACTTTTCCCTTATCCACTAGACCTTAAGTGGTGGTCTGAGTACTAGTTCTTTGGAGAAGACAATAAACTGAAGTCATCAGAACATTCTAATCAAGTGTATAAGGGGAAAAGCCTAGATTTGAACCATGTGGCTATCACTTATTAAAAGAATGAGTAGCAATAGGAAAGTATGGTGCTAATTCTACACCCCCCACCCCCAAACCACCAGAACATACTGGGTAATAGATGCAGAGCATACATACAATGATGCCTGTCCATAAGTCACTGAAAAGCTTTATGAAAGAGCACATTAATATTGTGATGATAATATTGTGGTTAGTCTCGTATGTACACATTATATAACTGTCCTAGTCGTCTTTCTTCTCCTGGTCAATACAGCAGACATGATGTCCCCATTCAAGGGAATACTTCCCACTGGAGTCAACATCAGTGCTGACTCTACTTCTCAGAATGTCCTTCTGATGAAACTATAAACCAAAGTGCTGTATGAAAACGCACACAGAACATCCTGCACACATATTAAAATCAGGTCTGTCTTTTGCAAGAGTAAGCCAACCATGCCATTAAGAATGGATGACAAAAAAAATATATTTAGAAAACACATGCAAACTGGAGTCATGTTTAGACATCATCCCAAAAGTCGGAATGCAGCTACCTTCGTGGTGGACAAAACCCAGTCACATAATAATAATAATGTGTGGAATTTATGTAGTGCTGAATCTTGTAAAGCAACAAATCAAAGCACTCAGATGACTTTTTTTTATATCGAGGATAATGGAATTAGCACTCATGTGCTTTTTTATGTCCAGTCCCCGTGTGTATGCAGTTTTGTAAATTTTGTCATCTGTTCCCACATACACAACTTAGAGCTCTAACCCAAAGGAAAGAAAAAAAAGACATCTCAGGGTATCTCAGGATAAGGTTATGGCTAGCCACACTGCTGTGGTCAGCAAAGCAAGGCTGGCCATTTCCTAGCTGAGGTCAGGGTGTAAGGCAGTGAAGGTATAACATTAGGAACTGTGTGTCCAGTTCAGTGGTCAGCGGTGCTAAGTCTGATCCTGCCTTCCCAAGTGCGGAGTGGTGTAGTGTCTGACTAAAGTGTTGTTAGTGTGGATTGGTGGTGGAGTGGGTTCTCTGTAGTGTTTTATTGCTGGTGGTGGTGGTGTATGTGTGTGTATGTGTGTGATATTGTTTCCTTCTTTACCTGTATCTTTTGTTCTCTTTCTTACTCTCCACCTCTCCACTCTCTCTATCTACTCTCTGTCTCTGTCTCTCTCTGTGTCTTATGCATGCACAGATCTAAACACAAACACACACAGACAGACACAGACACACACACGCACTATTGTGTGTCCTTGTGTGATACTGTTTTCTTCTTTACCTAACTCTATTGTTCTCTCTCTTTCTCTCCCATTCCACTCTCTCTGTCTACTCTCCATCTCTGTCTGTCTGTCTTATACATGCACACATCTAAACACAAACACACAGAGACACACACAGACACACACACGCACGATTGTGTGTCCTTGTGTGATATCCTTTTCTTCTTTACCTGTCTCTGTTGTTCTCTCTCTTTCTGTCCCCCTCCACTCTCTCTGTCTCTCTCACATCCAAACACAAACACAGAAAGACACACACACACACACATATGCACACTCAGACACAGACACTCACACACACATACACACACAGGAAAAGGCAGACAGACACAGACACACTACCTACACACACAAACACGCACACAAACACACACACACAATCACATACACACACAAACACAAATGTACTCACATAGATACACATGTATGCATGTATCATGAGTGCACATTCATGTATGTGCAGGCGCACAAACACATTCACACACACACACCTCCCTCTTCTTTTCCAGCTACCTACATCCCTAGAGTCAACAAACAAATGGCTGACTACAGACGAAGGCCTCCGACAAGTCAGCAGGCAGCTTTGAACACAGAGCTTTTGACACAACAGATGCTGCAGAAACAAGATGGCAAAGAGACGGAGTGAGTGAGCGAGTGAGTGAGCCTTTTGTAGAAGATGAGAGCTGAGTGAAAACAGAAAAAACAAACAGAAAGGAAGAAAGTGGAGGAGGAGCAGAAGAAGAAGAGGAAGAAGATGAAGAAGATGGAGGAGGAGGAAGAGGAGGAGGAGGAAGAGGAGGAGGAGGAAGAGGAGGAGGAGAAAGAGAAGGAGGAGGAAGAGAAGGAGGAGGAGGAGGAACAGAAGAAGAAGAAGAAGAAGAATGAGGAGGAGGAGGAGGAGGAGGAGGAGGAGGAGAAAGAGAAGGAGGAGGAAGAGGAGGAGGAACAGAAGAAGCAGAATGCAAAGAAGAAGAATGAGAAGAATTTGAAGAACAATTTTGAAGAAAAAGAATCAAAAGAATTGTGAAGAATTGCGAAGAATTGTGAAGAAGAAGAAGAAGAAGAAGAAGAAGAAGAAGAAGAAGAAGAAGAAGAAGAAGAAGAAGAAGAAGAAGAAAAAAGAAGAAGAAGAAGAAGAAAGAAGAAAGAAGAAGAAGAAGAAGAAGAGAAGAAGAAGAAGAAGAAAGGAGAGAGAGAAGGGGAGGGGACGAGTTTTTTATTTCGAGGAGAGAGAGAGAGAGAGAGAGAGAGAGAGAGAGAGAGAGAGAGAGAGAGAGAGAGAGAGAGAGAGAGAGAGAGAGAGAGAGAGAGCTGTGGTTTTTCTCTCTATACGACGATGAGAGAGAGAGAGAGAGAGAGAGAGAGAGAGAGAGAGAGAGAGAGAGAGAGAGAGAGACAGAGAGAGAGAGAGAGACAGAGAGAGACATAGAGAGAGATACAGAGAGAAACAGAGTCAGAGACAGAGAGAGAAAAAGATACAGAGAGAGAGGTGCTGCAAATGTAGACCATAACCCACTTTGTTTTCTGTCTGTGTCTGGAGGAAATAGACTGTTTTGACATGACGCTGACTTTGAAGACACGTGTTAGGTTTTTTAACACTCTTTGTCTAATGGATGGAAGTGGTTAAAAAAACACACCCAAAGACATCCCTAACACACAGAGGGTAAGCAAATAAAACAATAAATTATCTGAAAAAAAGTCTTCGGTTGTGGCATCTACAATAAAAACAAAAATCAAGAAGAGAGAAAAGAAGATGGGATTTTTGGTTTTAGTTCACCAGCATTTGTGACCATCACCCTGCTAATGAGTTGTATTTCACAGGAGGTCAATGCTTGATTGTTAACATGTTAGTAATCTATAATGAAACAGCTGTTCAATTCATAAAAAAGACTGAAAATCAGAGAATTCTATTAAAAGTTATAAGAAATTGAAATTATAAACACCAGGAGGTGAGAAAATGAGAAATTGACGAATTTTGCATCATAGTAGATGGTCTGAATGAAGGGTTGGTTGTTTTTAAAACTCGCTTTTAAAGTAAAAGGAAACAAGATTCTGCCTTAATTCTTCAATATAAGGTCGAGGAAAGATTACAGTTTTATAAAAAATCAAAATCTCAAAGTCGACAACCTGACCCCTGCACGTGACTGAATATTAATTAATGGCTTCTAGTGGAAAAAAGTGGGTCAGGGTGCAATGCGACTCATTTTCAGGTGGAGGGTCGCACTTCTGTTTTTAAACTCACGTCTTTCTGTTTGTTCCCTATTAGTTTTTCTGTTGACATGAATGTCTCTCTTTCACTAATTTGCGTCCGGGTTTTTTTCCCCTTTTGTTTTATTCTTATTTTCAGAGGAAACATCATTGTTCACGTTTTATGTTGTTTCCATTATTCAACATTCATGGCATGTTTCTTTGTGTCAAATGTGTGCTGCTCTTCTCAGGGACACAGTGATACCACAAATGCACCATCCTCCACTTAAGATAAAAAAAAAAGGATTCTCTTGTCTTCCAGTGTACGTACTTGTGTCCTTTGAGAGCCACTTTTCCCACTCAACAAAAGTTTGACAGAGACAGCGTTGTGTTGTTGTGTTGTTGTTGTTGGGTTGGGTTCACCTATGTGTGCTAAAAGCTATACTGTACACAGAGCTTTGCTTCGGATGAGACTATAAACCAAGGCCCCGTGTGCGAACGCATGCAGAACATCTTGCGCACACGTTAAATCATGTTCCGCTTTTCGAAAGAGTAGGCCATTGTGTGCCGTGGGAACAGATGACAAAATTTACAAAACCGCATACACACGGGGACTGGATGTAAAAAAGCACACGAGTGCTTATTTCATTATCCTCGATAAAAAAAAAGTCATCTGAGCGCTTTGATTTGTTGCTTTACAAGATTTAGCGCTATATAAATTCCATACATTATTATTATTATTATTATTTTCATCATCATCTCATCCACAATACTGGCATCTAGACGCATGGTGTAGTATGTTAAATGGGGATAGAGCCTTTTCCCAGTTTCTTTCATTGCTGTGCCTGCTAATGATATATGCCAGCCTCCATGCCACATCCTCAGTCTTACCTTGAAAAGCAGCAGCAGCAGCAGCAGCAATACCAGCAACAGCAGCAACAGCAGAAGCAGCAGAAGCAGCAGCAATATCAGCAGCAGTGGTAGTAGCAATAGCAGCAGCTATAGCAGCAGTAGCAGTAGCAATAGCAGCAGCAGCAATAGCAGCAGCTATAGCAGCAGTAGCAGTAGCAATAGCAGCAGCAGCAATAGCAATAGCAGCAGAAGCAGCAGAAGTAGCAGCAGTAGCAGTAGCAATAGCAGCAGTAGCAGTAGCAGTAGCAGCAGTAGCAATAGCAGCAGTAGCAGCAGCAGCAGCAGTAGCAATAGCAGCAGTAGCAGCAGCAGCAGCAGCAGCAGTAGCAGCAGTACCAGTAGCAGCAGCAGAGCAGTGGCAGCAGCAGCAGCAGTAGCAATAGCAGCAGCAGCAGTAGCAATAGCAGCAGCAATAGCAATAGCAATAGCAATAGCAGCAGCAGCAGTAGCAATAGCAGCAGCAGCAGTAGCAATAGCAGCAGCAATAGCAATAGCAATAGCAATAGCAGCAGCAGTAGCAATAACAGCAGCAGCAGTAGCAATAGCAATAGCAGCAGCAGTAGCAATAGCAGCAGCAGCAGTAGCAATAGCAGCAGCAATAGCAATAGCAATAGCAATAGCAGCAGCAGCAGTAGCAATAGCAATAGCAATAGCAGCAGCAGCAGTAGCAATAGCAGCAGCAATAGCAATAGCAATAGCAGCAGTAGCAATAGCAATAGCAGCAGCAGTAGCGATAGCAGCAGCAGTAGCAATAGCAGCAGCAGCAATAGCAATAGCAGCAGCAGTAGCAATAGCAGCAGCAGCAATAGCAATAGCAGCAGCAGTAGCAATAGCAGCAGCAGCAGTAGCAATAGCAGCAGCAGCAATAGCAATAGCAGCAGCAGTAGCAATAGTAGTAGTAGCGGTAGCAGCATCAGAGCAGTGGCAGCAGCAACAACAAGAGCAAACACTGGAGCAACAAGAGACCAACGTAGAATTCTAGTTAAGTCAGCTGTGATCATCTGCCTTTGTAATTACGTTTGCTGACGCAGGCTGTAATTGTATAAATAGCCATTGCTAGTGTGTCTTTTCGAGCGTTGCAGCTGGTTTTGCTTGATTACAATAGCAACAGCAGCAGCAGCAGCAGCAACAACAACAACAAAAGACCAACAACAACGACAGCAACAACAACAACAAACGAAGAAAATAAGACAACAAACACCATCTTTTTGTTTATACAGTCATAAGTTAAAAAGACTTCTTTAAAAAAAAAACCTGTCTAAAATAACTCCCAAAATACACCACCAACGAAACTAAAAAGAAAAAAAGAAAAAGAAAAAGAAGAGACCCAATATATGCTGTGAAAGCAGAATGACCATTTTAACAATAAAGTCAACAGGAGGTAGATTTTTCTTTAAAACAGATGTTAGGTCGGACTGTATCTATTTCATGACGGGCATATGCCATATCCCACTATAGGGAAACCTTGGAACTCTAGCCAAACACCGGACAACATAAATATACTTGAGGTACTCTGGCACGAGGGCCAGAGGTAGACCCAGGCGACGCTGGAGTGATTCCGTGGCAGAAACACTGAAAGTCCATGGATTGTCCCTCCTCCAAGCTACCCGCCTTGCTGTAGACAGACAGTTATATCTCCCCGCGACGCCACAGAGTAGACAAGAAGACAGAAGAGAGAGCGTAAGAAAATAGGATTGTGGTAGACCTTGAGATGGAGAGATTTTACGAACAATATCATGGCGCATTCGATTTCCCTGAAATACAAACGCCACTCACTCACTTACTTACTTTACTTTTACTTGTTCCTTCCGCTTGTACTCTGTGGCGTCGCGGGGAGATATAACTGTCTGTCTGCTGCAAGGAGGGTAGCTTGGAGGAGGGACAGACAATCCATGGACTTTTCAGTGTTTCTGCCACGGAATCACTCCAGCGTCGCCTGGGTCTACCTCTGGCCCTCGTGCCAGAGTACCTCAAGTTGTAAGCACGCAGGGCTGGCTGGTTTGGCAGCATCCGTGTGAGGTGCCCGAACCACTTGGTTCGTTGTTGTTCAATATGGTGTAGGGCGGGTGTGGCGTCTACCATGTCTCTGATCACCTCGTTTCTTATCTTGTGTTTCCTGGTCTTGTTGACACCACTCACAACTTACTAAAAATCCAAACAGAAGAGAGTAGACATTCGTATCTCAACTACGTTGTGTGTGTGTGTGTGTGTGTGTGTGTGTGTGTGTGTGTGTGTGTGTGTGTGTGTGTGTGTGTGTGTGGTGTGTGTGTGTTGTGTGTGTCAAAGTTTAAGTCAAACTTTTATTTTCAGATGGTACATTGAATAAGCAGTGCATTTGCTTTTTTTCATGAAGCCATCTATCTAAAGAAAAAAAAGAGAGAGAAAAAGCATTTGCTGTTTTTCATGAAGCTATCTATCTAAAGAAAAAAAAGAGAGAGAGAAAAAAGATAATATATATGCAGACATAGAATAAAAAAAACCCTAATCAATGATAAACCATACAAATCAAACAAGAAAAGTGTGTGTGTGTGTGTGTTATGCTTTTATCATTGTCATCGAGGTCTCTTTTTTCTTGGACACTACTTCCTCTGCATTACATTAACATTGGCAAGATTATATTACGTGTATCACGTTTCACTATCCACATATTATTACAGCAGCTACATACGGCAGTGTACGGTTCTAAATACGATTATCTGCGATTGAGAACGGCTTTAGAAAGGAGAGTTATACACAAGTTCAAATATAACTAACTATTCTCCCCCCACGCCAAATTTCTAGGAGTCGGATGCGCTGGGCCTGACTTGTCAGGCGCTAAACAGCAGCGCAACGCATTTTCGCTCATATCACAGACAACAATTGTTGCTGCCAGAGCGTTCGACGATGAAGACGAAGAATCCCCCCCCCCCTCCTCTCCAACCCACTCCCTACCCATATAAATCATTAGGAATCGGTTGCTTATTTTTGCATATTATGTAAAGAAAGTTGTGCATGAAAACTGGCTACCATCATGTTTATACCTAAGATGTGTCGAGTTCCAAGCATGCACACTTCCCTTCGAAACATCTTGGTAAGACACCATTGAGCTCTATCACTTTAAAAGGTGAAAGGTAAAGGTGTTCCCATAACCTATGCGGTCGTTGGGAAGCGAGATGTGAGAGACCTCATCAGCTTCTCCAGGGGCCAGCATATTGAGGGCGGCGTCCATCTCCCCTTCCTCGCCCTTGCTTTACCTTCCTTGACCCTATTACTTTAAAGCAATATTAATTCCATTTATTACTATTATTACTATTGTTACTGTTGTTCTTACTGTTGTTGTTGTTGTTACTGTTGTTGTTACTGTTGTTGTTGTTAATATTGTTGTTGTTACTGTTGTTGTTACTGTTGTTGTTACTATTGTTATTTACTGTTGTTGTTGTTACTGTTGTTGTTACTGTTGTTGTTGTTACTGTTGTTGTTACTGTTGTTGTTGTTACTGTTGTTACTGTTGTTGTTACTGTTGTTGTTACTATTGTTGTTACTGTTGTTGTTGTTACCGTTGTTCTTCTTCTTCTTTAAAACCAAAGGTCAGTGTAGGAATATATATATCTATACCTATCTCTCTATATCTACCTCTCTATCTCTCTCTCTCTCTCTCTCTCTCTCTCTCTCTCTCTATATATATATATATATATATATATATATACATGCCAAGCATCACACAACATGTCAAAACTAAGAACTGTGCAAAACCAATCTCATCTTGCAGAACACGATCCGTACCTATGACGACCATTCTTTTCTTCACTGATCAGGTCAGTGACCTCAAAACTGACCTTTCGTCTTTCGAAGGGTCAGAGGCCACGAGGGGTCAGCCAGCGGACACTACTGAATGGGAGGGGGGGGGGGGGGGGAGTTGTTCAAATCGTCCGAGCTGGAAGTGTTATTATAACAGCTTTGGGGTATAGCTCGTGTCCTTTTATTTTTATTGGTGTTTACGCGTGTGCGAGCGTGCGTGGTTGTTATTATTACTACTGTCCTACCACTTCTTTCTTCCCTCTGCGTCCCTATTTATTTCTCCCTTTCCTTTCTCTCTCTCTCTCTCTCTCTCTCTCTCTCTCTCTCTCTCTCTCTCTCTCTCTCTCTCTCTCTCTCTCTCTCTCTCTCTCTCTCTCTGTCTCTCTCTCTCTGTGTTTCTGTTTGTCTGCCTGTCTAGTTCTCTCTCTCTCTCTTCTCACTTTCTCTCTCTCTCTGTCTCTCTGTCTCTCTCTCTCTCTCTCTCTTTCTCTCTCTGTCTCTGTCTCTCTCTCTGAGCTCTGTATGTATGTATGTGTGTGTGTGTGTGTATTTGTGTGTATGTGCGTTTGTGTGTTTGTGTGTGTTGTGTGTGTGTGTTTGTGTGTGTATGTGTGTGTGCGTGTGTGTGTGTCTGTGTGTGTGTGCTCTCATGCGCGTTTACGTGTGTATGCTCTGTTCCTGTGTGAGCAAAGTTACAAACCAATAAGTCCGCAAACAAGCAAACAAACAAACGAACGAAAAAACAAACCAACAACTGACCAACCTACCAACCTTCCAACTAACCAGCCAACCAACCATCCATCCATCCATCCACCCACCCACCCACCCGATCGACCGACCGACCAAACCACCCAACCCAACCCACCGAACCCACCCACCCACCATCTATCCATCCACCCACTCACCTACCCACCCCCCACCCACCGAACCACCCACCCACCATCTATCCATCCACCCACTCACCTACCCACCCCCACCCACCCAACCCACCCACCCACCATCTATCCATCCACCCACTCACCTACCCACCCCCCACCCACCGAACCCACCCACCCACCATCTATCCATCCACCCACTCACCTACCCACCCCCCACCCACCCAACCCACCACCCACCATCTATCCATCCACCCACTCACCTACCCCCCCCACCCACCCAACCCACCCACCCACCATCTATCCATCCACCCACTCACCTACCCACCCCCCACCCACCCACCCCACCCACCCACCATCTATCCCTCCACCCACTCACCTACCCACCCACCCACCCACCCACCCAACCAAGCAAACAAGCAACCACCCAACCAACCAACCATCCACCCAACCATCCTACCAACCAACCAGCCCGCCAACCAACCATCCAGCCACCCAACCAACCAACAAACCAACCAACCAACCAACCGACCGACCAACCACCCACCCACCCACCCACCCACCCAACCAGCCAACCTACCAACCACCCACCCAACCAACCTACCAACCAACCAGCCAACCGACCGGCCATGGAACCGACCCATTACCTAACAAAAGCACAGCTAGCACCTAAGGTCGGTATACTAACAGGCAAGGTAAGGAGGCACATAGAGTGTGTGTTGACAGAACTGCAGGCACCATGTCTGGCATCGAGCCTCAAGGTAACCAACACCTGAGGAATGCCATTCCTGCAGAGACAGACAGACAGACAGAAGAGAGAGAGAGAGAGAGAGAGAGAGAGAGAGAGAGAGAGAGAGAGAGAGAGAGAGGAGGAGAGAGAGAGAGGAGGCAGTGAGAGAGAAAGTGAGAGAGAGAGAGAGAGAGAGGGTGAGAGAGAGGCAGAGAGAGAGAGGGAGGCAGTGAGAGAGAGAGATGTGAGAGAGAGAGAGAAAGAGAGAGAGAGAGAGAGAGAGAGAAGAGAGAGAAAGAGAGAGAGAGGCAGAGAGAGAGAGAGGCAAGAGAGAGAGAGAGAGCGAGCGAGAGAGAGAGAGAGAGTGAGAGAGAGAGAGTGAGGCAGAGAGAGTACATTTAGATCAAAATAGTGAATTGTGTTTGATACATATGTATTTTTATGTATTTGTGCATTGTCTTCATTATTTCTTTCACTGAAAGTGAGCTTGGTATTGTGAGAGAGACAGAGAGAGAGAGAGGGAGGGAGGGAGGGAGGAGGAGAGGCAGAGAGAAAGAGAGTATTTCTACAGAATGTGTGTCAGGGACAAGAATTTCTACAGAATGTGTGTCAGGGACAATAACACTCTCTGGATGCCTTGGGTTCATTTACATGAGCTACATCCACATTAATAAGGTAAACACTACAACCTCAATACGAGTCAACGTAACCTCAATACCTCAGGGGTGTGATGTTATCCTGTGTGAATGAGTGATCTGTGGATGATAACTATCTCTGTGAATGACTATCTTTGTGAATGATGACTATCTCTCTGAATGATAACTATATCTGTGAATGATGATTATCTATGTGAATGATAACTATCTCTGTAAATGATGACTATCTGTGTGTGAATGATGACTATCTTTGCGACTATCTGTGTGTGAATGATGACTATCTTTGCGACTATCTGTGTGACTAATGACTATCTTTGCGACTATTTGTGTGAATGATGACTATTATTGCAACTATCTGTGTGAATGATGACTATCTTTGCGACTATCTGTGTGAATGATGGCTATCTGTGCGACTAATTGTGTGAATGATGACTATCTTTGCGACTATCTATATGAATGATGACTATCTTTGCGACTATCTATATGAATGATGACTATCTTTGCGACTATCTCTGTGTGAATGATGACTATATCTTTGCGACTATCTCTGTGAATGATGACTATCTTTGCGACTATATGAATGATGACTATCTTTGCGACTATATCTCTGTGAACGATGACTATCTTTGCGACTATCTCTGTGAATGATGACTATCTTTGAGACTATCTCTGTGTGAATGATGACTATCTTTGCGACTATCTATATAAATGATGACTATCTCAGCTGTAGACATTAAACAGCGAGTGTGGTGTGGTGTGTGTGTGTGTGTGTTTGCCTGTGCGTGTGTGTGTGTGTGTGTGTGTTGTGTTGTGCGTACGTGGTGTTTTGTATGTGCCTACTCGCGCGCGTATGTGTGTGTGTGGGGGGGGGGGGGGGGGGGGGGGACGGGAGGGGGGGAGATCAAGGGTCAGTCAGAAGATGGATGTGGGAAGGAGAGACCAGGCAGGATGTGCTGTTGGCGTCAGCATCGCCAGTTCAGAGACTATGATGCCACTTAGTGTGATGACTGCAGATCACCCTTCATCTGGCTTTAATGGGTCTGTAATCTGCTGTATGCCGGGGACGGGATAGCTCAGTGGTCAGAGCACTCGCTTTCACCTCAAGCCAAGGTGAAGCAGCAGCATCGAGCGTGGTTACCACTAGGATGGGTGACCCGTTTGCATGCACGCCTTGGCTTCAGTACAGTTCACCCCCAGCTGTAAATGGGTACCTGCCCTCTTTAGGGTCAGGGAAGGTAAGGCAGCGAGGGAGGGAGAGGAGATGGGCGCCGCCCTCAATATGCTGGCCCCTAGAGATGTTGAGGTCTCTGACGCCTCGCTCCCCTACGACCATATAAGTTATGGGACAACTTTACCTTTAATCTGCTAGTGCCTTGTCCTGTCCGTCCTTCATCGTCGGTACAGTGAAGGAAGTCAGCTGCTAATATTTTTTGGGGGGTAATAACCGTACTTGCTAAAAAGACTTGCTATTCAAAAGATTAAAACCCGTTCCGTTTTTCGGAAGAGTAGGCCAGTTTGTGCCGGTTGGAACGCGTGACATGATTTACAAAACTGCACACACACGGGGACCTGATGTAAAACCCCCCCACATGAATACTTATTCCATTATCCTGGAAATAAAAGAAATAAATAAAAAGGTTACTTAACATTGAGATATGTAACGTGGAGGCTTTAGTCTTTTATTCTTTTCTTTCATTCTTTTGTTTCCTTTCGAGGATAACGGAATAAGGACTCATTTGCTTGGTTTTTTTTACGTCCAATCACCGTGTGTATGCATGCAGTTTTGTAAATTGTATTTATTTATTTATTTATTTATATCATTTTAAGTAACGTCAGCTTTCTCTGCGTGAAATTCGGGCTGCTCTCCCCGGGGAGAGCTCGTCGCCACAGAGCAGCGCCACCCATTTTTTTATGTCTGCAACTGCATTTATTTCCCTATCAGAGTGGCTTTTTTCTACAGAATTTCGCCAGGGACAACTCTCTTGGTGCCGTGGGTTCTTTTATGTGTGCTAAATATTTTGTGTAACACACGGGACCTCGGTTTATCGTCTCATCCGAAAGACTAGCGCCCAACCACCACTCGTGGTCTAATGGATGGGGTAACAGTTTCGGGTCCAAACGGGAATGTTGTCACCCTTAGATATGTGGCATTGTTTTTGTAGTGCGTACCGCTTTCAGTCACGAAATGCGTGAAATTTGGGCCTGTCCGTCGCCACAAGAACAGTGGCACACATTTTGTTTTAATAGATAGTGATGGGAGAACTTTGCTTCAGTCCACAAAGCTGCAAAATGCACACACTCACACCCATCCACACCCCCCCACACCCCCCCCCCACACACACACATACACACACTCTCTCTCTCTCTCCTCTCTCTCTCTCTCTCTCTCTCTCTTCTCTCTCTCTCTCTCTCTCTTTTCCCACACCCCATGTGTAGCGCGCAGACTGGAGATGAAATGCTTTTTTTGTTTGGTTGTAATTCGTACAATGACATTCGTCAGAAAAAAAATCTGAGCATTAAAAAAAAAGAGCATATTACCCCTCTCTTGCAATCTCTCCACTGGCTGCCTGTGCCACAGAGAGTAAACTATAAGATCAGTACCCTCTGTTAAAATGTCTCCGCAAAACAGCAC
>CM054157.1:8824637-8827137 GCA_028751875.1 Rapana venosa
TTATGGTAGTAATTCTGTTCCCTTGTCTGTATATCAATATATATATATATATATATATATATATATATATATATATATATATATATAATATATATGTTTATCTTTTCGTCTGCCTTTGAATACTCGCTTATCTTAAAGAGAATACAAAGTCGTGTTGCTCCAGCTTTAGAATTTATATGTGCTCTCTTGTTGTTGTTATTGTTGTTGTTGCTGCTGTTGCTGCTATCATTATTGCTTTTGCTGATGATGATCTTTTTCTCTGTTTACAAGTCTTGGTTTTCTCTGCTTTCTGTTATTCTTCATGATTTTTTTTTTTTTTTGGGGGGGGGGGGGGGGGGTCGTTTTCGTTTTCTGTCCTCCTCTGTTCTTTCAAATAATTTCGTTTATTTCTCCTGTTTTTTCTGTAATTTTTAAAAGTCTTATTCTTTTCTTCCTTTTGTGTTGTTTATTCCTGAATTGTCTCCCATCTCCCTCTACCTGGCCATCTCGTTGTTTCCCTTTCTTGGTTTTTTCCCCCCGTTCTTTTTTTCTGTGGCTTTTATGTTCCTAAAGTAGGACCCTCAACTTCCTTTCCCCTGATTTATCTGTTTCTGTTTTGGGGATTTGCTTGTTTGTTTTTCATGGTTTTAGCTTTAGTTTTCTTTTTTTTACATGGCCATTTAAATTTCTTCCGCTCTCTTCCTGTTTCTTTTCTTATTTCTGTCCTGCTTTCTTTTCCTCTGATTCAAACATTGGGTAGTGAGTTGCCTCCCACAATTAGTGCTTTTCACTTTGATTCGTTTTTACAAGATGTAGCGCTGTATAAAATCCGTGTATTATTATTATTATTCTTATTATTATTTACTAGCATCATCATCATCATCATCATCATCATCATCATCATCATCATCATCATCATCATCATCATCATAATGATGATGATGATGATTTCTAAACAGTGTTATTTAAGAAATGATGTACCTAATAACTATAAGACCCACGTCCTTACACACATACACAAACGCACGTACGAACACAAGAGACAAGCACTCACATACCTTAAGCTCACATCCATAATATTAGGCATGCCGACACATTCATATCAACACATATTTCTTCTTCTTTTTTTTAAACCCCCTATCAATATGGATGCGGGATACTAATGTTGCCGCCACAATAATACCCAATCCACAGGGGATCTTGTTGCTGGTTGATGAGGCCCAAACGGGGAGCAGCATTCATGTCTCTGTGGCCGAAAGAAGAGCTGAGGGCACAATGAGGGCCAGTAAGAGAGCTGACCTGTGGGCAGTGTGTGGGGAGATAGGTTTTCATCCCCCATCCCTCCCCTGCTCTTCTGTTTGCAGCACGCGCGCGCGCGCACGCACTAACACACACAGACACACTCTCTCTCTCTCTCTCTCTCTCTCCCTCTCTGTATTGCTACGGGCTTTATTTTATTTTATTATCATATAATATATCCCTAAGGGCGGGGACTGGATGTAAAAAAGCACATGGGTGCTTATTCATTATCCTCGAAATAAAAGAATTTGTCATTGTCATTGTCTTTCTTTTTTCTCAGAACATCTTGCACACACGTTAAAACTCCTTCCGCTTTTCCGGAAGAGTTGGCCATTGTGAGCTGGTGGGAACGGCTGACAAAATTAAAAAAAACTGCATACACACGGGAACTGGATATAAAAGAAAGCACACGAGTGCTTATTCCATTATCCTCGAAAAAATATAAGAAAGAATAAAATCAAATCCCGCTTCCCTCCTCTCTCTCACACACACTTCATATGCAGATATCATGATCGCTTAATTTGCATGCAATATACAAGGAAATATTCATGAATAAGGATGTTTAATCGATATGTACGCACTAGATTATCTGTCTGTATGCATCAATTAGCTGGCTTTAGCATATAACTATACCAGGTACATGTAGGTAAATGCTGACAAGTGGGTTCCCAGAGAGGGTGAACTATTCTGGAGTGTGTAAAGTTGCAAACACTTGTATGAATATTTATGAGAGAAAAAAAGGGTGTGAGTTCTCTACTTTACAGGTCTTATTAAGTTAGGAAGTTGACTTGGTGTATTTGTGTGTGTGTGTGTGTGTGTGTGTGTGTGTGTGTGTGTGTGTGTGTGTGTTAGTGTGTGTGTGTGTGAGTTTGTGTTAGTGTGTGTGTGTGTGTGTGTGTGTGTGTGCTTGTATGCAGTGTTTGATTTATTTTATTTTATTCTTTCTTTTTCTTTTCTTTTATTCTTTTTTTATCGAGGATAATGGAATGAGCACTTATGTGTTTATTTTTACATCCAGTCCCCGTGTGTATGCGCTTTTGTGAATTTTTTCATCTGTGCCCACTGGCACACAATGGCCTACTCTTACGAATAGCGGAACAGGATTTAGCGTGTGCGCAAGATGTTCTGCGTGCGTGTGTTCACACACGGGGCCTCGGTTTATAGTCTCATCCGAAGGACTTTTGGGGAGAGTGGAGTATGCACTGATGTTATTAATTCCAGG
>CM054157.1:8832137-8844637 GCA_028751875.1 Rapana venosa
CACACACACACACACACACACACACACATGCACTCACAAACATCCACACCCAAACTTGCTTTTATATAAATATTTATGTATGTATGTACGTAAGTACGTACGTACGCACACATGCACGTACACACGCACGCACGCACACACATATATATATATATATATATATATATATATATATATATATATATATATATGTATGCATACATAGATACTTAGATACATAGATACATAGATACATAGATATATACATACATACATACATTCATTCATACATACATACATACATACATGCATACACACATTCATACATACATTATAATGATCTCCCTCTTTTACTTCGCCAAAGCCTTCATTTGATACCTTCAAATCCAGCCTCAAAACACACTTATTTCCTACCTGAGACTTTCCTCTCATATCTGTCCCTAATTTTCAACAGCATCCTTCACCTCCTTAGTGTGTTCGCGAGTGTGTGTGTGTGTGTGTGTGTGTGTGTGTGTGTGTGTGCGCGTGCGCGCGTACGTGCATGCGTGCATGGATTTGAAATCTGTTGTTCATTATGTTTAAGGAGAGTTGCGTGCGTGTAAATGATTTTAGTGCAAGTGCTTCGATTTGTTTGTTTTTACAAGAATCAGTGCTATATAAATTCCATATTATTATTATTATTATTAATATTATTATTATTATTATATTATTATTATTTTTTTTATTATCATCATCATTATATATACACGCCTTTTTGCACTCATGCTGACGTGAATCCCCCACACACACATTCTCATTAACACCAACTTGGATACAGGATACTAATGTTGCTGCCACAATAATGCCTGAATCCCCGGGGATCTTGTTGCTGGTTGATGAGGCCCAAACAGGGAGCAGCATTCATGTCTCTGTGGCCGAAAGAAGAGCTGAGGGCACAATGAGGGCCAGTAAGAGACCTGACCTGTGAGCAGAGTGTGGGGGATAGGTTTTCATCCCCCCCCCATCCCTCCCCTGCTCTTCTGTTTGCAGCACACGCGCACGCGCGCACGCACTAACATACACAGACACACACACACACACTCTCTCTCTCTCTCTCCCTCTCTGTATTGCTACGGGCTTTATTTTATTATATTATAATATAATATATCCCTAAGGGCGGGGACTGGATGTAAAAAAGCACATGGGTGCTTATTCATTATCCTTGAAATAAAAGAATTTGTCATTGTCATTGTCATTGTCTTTCTTTTTTCTCAGAACATCTTGCACACACGTTAAAACTCCTTCCGCTTTTCCGGAAGAGTTGGCCATTGTGAGCTGGTGGGAACAGATGACAAAATTGACAAAAATGCATACACACGGGAACTGGATGTAAAAAACAGCACACGAGTGCTTATTCCATTATCCTCAAAATACCCCCCCCTCTCTCTCCCTCTCTCACAGACACACACGCATTTCATTTTCAGATATCATGATCACTTAATTTGCATGCAATATACAAGGAAATAGTCATGAATAAGGTGGTTAAAATCGATATGTACGCACTAGATTATCTGTATATATGCATCAATTAGCTGGCTTTAGCATATAACTATACCACGTACATGTAGGTAAATGCTGACAAGTGGCATCCCAGAGAGCGTGAACTATTCTGGAGTGTGTAAAGTTGCAAACACTTGTATGAATATTTATGAGAAAAAGAAAAGGTGTGAGTTCTCTACTTCACAGGTCTTATTAAGTTAGGAAGTTGACTTGGTGTATTTGTATGTGTGTGTGTGTGTGTCTGTGTGCGTGAGTGTGTGTGTATGTGTGTGTGTGCATGCGTGTGTGTGTGTATGTGTGTGTGTGTGTTAGTGTGTGTGTGTGTGTGCGTGTGTATGTGTGTGTGTGTGTGTGTGTGTGTGTGTTGATGATGGTTGATCCCTTTTTGTTTATAAAACTTATTTTTCTTGCTTTGTAGTTATTAAAATGAATTGTATTCTGTTGTTCTGTTTTCTGTCTCACGTTATTTTATTTTCGTTTCTTTACCAGCTTTTTTCTTCTTACAATTTCTATCATCTAAATCTTCTGGCTTCTTTCCCGTCTTACACGAATCATGATTACCCTGTAGTTTCGTTTTATGTCCCATGTTTGTTTTTAATTTCATTTTTGTTTTTTTAATCGCATTCTTCTTTCTTCTTGACGATTTTTTGGGGGTCATCTATTTCTTTTACTCCCTTTATTTTGTTTGTTCTTGTGTTTTTTTCTTCCTCTCCCTGTCTCCTTGACTAGTGGTTTTCTCTTTCTCGTTTTCTTTTTTTGTCTTCTTTTCTATGGCCTTCGGGTTCTAAAGCAGGGACCTTAAACTTGCCTTTCCTTGATTCATCTGTTTCTGTTTTGGGGGGTTTGATGGTTGGGTTTTCCCCCCAATTTTTTTGTTGTTGCTCTCCATCACTTACTTTTTTTTGTTTCTTCCTGCTTTCTTGCATTCAGTTCTCACTGTCTTCTTTTTCAAGAGTATACACATTAAATTTTTGGGGTATGTGAGTTGTCTCCCATAATTCATGATTTCCAAACATAAGTATAATTTGATCGAATTCGTATAGTTAATGTGACATATGTGTTAGTGCGTGCATCACGCACAGAAGCAGACAGACAGACACACCACACACACACATGCACTCACAAAATCCACACCCAAAACTTGCTTTTATATAAATATTTATGTATGTATGTACGTAAGTACGTACAAACGCACACATGCACGTACACACGCACGCACGCACCAACATATATAAAATATATATAAAATATATATTATATTATATATATATAATATGTATGCATCATAGATACTTAGATACATAGATACATAGATACATAGATTTATACATACATACATACATTCATTTCATACATACTACATACATACATGCATACACACATTCATACATACATTATAATGATCTCCCTCTTTTACTTCGCCAAAGCCTTCATTTGATACCTTCAAATCCAGCCTCAAAACACATTTAAATTTCCTACCTGAGACTTTCCTCTCATATCGGGCCCCAAATTTTTTCAACAGCATCCTTCACCTCCTTAGTGTGTTCGCGATGTGTGTGTGTGTGTGTGTGTGTGGTGTGTGTGTGCGCTTTGCGCGCGTACGTGCATGCGTGCATGGATTTGAAATCTGTTGTTTCATTATGTTTAAAGGAGATTTTGCGTGCGTGTAAATGATTTTAGTGCAAGTGCTTCGATTTGTTTGTTTTTACAAGAATCAGTGCTATATAAATTCCATATTATTTATTATTATTATTAATATTATTATTATTATTATATTATTATTATTTTTTTATTTTTTCATCATCATTATATATACACGCCTTTTTGCACTCATGCTGACGTGAATCCCCCACACACACTTTCTCATTAACACCAACTTGGATACAGGATACTAATGTTGCTGCCACAATAATGCCTGAATCCCCGGGATCTTGTTGCGGGGTTGATGGCCCAAACAGGGAGCAGCATTCTTTGTCTCTGTGGCCGAAAGAAGAGCTGAGGCACAATGGGGGCCGTAAGGAGACCTGACCTGTGAGCAGAGTGTGGGGGATAGGTTTTCATCCCCCCCCCATCCCTCCCCTGCTCTTCTGTTTGCAGCACACGCGCACGCGCGCACGCACTAACATACACAGACACACACACACACACTCTCTCTCTCTCTCTCCCTCTCTGTATTGCTACGGGCTTTATTTTATTATATTATAATATAATATATCCCTAAGGGCGGGGGACTGGATGTAAAAAAGCACATGGGTGCTTATTCATTATCCTTGAAATAAAAGAATTTGTCATTGTCATTGTCATTGTCTTTCTTTTTTCTCAGAACATCTGCACACACGTAAAACTCCTTCCGCTTTTCCGGAAGAGTTGGCCATTGTGAGCTGGTGGGAACAGATGACAAAATTGACAAAAATGCATACACACGGGAACTGGATGTAAAAAACAGCACACGAGTGCTTATTCCATTATCCTAAAAATTTACCCCCCCCTCTCTCTCCCTCTCTCACGACACACACGCATTTCATTTTCAGATATCATGATCACTTAATTTGCATGCAATATACAAGGAAAATAGTCATGAATAAGGGGGTTTAAAAATCGATATGTACGCACTAGATTATCTGTATATATGCATCAATTAGCTGGCTTTAGCATATAACTATACCACTACATGTAGGTAAATCTGACAATTTGGCATCCCAGAGAGCGTGAACTATTCTGGAGTGTGTAAAGTTGCAAACACTTGTATGAATATTTATGAGAAAAAAAAGGTGTGAGTTCTCTTACTTCACAGGTCTTATTAAGTTAGGAAGTTGACTTGGTGTTTTTTGTATGTGTGTGTGTGTGTGTCTGTGTGCGTAGTGTGTGTTATGTGTGTTGGTGCATGCTTTGTGTGTGTGTATGTGTGGTGTGTTTTTTTAGTGTGTGTGTGTGTGTGCGTGTGTATGTGTGTGTGTGTGTGTGTTGTGTGGTGTGTGTATGGTATGTTGTGTGTGTGTGGTGCGTGCGTGCGTGTGTGTGTGTGTGTGTGTGTTTGTAGGCAGTGTTTGGATTTATTTTATTTTTTACTTTTAAATTTTATCTTTATTCGAGGATAATGGAATAGGCACTTATGTTGGGTTTTTTTTACCCCAGTCTCTGTGTGTATGCGCTTTTGTAAATTTGTCATCTGTTCCAACCAGCACAATGGCCTACCTTTACGAAAAGGGAAACAGGATTTAACGTGTGCGCAAGATGTTTCTGCGTGCGTGGTGCGTTTGCACACGGGGCTCGGTTTATAGTCTTCATGGGAAAGGGAATTTCGGGAGAGTGGAGTCTGCACTGATGTTAATAACTCCAGAGAAAATATACCCTAAACGGGAATCAAACCGGTTGTCAGATTGCGAGCCAATGTTCTAACCACGAGTGTGTGTGGTATGTGTGTGTATGATACGACTCCTCTATTATGTATCTATACATCTGTGTGTGTGTGTGTGTGTGTGTGTGGTGTGGTGTGTGTGTTGTGTGTGTGTGTGTGTGTGTGATATGTATCGAAAAGAGAGAGAGAGGGGAGAGAGAGAGAGAGAGAGAGACAGACAGACACAACCACACACACACACACAAAACACACACACACACACACACACACCCACACACACACACACACAGATGTATAGATACATAGATAGAGGAGTCGTATCTCTGCTTTGATTTGTCTGTATCTGAATGTCTGTCCATCTGACTTCGTGTGCAGTCTGTCTGCCTGATTGTGTGCCTAATGTTTTTTCCCTCTCTCAGTCTTTATATCTACCCCCATTGTCTGTTTTGCCGGGTCTGTTTTGTGTTTTTGTCCACCTGTTTAGGCTGGTATGTCTGACCTTTATCTGTCTTCATGTCATTTTTTTATTTAAGTCTGTGTATGAGCACTTGCTAATTTCAAATCAGAAAAGAAAGCTGGATTGTGTTTGTTTAACTTGCATTTTCACGAACTGGCTTGTTGGTTTTGTTGCTGTTGTTTTTGTTGCTACTGCTGTGGGTTTTTTGCTATTGTTTTTGTTGATGATGATGATAAACTTCTTTGTTTATGAATCTCTGCTTCTTTGTAGTTTTACATGACTTGTATCCTGTTGTTCTGCTTTCTGTCTCACGTTATTTTATTTTCTTTTCTTTTCAGCTTTCTTCTACACTACAATTTCTATCAGCTAAATCTTCTGGATCTTTGCCGTCTTAGACGATTTTTTAATCATTCAAACCGTTTGTTTTCGGTCCCATGTTTGTTTTAAATTTAAATTTTTTGTTTCTTTACCACCATTCTTCTTCTCTTCTTTACGATTTTTAAAAATCTAGTTCTTTTACTCCCTTTATGGTGTTTCTTTTTGGGTGTTTTCTTCTTCCTCTCCCTGTCTCTCTTGACTATTGGTTTTCCTCTTTCTCGTTTTTCTTTTCTTTTCTTCTTTTCTTTAGCTTTCAGTTCTAAAGCAGGCCTTAAACTTGCCTTTCCTTGATTCATCTGTTTCTTTTTTGGGGGGTTTTTTGATAGTTGGGTTTTCCCCCAATCTTATTTTCTTGCTCTCCATCACTTTGTTTCTTTGTCTTTCTTCCTTCTTTCTTGCTATTCATTTCCCTCTGTCTTCTTTTTCAAGAGTATACTCATTTTGGGTTATGTGAGTTGTCTTCCATAATTCATGATTTCTAAAAGATAAGCGTAATTTGATTGAATTCGTATAGTTAATGTGACACACGTCCATGCACGCATTCACACACACAGACACAGACTCACACACATGCACTCACAAACATCCACACGCAAACTTGCCTTTATATAAATATTTATGTATGTATGTATGTACGTACGTACGAAACGCACGCCACACACGTCGCACATACGCACGAACGCACACACACACACACACACATATATATATATACATTTTATATTACATACATATATACATAGATACTTACATACATACATTTATACAACATATAATGACTTCCCTCTTTCACTTCCGCCAAAAGCCTTCATTTGATACCTTCAATCCAGCCTCAAAACACACTTATTTCCTACCTGAGACTTTCCCCTCATATCTGTCCCTAATTTTCAAAAGCATCCTTCACCTCCTAAGTGTTGTTCGCGAGGTGTGTGTGTGTGTGTGTGTTTTGTGTGTGGGGTGTGTTGTGCGCGCCGTACGTGCATGCGTGCATGGATTTGAAATCTGTTGTTCATTATGTTTAAGGAGAGTTGCGTGCGTGTAAATAATTTGAGTGCAAGTGCTTTGATTTGTTTGTTTTTACAAGATTCAGTGCTATATAAATTCCAAATAATATTATTATTATAGTTATTGTTAATATCATCATTATATATACAAGCTTGTTTGCACTCATGCTGACGTGAACACCCCCCCCCCCCCCAGCCTCCACACACACTCACACATTCTCATTAACACCAATTCGGATACAGGATACTAATGTTGCCACAATAATACCTGAATCCCCGGGGATCATGTTGCTGGTTGATGAGGCCCAAACGGGGAGCAGCATTCATGTCTCTGTGGCCGAAAGAAGAGCTGAGGGCACAATGAGGGCCAGTAAGAGAGCTGACCTGTGGGCAGTGTGGGGGAATAGGTTTTCATCCCCCATCCCTCCCCTGCTCTTCTGTTTGCAGCACGCACTAACACACACAGACACACTCTCTCTTTTCTCTCTCCTCTCTCTCTCTCTCTCTCTCTCTCTCTCTCCTCTCTCTCTCTTCTCTCTCTCTTCTCTCTCTCTTCTATCTCTCTCCCTCTCTGTATTGCTACGGGGTTTATTTTATTTTTTTATCATAAAATATCCCTAGGGGGGGGACTGGATGTAAAAAAGCACATGGGTGCTTATTCATTATCCTCGAAATAAAAGAATTTGTCATTGTCCCTTGTCTTTCTTTTTTCTCAGAACATCTTGCACACACGTTAAAAACCCCTTCCGCTTTTCCGGAAGAGTTGGCCATTGTGAGCTGGTGGGGAAAGGCTGACAAAATTTAAAAAAACTGCATACACACGGAACCGGTATAAAAGAAAGCACAAAGAAGTGCTTATTTTCCCTTATCCCCGAAAAAAAATAAGAAAGAATAAAATCAAATCCCGCTTCCCTCCTCTCTCTCACACACACTTCATATGCAGATATCACGATCGCTTAATTTGCATGCAATATACAAGGAAATATTCATGAATAAGGATGTTTAATCGATATGTACGCACTAGATTATCTGTCTGTATGCATCAATTAGCTGGCTTTAGCATATAACTATACCAGGTCTATCTATCTGTCCCGTAGTCTGACGACCGTGGGGGCACCCTCAAAGACTCAGCAACCAGTTCCCTCCATTCTTCTCTCTGTTCTGCCTTTCTCATGTAGGTAAATGCTGACAAGTGGGTTCCCAGAGAGGGTGAACTATTCTGGAGTGTGTAAAGTTGCAAACACTTGTATGAATATTTATGAGAGAAAAAAAGGGTGTGAGTTCTCTACTTTACAGGTCTTATTAAGTTAGGAAGTTGACTTGGTGTAATTTGTGTGTGTGTGTGTGTGTGTGTGTGTGTGTTAGTGTGTGTGGTGTGTTTGAGTTTGTGTTAGTGTGTGTGTGTGTGTGTGTGTGTGCTTGTATGCAGTGTTTTTATTTTTTTTATTTTATTCTTTTCTTTTTCTTTTCTTTTTTTCTTTTTTATCGAGGATAATGGAATGAGCACTTATGTGTTTATTTTTACATCCAGTCCCCCTGTGTATGCGCTTTTGTGAATTTTTCATCTGTGCCCAACTGGCACACAATGGCCAAATCTTACGAATAGCGGAACAGGATTTAGCGTGTGCGCAAGATGTTCTGCTGCGTGTGTTCACACACCCGGGGGGCCCCGGTTTATAGTCTCATCCGAAAGGACTTTTGGGAGAGTGGAGTATGCACTGATGTATTAATTCCAGGGGAAAAATCCCCTTGAACGGAGTCGAACCCGGTTTTTCAGATTGCCAGTGCAATGTTCTAACCACTAGTGTGTGTGTGTGTGTGTTGTGTGCAGGCGTGCGTGCGTTTTTCGTTTTGTGTGTTTTGTGTGTGTGTGTGTGTGTGATATTATACACACACACACACCCCAGAGTGGAAAAGGAGAAAGAGAGATGTATAGATACATAGATAGATGAGTCCCTTGTCTTGCTTTGATTTGTCTGTATCGAATGGGCTGTCCATCTGAAATTCGTGTGCAGTCTGTCTGCCTGATTGTGTGTCTACTTTTCTTTCCTCTCTCAGTCTTTGTTTCTACCATTGTCTGTTTTGCCTGTCTGTTTTGTGCCTGTCCATCTGTTTAGGTTAGTATGTCTGACCCTTTGTCTGTCCCTTTATATTCATTTATTTTTTTGTTTACGGTTGTTATGAGCATTGGCTTTAAATTTTAAATAAGAAAAGAAAGCTAGGGTTGTGTTGGTTTAATTTGAAATTTTCAGGTACTTTCTTGTTTTTTTTGTTTTTCTTGCTACTGCTGTAGCTGTTTTTGCTATTTGTTTGTTGATGATGATGATGATCATATTCTTTGTTTATGAATTTTAAAATTTCTCTGCTTCTTTGTAGTTTTACATGAATTGTATTCTGCTGTTCTGCTTTCTGTCTCACGTTATTTTATTTTTTTTTCTTTACTGGATTTCTTCTTTTCTACAATTTCTCTCATCTAAATCTTCTGGCTTCTTTGCGTCTTACACGAATCATGATTATTCTGTAGTTTTGCTTTCTGTCCCATGTTGTTTTAAATTTCATTTTTTGTTTCTTTACACAGCATTCTTCTTTCTTCTTGACGATTTTTGGGGTCATCTATTTCTTTCACTCTCTTTTTGTCGTTTTGTTCTTGTGTTTTCTTCTTCCTCTCCCTGTCTCTCTTGACTTGTGTTTTCTCTTTCTCGTTTT
This sequence comes from Rapana venosa, assembly GCA_028751875.1. Taxonomy (NCBI): domain Eukaryota; kingdom Metazoa; phylum Mollusca; class Gastropoda; order Neogastropoda; family Muricidae; genus Rapana; species Rapana venosa. The sequence goes on from CM054157.1 coordinate 8,841,559, forward strand.
CTTTCTTGTCTTCTTTTCTATAGCCTCAGGTTTTTAAAGCAGGACCTTTTAAAATTCCCTTTCCTTGATTCTCTGTTTCTGTTTTGGGGGGTTTGATGTTGGGGTTTTTTCCCCCCAAACTTTTTGTTGTTGCTCTCCATCACTTGTTTCTTTTTTTTTTCTTCCTGCTTTCTTGCTATTCAGTTCTCATGTCTTCTTTTTCAAGAGTATACACATTAAATTTTTGGGGTAGTGAGTTGTCTCCCATAATTCATGATTTCCAAAACATGTATAATTTGAATCGAATTCGTATAGTTTTAAAGTGACATATGTGTTAGTGCGTGCATGCACGCACAGACAGACAGACAGACACACACACACACACACACACATGCACTCACAAACATCCACACCCAAATTTCTTTTATATAAATATTTATGTATGTATGTACGTAAGTACGTACGTACGCACACATGCACGTACACACGCCGCACGCACAAAACATATATATATACATATTATATATATATGTATGCATACATAGATACTTAGATACATAGATACATAGATACATAGATATATACATACATACATACATTCATTCATACTACATACATACATACATGCATACACACATTCATACATACATTATAATGATCTCCCTCTTTTTCTTCGCCAAAAGCCTTCATTTGATACCTTCAAATCCAGCCTTTAAAACCACTTATTTCCTACCTGAGACTTTCCTCTCATATCTGTCCCTAATTTTCAACAGCATCCTTCACCTCCTTAGTGTGTTCGCGAGTGTGTGTGTGTGTGTGTGTGTGTGTGTGTGTGTGTGTGTGTGTGTGTGTGCGTGCGCGCGTACGTGCATGCGTGCATGGATTTGAAATCTGTTTTTTCATTATGTTTAAGGAGAGTTGCGTGCGTGTAAAGATTTTTGTGCAAGTGCTTCGATTTGTTTGTTTTTACAAGATTCAGTGCTATATAAATTCCATATTATTATTATTATTATTAATATTAAATTTTTATTATTATTATATTTATTATTATTATTTTTTATTATCATCATCATTATATTACACGCCTTTTTGCACTCCTGCTGACGTGAATCCCCCACACACACATTCTCATTAAACACCAATGGGATAGAGGATACTAATGTTGCTGCCACAATAATGCCCGAATCCCCGGGATCTTGTTGTGGTTGATGAGGCCCAAACGGGGAGCAGCATTCATGTCTCTGTGGCCGAAAGAAGAGCTGATGGGCACAATGAGGGTCAGTAAGAGACCTGACCTGTGAGCAGAGTGTGGGGGATAGGTTTTTCATCCCCCCCCCATCCCCCCCCTGCTCTTCTGTTTGCAGCACACGCGCGCGCCGGGGGCACGCACTAACACACACAGACACACAACACACACACTCTCTCTCTCTCTCTCCCTCTCTGTATTGCTACGGCTTTATTTTATTTTATTATAATATAAAAATATCCCTAAGGGCGGGGACTGGATGTAAAAAAAGCACATGGGTGCTTTTTCATTATCCTTGAAATAAAAGAATTTGTCAATTGTCATTGTCATTGGGGGTTTCTTTTTTCTCAGAACATCTTGCACACACGTTAAAACTCCTTCCGCTTTTCCGGAAGAGTTGGCCATTGTGAGCTGGTGGGAACAGATGACAAAATTGACAAAAATGCATACACACGGGAACTGGATGTAAAAACCCGCACACAGTGCTTATTTCCATTATCCTCAAAATAACCCCCCCTCTTCTTCCCCTCTCTCACAGGGCACACACGCATTTCATTTTCAGATATCGATCACTTAATTTGCATGCAATATACAAGGAAATATTCATGAATAAGGTGGTTAAAATCGATATGTACGCACTAGATTATCTGTCTATGTGCATCAATTAGCTGGCTTTAGCATATAACTATACCCGTACATGTAGGTAAATGCTGCCAAGTGGCATCCCAGAGAGGGTGAACTATTCTGGAGTGTGTAAAGTTGCAAAAAACTGTATGAATATTTATGAGAAAAAGAAAAGGTGTGAGTTCTCTACTTCACAGGTCTTATTAAGTTAGAAGTGACTTGGTGTATTTGTATGTGAGTGGTGTGTTAGTGTGTGGGGTGTGTGTCTGTGTGCTTGTGTGTGTGTGTATGTGTGTGTGTGTGCATGCGTGTGTGTGTATGTGTGTTTTTGTGTGTGTGTGTTTTTTAGTGTGTGTGTGTGTGTGCGTGTGTATGTGTGTGTTGTGTATGTGTGGTGTGTGTATGTGTATGTGTGTGTGTGTTTCGTGCGTGCGTGCGTGCGTTTTGTGTGGGGTGTGTGTGTTTGTAGGCAGTGTTTGATTTATTTTATTTATTTTATTTTTTACTTTTTTTTTTATTCTTTTAAATCGAGGAAAAAATGGAATAGGCACTTATGTTGGTTTTTTTTACACCAGGGCTTTCGTGTGTAGCGCTTTTGTAAATTCTGTCATCTGTTTTCCCAACCAGCACCCCAATGGCCTACTCTTTCGAAAAGCGAACAGGGTTTTAAAGTGTGCGCAAGATGTTCTGCGTGCGTGCGTGCGTTTGCACACGGGGCCTCGGTTTATAGTCTCATCGGAAGGACTTTTCGGGAAGTGGAGTCTGCACTGATGTTAATAACTCCAGGGGAAAATATCCCCTGAACGGGAATCAACCCGGGTTTTCAGATTGCGAGCTCAATGTTCTAACCACGAGTGTGTGTGTGTATGTGTGGTGTGTGTGTTTGTGTGTGTGTGTGATATGTATCCAGAGAGAGAGAGAGGGGAGAGAGAGAGACAGAGAGACAGACAGACAGACACACACACACACACACACACACACACAAACACACACACACACACACACACACCACACACACACCACACACACACACACAAAACACACACACACACACACACACACACAGATGTATAGATACATAGATAGAGGAGTCGCTGTCTCTGCTTTGATTTGTCTGTATCTGAAATGTCTGTCCATCTGACTTCGTGTGCAGTCTGTCTGCCTGATTGGGTGCCTAATGTTCTTTCCTCTCTCAGTCTTTATATCTACCACATTGTCTGTTTTGCCTGT
>CM054157.1:8849637-8859637 GCA_028751875.1 Rapana venosa
ATTCGGATACAGGATACTAATGTTGCCACAATAATACCTGAATCCACAGGGGATCTTGTTGCTGGTTGATGAGGCCCAAACAGGGAGCATCATTCATGTCTCTGTGGCCGAAAGAAGAGCTGAGGGCACAATGAGGGCCAGTAAGAGAGCTGACCTGTGGGCAGTGTGGGGGGATAGGTTTTCATCCCCCATCCCTCCCCTGCTCTTCTGTTTGCAGCACACGCGCGCGCACGCACTAACACACACAGACACACACACACCCCACACACACACACACAACACACACACACACACACTCTCTCTCTCCCTCTCTGTATTGCTACGGCTTTATTTTATTTTATTATCATATAATATATCCCTAAGGGCGGGGACTGGATGTAAAAAAGCACATGGGTGCTTATTCACTATCCTTGAAATAAAAGAATTTGTCATTGTCATTGTCATTGTCATTGTCTTTCTTTTTTCTCAGAACATCTTGCACACACGTTAAAACTCCTTCCGCTTTTCGGAAGAGTTGGCCATTGTGAGCTGGTGGGAACGGATGATAAAATTGACAAAAGTGCATACACACGGGAACTGGATGTAAAAAAAAGTACACCAGTGCTTATTCCATTATCTTCAAAATACCCCCCCCCCCCTCTCTCTCTCACAGACACACACACTTCATTTTCAGATATCACGATCACTTCATTTGCATGTAATATACAAGGAAATATTCATGAATAAGGATGTTTAATCGATATGTAGGCACTAGATTATCTGTCTGTATGCATCAATTAGCTGGCTATAGCATATAACTATACCAGGTACATGTAGGTAAATGCTGACAAGTGGGTTCCCAGAGAGGGTTAACTATTCTGGAGTGTGTAAAAGTTGCAAACACTTGTATGAAATATTTATGAGGAAAAAAAAAAGGTGGAGTTCTCTACTTTACAGGTCTTATTTAAATTAGGAAGTTGACTTGGGTATTTGTGGTGTTTTGTGTGTGTGTGTGTGTGTGTGTGTGTGTGTTTTGTGGTGTGTGTGTGTGTGGTGAGTGTGTGTTAGTGTGTGTTGTGTGTGTGTGTGTGAGTGTGTGTGTGTGTGTGTGGGGTGTTGCTTGTATGCAGTGTTTGATTTATTTATTTTATCTTTTCTTTTCTTTTCTTTTATTCTTTTTTTATCGAGGATAATGGAATGAGCACTTATGTGTTTATTTTTACATCCAGTCCCCGTGTGATGCCCCTTTTGTGAATTTTTTCATCTGTGCCCACCGGGACACAATGGCCTACTCTTACAATAGCGGAACAGGATTTAACGTGTGCGCAAGATGTTCTGCGTGCGTGTGTTCGCACACGGGGCCTCGGTTTATAGTCTCATCCGAAGGACTTTTGGGGAGAGTGGAGTATGCACTGATGTTATTAACTCCAGGGGGAAAATATCCCCTTGAACGGGAATCAAACCCGGGTTGTCAGATTGCCAGCGCAATGTTCTAACCACTAGTGTGTGTGTGTGTGTGTGCGTGGCGTGCGTGCGTGTGTGTTGTGATATGTATACCAGGGGAGAGAGGGGAGAGTAGAGGAGAAGAGAAGAGGGGGAAGAGAGAGAGAGAGGAGAGAGGAGAGATGAGAGAGAGAGAGAGAGAGAGATGTATAGATACATAGATAGATGATCTTTTCTCTGCTTTGATTTGTCTGTATCTGAAGTCTGTCCATCTGACTTCGTGTGCAGTCTGTCTGCCTGATTGTGTGTCTACTTTTCTTTCCTCTCTCAGTCTTTGTTTCTACCTTTGTCTTCTTTGCCTGTCTGTTTTTGTGCCTGTCCACCTGTTTAGGTTAGTATGTCTGACCTTTTGTCTGTCGTTCATATTCATTACTTTTATGTTTACGGTTGTGTATGAGCACTTGCTAATTTCAAATAAGAAAAGAAAGGTAAGGTTGTGTTGGTTTAACTTGCTTTTTTTCACGTACTCTCGTGTTGTTTTTGTTGTTGCTGTTGTTGTTATTGTTGTTGCTATAGCTGTTTTTGCTACTGTGTTTGTTGATGATGATGATGATGATTATATTCTTTGTTTATGAATCTTAAGGTTTTTTTCTGCTTCTTTGTAGTTTTACATGAACTGTATTCTGCTGTTCTGCTTTCTGTCTCACCTTATTTTATTTTCGTTTCTTTACCAGCTTTTTTCTTCACTACAATTTCTATCAACTAAATCTTCTGCTTCTTTGCCCGTCTTACACGAATTATGATTATTCTGTAGTTTCGTTTTCTGTCCCATGTTTGTTTTAAATTTCATTTTTTATTTCTTTACTCAGCATTCTTCTTTCTTCTTTACGATTTTTTTGGTCATCTATTTCTTTTACTCCCTTTGGGGTTGTTTCTTCTTGTGTTTCTTATTCGTCCCCCTGTCTCTCTTGACTATGGTTTTCTCTTTCTCGTTTTCTTTTCTTCTTTTCTTAGCTTTCAAGTTCTAAAGCAGGACCTTAAACGTCCCTTTCCCTTTATTCATCTGTTTCTGTTTTGGGGGGTTTGATGGTTGGGTTTTTCCCCCAATCTTTTTGTTGTTGCTCTCCATCACTTTGTTTCTTTTTCTTTCTTTCTGCTCTCTTGCTATTCATGTCCCACTGTCTTCTTTTTCAAGAGTATGCACATTTTTGGGGTATGTGAGTTGTCTTCCATAATTCATCATTTCCAAAACATAAGTATAATTTGATTGAATTCGTATAGTTAATGTGACACACATGCAAGTGTGTGCATGCACGAATTCACACACACACACACATGCACTCACAAACATCCACACCCAAACTTGCCTTTATATAAATATTTATGTATGTATGTACGTAAGTACGTACGTACGCACACATGCACGTACACACGCACGCACGCACGCACATATATTATACATAGATACATAGATACAGAGATACTTAGATACATAGATACTTACATACATACATACATACATACATACATTCACACAAACATTATAATGATCTCCCTCTTTTACTTCGCCAAAGCCTTCATTTGATACCTTCAAATCCAGCCTCAAAACACACTTATTTCCTACCTGAGACTTTCCTCTCATATCTGTCCCTAATTTTCAACAGCATCCTTCACCTCCTTAGTGTGTTCGCGAGTGTGTGTGTGTGTGTGTGTGTGTGTGTGTGTGTGTGTGTGTGTGTGTGTGCGCGTGCGCGCGTACGTGCATGCGTGCATGGATTTGAAATCTGTTGTTCATTATGTTTAAGGAGAGTTGCGTGCGTGTAAATGATTTTAGTGCAAGTGCTTCGATTTGTTTGTTTTTACAAGAATCAGTGCTATATAAATTCCATATTATTATTATTATTATTAATATTATTATTATTATTATATTATTATTATTTTTTTTATTATCATCATCATTATATATACACGCCTTTTTGCATCATGCTGACGTGAATCCCCACACACACATTCTCATTAACACCAACTTGGATACAGGATACTAATGTTGCTGCCACAATAATGCCTGAATCCCCGGGGATCTTGTTGCTGGTTGATGAGGCCCAAACAGGGAGCAGCATTCATGTCTCTGTGGCCGAAAGAAGAGCTGAGGGCACAATGAGGGCCAGTAAGAGACCTGACCTGTGAGCAGAGTGTGGGGGATAGGTTTTCATCCCCCCCCCATCCCTCCCCTGCTCTTCTGTTTGCAGCACACGCGCACGCGCGCACGCACTAACATACACAGACACACACACACACACTCACTCTCTCTCTCTCTCCCTCTCTGTATTGCTACGGGGCTTTATTTTATTATATTATAATATAATATATCCCTAAGGGCGGGGACTGGATGTAAAAAAAGCACATGGGTGCTTATTCATTATCCTCGAAATAAAAGAATTTGTCATTGTCATTGTCATTGTCTTTCTTTTTTCTCAGAACATCTTGCACACACGTTAAAACTCCTTCCGCTTTTCCGGAAGAGTTGGCCATTGTGAGCTGGTGGGAACAGATGACAAAATTGACAAAAATGCATACACACGGGAACTGGATGTAAAAAACAGCACACGAGTGCTTATTCCATTATCCTCAAAATAACCCCCCCTCTCTCTCCCTCTCTCACAGACACACACGCATTTCATTTTCAGATATCATGATCACTTAATTTGCATGCAATATACAAGGAAATAGTCATGAATAAGGTGGTTAAAATCGATATGTACGCACTAGATTATCTGTATATATGCATCAATTAGCTGGCTTTAGCATATAAACTATACCACGTACATGTAGGTAAATGCTGACAAGTGGCATCCCAGAGAGCGTGAACTATTCTGGAAGTGTGTAAAGTTGCAAACACTTGTATGAATATTTATGAGAAAAAGAAAAGGTGTGAGTTCTCTACTTCACAGGTCTTATTAAGTTAGGAAGTTGACTTGGTGTATTTGTATGTGTGTGTGTGTGTGTCTGTGTGCGTGAGTGTGTGTGTATGTGTGTGTGTGCATGCGTGTGTGTGTGTATGTGTGTGTGTGTGTTAGTGTGTGTGTGGTGTGTGCGTGTGTATGTGTGTGTGTGTGTGTGTGTGTGTGTGTGTGTGTGTGTGTATGTGTATGTGTGTGTGTGTGTGTGCGTGCGTGCGTGTGTGTGTGTGTGTGTGTGTGTTTGTAGGCAGTGTTTGATTTATTTTATTTTTTACTTTTATTTTATTCTTTTATATCGAGGATAATGGAATAGGCACTTATGTTGGGTTTTTTTACACCAGTCTCTGTGTGTATGCGCTTTTGTAAATTCTGTCATCTGTTCCAACCAGCACACAATGGCCTACTCTTACGAAAAGCGGAACAGGATTTAACGTGTGCGCAAGATGTTCTGCGTGCGTGCGTGCGTTTGCACACGGGGCCTCGGTTTATAGTCTCATCGGAAGGAATTTTCGGGAGAGTGGAGTCTGCACTGATGTTAATAACTCGAGGAAAATATACCCTTGAACGGGAATCAAACCCGGGTTGTCAGATTGCAAGCTCAATGTTCTAACCACGAGTGTGTGTGTGTATGTGTGTGTGTGTGTGTGTGTGTGTGTGTGTGTGATATGTATCGAGAGAGAGAGAGAGAGAGAGAGAACACACACACACACACACACACACACACACACACACACACACACACACACACACACACACACACACACACACACACACACACACACACACACAGATGTATAGATACATAGATAGAGGAGTCGTATCTCTGCTTTGATTTGTCTGTATCTGAATGTCTGTCCATCTGACTTCGTGTGCAGTCTGTCTGCCTGATTGTGTGCCTAATGTTCTTTCCTCTCTCAGTCTTTATATCTACCACATTGTCTGTTTTGCCTGTCTGTTTTTGTGTCTGTCCACCTGTTTAGGCTAGTATGTCTGACCCTTTATCTGTCCTTCATGTTCATTATTTTTATGTTAAGTCTGTGTATGAGCACTTGCTAATTTCAAATCAGAAAAGAAAGCTAGGATTGTGTTTGTTTAACTTGCATTTTTCACGAACTGGCTTGTTGGTTTTGTTGCTGTTGTTGTTGTTGCTACTGCTGTAGGTATTTTTGCTATTGTGTTTGTTGATGATGATGATGATCTTCTTTGTTTATGAATCTCTGCTTCTTTGTAGTTTTACATGACTTGTATCCTGTTGTTCTGCTTTCTGTCTCACGTTATTTTATTTTCGTTTCTTTTTCAGCTTTCTTCTACACTACAATTTCTATCAGCTAAATCTTCTGGCTTCTTTGCCGTCTTAGACGATTTATAATCATTCTACCGTTTTGTTTTCTGTCCCATGTTTGTTTTAAATTTCATTTTTTGTTTCTTTACTCACCATTCTTCTTCTCTTCTTTACTATTTTTAAAATCTAATTCTTTTACTCCCTTTATGTTGTTTGTTCTTGTGTTTTCTTCTTCCTCTCCCTGTCTCTCTTGACTAGTAGTTTTCTCTTTCTCGTTTTCTTTTCTTGTCTTCTTTTCTGTAGCTTTCAGGTTCTAAAGCAGGACCTTAAACGTCCCTTTCCTTGATTCATCTGTTTCTGTTTTGGGGGTTTTGATAGTTGGGTTTTCCCCCAATCTTATTTTCTTGCTCTCCATCACTTTGTTTCTTTGTCTTTCTTCCTTCTTTCTTGCTATTCATTTCCCTCTGTCTTCTTTTTCAAGAGTATACTCATTTTGGGGTATGTGAGTTGTCTTCCATAATTCATGATTTCTAAAAGATAAGCGTAATTTGATTGAATTCGTACAGTTAATATGGCACACGTGCAAGTGCGTGCATGCACGTATTCATACACACACACACATGCACTCACAAACATCCATACCCAAACTTGCATTTATATAAATATTTATGTATGTATGTATGTAAGTACGTACGTACGCACACATGCACGTACACACGCACGCACGCACGCACACACATATATATACATATATATATATGTATGCATACATAGATACTTAGATACATAGATACATAGATACATAGATATATACATACATACATACATACATGCATACACACATTCATACATACATTATAATGATCTCCCTCTTTCACTTCGCCAAAAGCCTTCATTTGATACCTTCAAATCCAGCCTCAAAACACACTTATTTTCTATCTGAGACTTTCCCCTCATATATGTCCCTAATTTTCAAAAGCATCCTTCACCTCCTAAGTGTGTTCGCGAGTGTGTGTGTGTGTGTGTGTGTGTGTGTGTGTGTGTGTACGCGCGCGCGTACGTGCATGCGTGCATGGATTTGAAATCTGTTGTTCATTATGTTTAAGGAGAGTTGCGTGCGTGTAAATGATTTGAGTGCAAGTGCTTCGATTTGTTTGTTTTTACAAGAATCAGTGCTATATAAATTCCAAATAATATTATTATTATAATTATTGTTAATATCATCATTATATATACAAGCTTGTTTGCACTCATGCTGACGTGAAACCCCCCCCCCCCCCCCCCCCCCCCCCCCCCCCCCCACCCCCCCCCCCCCCCCCCACCCACACATCCCTCTCATTAACACCAATTCGGATACAGGATACTAATGTTGCCGCGACAATAATACCCGAATCCACAGGGGATCATGTTGCTGGTTGATGAGGCCCAAACGGGGAGCAGCATTCATGTCTCTGTGGCCGAAAGAAGAGCTGAGGGCACAATGAGGGCCAGTAAGAGAGCTGACCTGTGGGCAGTGTGGGGAGATAGGTTTTCATCCCCCCCCATCCCTCCCCTGCTCTTCTGTTTGCAGCGCGTGCACGCACACACACAACACACACACACTCACATACACGCACGCACGCACACACACCACACACACACATACACACACCACACACACACACGCACACACACACACACACACACACACACACACACACACACACACACACACACACACACACACACACACACACACACACACACACACACACACACACACACACACAACACGCACACACACAGTCTGTTTGTCTGTCTGTCTGTCTCTCTTCATTTGCATAGATACAATTATTGGAAACTGAAGGCTCCATTAGCATCCGTAGAGAAATATTTAGAATATAAAGGGTCTGTTGATGTGTGTATGTTCTACATTATATATATATATATATATATATATTTTTTTTTTTACTTATGTGTGTACGTACTTGCATGCGTGGGTGCGCACGCAAACACACACATACACACACAAATACACACACGCGCGTGCACGCGCACACCCGCATGCACACCACAGACACACACATACACACACACACACAACATACTACAGACAGACAGACAGACAGACAGACGGAACACACACACACACACACGTACGCACTTACGCACGCACGCACGCGTGCACGCACACACGTGCACAGAAGCACGCACACTCCAACGTTCATAATTATGCGTTTCAAGCAGTTATTCATGTACGCTCACTTGAACACATGCATTTTTAAAATTTACATACATTTGGATATGGATGCTAAATATATCTCGACAGCTGGTATGCATATCAAGCGTTTGATACCCCCCAAAAAAACAAAAACAAAACAACAACAACATCAAAACCGACAAAATTTACACAAAATTTCATTCTGAGCAATTAAAGAAAAACGTTGTCATCATTAACATTGCTGCAATAAACACATTACAAAATACCTCTATAGTCAAGAGGAAAGGAGAGAATCCAAACATGACACACGTACAAAAATTGACGAAGCTAATAACCAAGTAAACCGACCAACTAACAATCAAACTACCCACCCTCAAAGCGAACAAACAAACAAGCAAACAAGCGAACATTATGCATTGGTCAGAAACGAGAATACAAGCTGGACACAGGAGAAACGATGATTAATTTTCATTGAAAATTCCTTTTGCATTCAACTTCAACAAATGCTTTTGACGGTGAAGACTCTCTCTCCCTCTCTTCCCCTCTCTCTCCCTCTCCCCCTCTCCCCCCTCTCTCTCCCTCCCTCCCCCCTCTCCCTCACTCTCCCTTCTCTCATGAGATGATTTTAAGTGTTTTTGACTTGACTTGACTTGACTTGACTCTCCCTCTCCCACCTCTCTCTCTTTTCTGCTCCCCTTTCTTCTTGTCCTCCCTCCCCCTCTCTCTCCCTCTCTCGCCACACCTCTCTCCTCTTCTTCTCCCTTTCTTCTTGTCCTCCTTCCCCCTCTCTCCCCCTCTTTCTCCCCCTCTCTCAATCTTCTTCTCCCTTTCTTCTTGTCCTCTTTATAAATAATAATGATAAATACTGCACGCACCTCCACCCCCATCTCTCTCAGATAAAGATCATTCATTCATTCATAACTCATTCATTCATTCGTTCTTTTCATTCATTCATTTCATTCATCCTCTCTCTCTCTCTCTCTCTCTCTCTCTTCTCTCTCCTCTCTCTCTCTTTTCCCTCTCTCTCTCTCTCTCTCTCTTCTCTCTCTCTCTCTTCTCTCTCTCTCTGAGAGAGAGGCCATGAACCTATGATAAAACAGCTAACACCACCTGGCTATAAGACTCTTTCCATCCCCCGACTCTCCCGTGGAGGTGGTATCGCTGTCGTTTACAAGGACACGCTGCATCTGGCTCTTTCTTTCTGCCACTCCCTCCCTTTCTCACCGGAATCTTTCGAAGTCTGTGAACTCAACCTCAATCTACCCGGCCATTCTGTCACCTTCTGCTGCCTTTACCGCCCACCTCCCAGCCGTAAAAACAATCTGACATCTTCCTTTTTCATCAAGAATTCCATTTCTCCTTGATCACTACAGCCTCTCTCCCAAGAAACTTATCATTCTTGGCGACTTTAACTTCCACTTTGACAACCAGTCTTCTCCTGACGTCAAGCGTCTTTCTCTTTATTTGTCTAACCACTCTCTGTCCCAGCTGGTAAATGAAGCTACACACAGATCGGGTCATATTTTAGATTGGCTCATCAGTGATGTTTCACTAGATCTCATCAGGTCTGTATCCGTCACTAATGAACTGCTTTCTGACCATTCTGCCATTCTTTTCTTTCTCAACATTGCAAGGCCTATTAAAAAGAAAAAGTGCATCACCGTCGCAATCTCAAGGCATAGATATCCAAACTTTCTCTACCCAAGCTACTGAACGCCTATCACTAATCCTGACCACACTGACCGTCTAAACACTACAACACTGTTCTTGGCCAACTGCTCGATGAGCACGCGCTCCCACCGACCTCATTCTTCCTGATAGGCCTTGCGCCCCATGGTACACCCATGATATCCTGGTCGCAAAACGCAAACGCCGACAACTCGAGCGACAATGGCGTAAAACAAAAACTGAAATAAATAAACAACTCCTTCGAAAACAAATCAACAAAGTCAAAACCTTAATCCATTCAGCAAAGACAAAGTATTACTCTGCTCAAGTTCTTGATGCTACGTCCATGAAATCTCTCTTAGCTTTTCCCTCACCTCAACTCTTCTAGGATCCGCAAAGGCAAGCCCTCTACCCACTGTTCACAGCCCTTCCGAACTTCCTGCTATATTTTCTTCATTCTTCTCTGAC
>CM054157.1:8864637-8867137 GCA_028751875.1 Rapana venosa
CTCATGTTTTTTTTTACATCCAGTCCCCGTGTGTATGCGGTTTTGTAAATGTTGTCATCTGTTCTCACTGGCACACAATGGCCTACTCTTTCGAAAAGCGGAACAGGATTTAACGTGTGCGCAAGATGTTCTGCATGCGTTCGCACACGGGGCCTCGGTTTATAGTCTCATCCGAAGGACTTTGACATTCAGTTCGATTTTTTTGGTCAAACTGGGAAGAAAGGGCGAGGCTGGGAATCGAACCCAGAACCTCACGGTTTACTTGTTGGCAGGCACACGTCTTAACCATCCTGCCACCTTCCTTCAGCTTAAAAGACTAGTGATTACGTAGTTAAGATCAAAGTCCATGGATGTTCTGGAGTTCAGTTTGGAGCCGTGTCGAAATTATTAGGACAGGCCATGGGTACAACTACTACCATGTTCAAAGTCAACAGCACTGACAACAAAAGAACTGATAATAAATAATCTACGTTGTGACATTTGTAGCCAGAGATAAATAATAATAGAAAATTGACTTGGGTATTTCCTGCGCTGACTTATTTTCCGGCGATTGTGTCGAGTTGTGTTGTAGTGTTGTATTGTGTTTGATTGTATTGCATTGTCATGTTGTATTGTATTGTATTGTGTAGTGTTATTGTATTGTCTTGTGTAGTTCTGGGCGGAGCTACAAAACAGGGGAACAGTACACAGAGGGAGACGAAGAGGCAGACAGAGCAAAACGATGGGAAGACAATATCAGAGGGTGGACTGACTGGCCTTGAGTGGAACGACTTGCTACGGAAAGCAGAGGACCGTGATGAGTAGAGGAAGCTGGTTGCAAAATCTTCAGTGGTGCCCCCAAAGGTCTACTAGACAACGGGGTAGGTGAGGTGAGGTGAGAGTATGCTGTAGTATTTATTTTATTTTATTCTTTTATATCGAGGATAATGGAATAAGCACTCATGTGCTTTTTCATACAGTCCCCGTTTGTATGTAGTATTGTAAATTTTGTCATCCGTTCCCACCGGCACACAATGGCCTACTCTTAAGAACAGAGGGACAGGATTTAACGTGTGCGCAAGATATTCTGCGTGCGTTCGCACACGGGACCTCGGTTTATAGTCTCCTCCGAAGGACTTTTGGGGAGAGTGGAGTCTGCACTGATGTTAACTCCAGGGGAAAATATCCCCTTGAACGGGAATCGAACCCGGATCGTCAGATTGCGAGCGCAATGTTCTAACCACAAGGCTATCCCGTCCCCCATATAGTGTAGAGTAGTGTAGTGTGGTGTAGTGTAGAGTAGTGAGTGTAGTGTAGTGTAGTGTCGTGTCATGTTATGCCGTGTAGAGTCATATCTTGTAGTGCAGTGTAGTGTAGTGTAGTGTAGTATACTGTAGTGCCCTGTACTGTACTGTACTGTATTGTACTGTAGTGCATTGGAGGGAGAGAGAGAGAGAGAGAGAGAGAGAGAGAGAACTCTGAACGTGTTTAATATGTACATTGGCCTTAGGCCACAATACACAGAGTTTGGGGGAAGGAGGGGAATCAACATACTGCTATATACAGTACCATAGTATATGGAAGAAAAGAAAACAAACAAACCAACAAGCGATTCAAGTGAATCATGACTGCAGTGATCAAGTCTTGGACTATGAACTAGATAAACAATGCTATTTGACTGCGTGAATATTGCTAACAGCATAATTATATCAAAATCGGTATAAATCAAAATGTAATATTTCAATTCAGGTTGATAGAAACAATATTTGTAGAGACATATCTTATTTGACACACGTATCAATTAAGTCACATTAAGACACGACAAATTCTTCCTTCTATTCATGGAATGGAATATGTATCTGGATAGATAATGACTGTGTTCTCCATTTGATGTTTTGAGTAGCTCTGATATTGGTACATCAATACATTCAGTTAAAAACTTATCCCTTAAATCGGAGTACATTGAGCATTCAAACAAAAAAATGGGCTTCGTTTTCTAATTTTGTCTTACAAAACGGACAAAGTTTTTCTTGCTCATTTGCACTATATATACAAACATTATTATTAAGAGGTAAAACACTCAACCTAGCTTGTGTAATAGCAACTCGAAAACAATATGTGTCTATTGAGTTAATGTAGTTTTCTTTTTCAAAAATAGTTTTAAATGATTTATAGTTTTCATATGAGAGAGAGAGAAAGAGAAAGAGAGAGAGAACACTGAACACTGAAATTAATTTATTGCCATTAACAATACAGTCGTTTTGGCAAGGAGCACAGTATGAACACTAGAGAGAGAGAGGAGAGAGAGAGAGAGAGAGAGAGAGAGAGAGAAGAGAGAAGAGGGAAGAGAGAGAGAGAGAGAGAGAGAGAGAGAGAGAGAGAGAGAGAAGAGAGGAGTGAGAGAGAGAGAGAGAGAGAGAGAGAGAGAGAGAAGAGAGAGAGAGAGAGAGATGAAAAGTATTGCATACTTTTGCTATGCGTAGAGGCTGACTCATGCATTCCAGAACAGCCATGAATAGCG
>CM054157.1:8872137-8874928 GCA_028751875.1 Rapana venosa
GTATGTATGTATATTATGTATGTATTATGTATGTATGTATGTATGATGGATGGAGATGGATGGATTAGTATGTGTGTTTTATGGTAATGTATGTATGGATGGATGATGTATGGATCTATGTATGTATGTATGTATGTATGGATGTATATATATCATATATGTATTGATGTATGTATGTATGTATGTAGTATGTTTGTATGTATGTATGTAATATATGCAGGTATGTATGTATGGATGGATGGGTGATGGATGAATATATGTATTTGTATGTATGTACGCATCATGTTTATCTAAATTGAAATAAAAAAAATATACCTCACATTCATCCAACATTTTTAAACCCAAACCACCACAACTTTCACATGGGAACCTACCTCCCCCCCCCCCCCCCCCACCCCCCACCCCCCCCCAACAAAAATTTCACAAACTTCACACTCTTCAAAACCATCACATCCCCATACTCCAAAAACTCAACAAATGAAGATTCTCACAATCTTCCTCCTTACCCCTTCCTCCACCCCACACCCCACCCACCCCCACTCTCAGAACACTCAAAATTTCATCCCCCAACACATCATCTGAGAACAAGCCAGAAGGCGACATGGTCAGTAAATGGTCAGTGATGGATGACCAGAGAGTAGGGGAGGGTCGAGGAGAGGAGAGGAGGGGAAGAGAGGAAGGAGGAGGAGGAGGAGGAGGAGGAGGACATGATCAAGGAAAGGATAGTGTGTGTGTGTGGGGGGGTGGGTGGGGGGAGGGGTAGGGGAGGGAGGGGAGGGGAAGAGAGGAAGAGAGGAGGAGGAGGAGGACATGATCAAGGAAAGGACAGCAGGGTGGGGGTGGGGGGGGGAGGGTTGGGTGGGGGGGGGGGGGGGAAGGGTTGGGTGGGAAGGTGGAAGGTTGGGGGTGGGTGAGGGAAGGATTGGGTGGGGGGGGAAGGGTTGGGTGGTGGGGGGAAGGGTTGGGTTGGGGGGGAGAAGGGATAGAGGGGAGGGTTGGGTGGGGGAGGGTTTGGTGGGGGTGGAGAAGGGTTGGGGGGGGGGGGAGGGGGGGGAGGGGGGAGAAGGGTTGGGGTGGGGGGGGTGGTGATTCCGGTCAGTGACAGGCAGTGTTGGTCACTATCAAACACCTGAGGGGGAGGGGGGAGGGGTGAGGGGTGGCAGGCAGATCAGGGCAGTGTGGAAGTTCACACCAGGGGTTTTTGCTTCTCATCCTGACGCGCCATCCACAACGTGTGTGTCCAGCAGCTTGGGTCCTGGGGGGCCTGCCGTGCCTCCGATGTCTAGCTAGTTAGTAGTGTGCAAGTGACAAGTCTTCTCCTTCTTCTTCTTCTTCTTCTTCTTCTTCTTCTTTATCACCTTCTTCTTCTTCTTCTTCTTCTTCTTCTTCTTCTTCTTCTTCTCTCTTCTCTCTTCTTCTTCTTCTTCCTTCTTCTTCTTCTTCTTCTCTTCTTCGCAATTCTTCTTCTTCTTCTTCTTCTTCGCAATTCTTCTTCTTCGCAATTCTTCTCTCTTCTTCTTCTTCTTCTCTCTCCTTCTTCTCCTCTTCTTCTCCTTCTTCTTCTTCTTCTTCTCCTTCTTCTTCTCTTCTTCTCCTTCTTCTTCTTCTTCTTCTCTTCTTCTTCTTCTCTTTCTTCTTTCTTCTTTCTTCTTCTTCTTCTTCTTCTTCTTCTTTCTCTCTTCTCTTCTTTTTTCTTCTTTCTTCTTCTTCTTCTCTTCTTCTCCTTCTTCTCCTTCTTCTTCCTCCTTCTTCTTCTTCTTCTTCTCCTTTGCATTCTTCTTCTTTGCATTTTCTTCTTTGCATTCTTCTTCTTCGCATTCTTCTTCTTCGCATTCTTCTTCTTCTGCTTCTTCTTCTTCTTCTTCTTCTTCTTCTGCTTCTTCTTCTTCTTCTTCTTCTTCTTCTTCTTCTTCTTCTTCTTCTTCTTCTTCTTCTTCTTCTTTCTTCTTCTTCTTCTTGTTTGTGTGTGTGTGTGTGTGTGTGTGTGTGTGTGTGTGTGTGTGTGTGTGTGTGTTTTGGTTGGTTTGTTGAAGGGTGGGGGTGGGGGGTGGGGTAGGGTGGGGGTGGGGTGGGGTGGTGGGGTCACACACTGTTTTCGGATGAGCCGATAATAAACCGAGATCTCCCCTGTGTGCAATCTTACTACTACTACTACTACTACTACTACTACTACTACTACTACTACTACTACTACTACTACTACTACTACTACTACTTCTACTACTGCTACTGCTACTACTACTACTACTACTACTACTACTATTACTACTACTACTACTTATAATGTATGGAATTTATATAACGCTAAATCTTGTCAAGCAACAAATCAAAGCGCTCAGATGCTTAAAAATTTTTTTTTTAAGCGTGTGTATGCGTTTTTAAAAAATTTTGTCATCTGTTCCCACCGGCACACAATGGCCTACTCTTACCAAAAGCGGAACAGGATTTTAACGTGTGCGCAAGATGTTCTGCGAGCGTTGGTACACAGGGCCTCGGTTTATAGTCTCATCCGAAGGACTTTTGGGGAGAGTGGAGTCTGCACTGATCTTAACTCCAGGGGAAAATATCCCCCTTGAACGGGAATCGAACCCGGGTTGTCAGATTGCGAGCGCAATGTTCTAACCACTAGGCCATCCTGTCCCCTACGGTAACAAGAGAGTTGTCCCTGACAAAATTTTGTAGGAGAAAAAAAACGAAAGACACTTTGATAGGGTAAAAGAATACAGTTGTAGACAGGAAAATGATTTTTATAAAAAAAAAAAAGCACACAAAAAAAAGCATGGGGCGCTGT
>CM054157.1:8875428-8897928 GCA_028751875.1 Rapana venosa
TAGTTTTTTTCCCTAAAGGATTTTGGGGAGGGGGTCAGTATTGATGTTAAGAGGGGGTATTTAAAAAAAAATTCTTTTATTTCGAGGATAATGGAATAAGCACTCCTGTGGGTTTTTTTTTAATCCAATCCCCGTGTATATGCAGTTTTGTAAATTTTGTCATCCGTTCCCACCGGTACACAATGGCCTACTCTTCCGAAAAGCGGAACGGGTTTTAACATGTTCGCAAGATGATCTGCGTGGGTTCGCACACATGACCTCGGTTTACAGTCTCACCCGAAGGACTTTTTTTTGGGAGAGTGGAGTCGGCACTGATGTTAACTCCAGAGGAAAAGTCCTCTCGAACGAGAATCGAACCTGGGTCAGCAGATCACGAATACATCACTATAACCACCAAGCTATCCCGTCCCCTTTGGGTTGGGGGATGAGAGGGGGGTAGCGGGAGTTGGGTGGGTGGGTGTGGAGTGGGGGGTGGGTAGGTGGGTGTGGGGTGTGGGAGGGTATCAACCCACTTTTTTCCTTTTCCAGGTATTCGTTTTGGTTAGGTGACCGATACCGACCATAAACGTGTGCATATCCTTTTATCTGACCGACTTTTAGCTCTGACAAAACTGTTATCTTTTTCTTTATGTGTGTGTGTGTGTATGTGTGTACGTGCGTGTTTGTGCGTGCATGTGTGCGTGTGTGCGTGCGTGCGTGTGTATGTGTATATGTGTGTATGTGCATCATCATCATCATCATCAGTCCCGTGACCTTGGCGGTCGTGGGGGAGACACGAAAGACGATGCCGTGGTAAGCCTCCTCCATCCATCTCGGTCCTCGGCTCTGCGCAGTAGTGCCGAGTCATTCATCCTGGTCCATTCTCTGATGTTGTCCATCCATGACTTGTTCTGTCTTCCCCTCTTTCTGCCACCTTCGAGTGTTCCCTGCAGTACTGTTTTTGGCAGAGTGTTGTGGCGGGTGACGTGGCCGAACCATGTCAGCTTTTTCCTCTTGACAATGGTGAGAAGGGGTTCCTGTGGACCTGCCAGCCGTGTTATTTGATCTTTGACAAATTCATTGGTCTTTCGTTCTCTCTCAGGATATGCCCAGCAGTTTTCTATGGCATTTGTTTCGAATGACTGGATTCGCTTTGCTGTTTCAGCAGTCAATGTCCAGGTTTCACTTCCGTACAGCAGGATAGTCTGAATTAGGGCTTTGTTAGAGTTTTAGTTTGATTGGGAAACTGATCTCTTTACTTTTCCATATGGTGGTGGAGTTTTGTCATGGAAGATGTTGCCATGGCTATTCTGACTTTGATTTCTGTCGTCGATCGCCCGTCCTTTGTGAGTGTAGCGCCAAGGTATTTAATAGCGTCTACCTCCTCCAGTTGTTGCCGTTCATGTAAATTTTAAGCAGTGGCGTTGCTCGTGCTGTTCACAAGTACTTTACTTTTCTCCGAGCTCACCTCCATCCCATATGCTCCAGCTCTGTTCTCAAGTCTGGTCGTAAGATCTTGCAGCTCTGTGTTACTTCCGCCCATGAGGTCAATGTCATCGGCAAACCGTAAGTTGTTGAGGGGTCTGCCGCCAATGGAGATGGTAGAGTGGAAGTCATGGAGGGTCTCTCTGATAATGTTTTCCAAGAACAGATTAAACAGGACTGGAGATAACAGGCATCCTTGTCGGACCCCAACTGTGGTTTTGAAGTAGTCTCCGACCTGATTGTTCAGAAGGACTGCACTGCTTGCAGTGTTGTATAGTGCTTGAATGGTTTGCACTAGTCCTTGCACTAGTGTATGTGCATAAACTTACAAATTAACATCAACATTCAGAATACAAGTTTAAAAAGAAATCGCACTGAAGATTTTTTAAAAGTTGCATTCAAAGCAGTCATGATAGGGAACAATCTGCTCGAACAGTCCTGTGTATAAGGGATTGAGCAATTTCAATCAATCGAAACTGATCTCACATTATCTCCTAAACAGTCTCTTCCGAATAACTCGAGTCTCTGGAACGTTTGGGAAGAAAAACTGGATGCATTCGACAACAACTGAATAAAATATGACTCGCACTGCCCTTTCCGCTGCAAATGCACTTTGTGGACATAGTTTCAATTTGTTGGGAAAGCATTCAACGGAAAACGCAACAATACTGCTGGAAATTACGCGGGATAATGCCTGGAGTGATTTGACAGACTCCTGTGTGTGTGTTTTGTTGTGTGTGCGTGGTGTGTGTGTGTTGTGTGTGTGTGTTTGTGTGTGTGTGTGTGAGTGTGTTTGGTGCGTGTGTGTGTGTGTGTGGTGTGAGTGTGCGTGTTGTGTGTGTGTGTGTGTGTGTGGCGGTGTGTGTGTGTGTGTGTTTGGGTGTTGTGGTGTGTGTGAATGTTGTATGTGTGTGTGTGTGGTGTGGTGTGTGTGTTGTGTGTTGGTGTGTGTGTGTGTGAGTTTGTGTGTGTGAGAAAAGTCGAAGTCAAAGTCAAAGGCAAATCAAATTTTGAATTTAGATGATACATTGAGTAACCTGTACAATTACTTTTTTCCTCTTCAAGTGTATGCGTGTGTGTGTTTTCAAGTGTGTGTGTTTGTGTATGTCTGTGTGCGTGCGTGTGTGTATGTCTGTATGAATGTGTATGTGTGCGCGCGTGCGTGCGTACGTGTGTGGGTACGTGCGTACGCGCCTGCTTGCTTGCTTGCTTGCTTACTTCACACACACACACACACACACGCACGCACGCAAGCACGCACGCACGCACGCACGTATTCAATCTCTTCACTTGCTTTCTAAATGCCCCTTGCAGTCTTACTCTTCCAACACGAACACGGAAAAAACTTTGTTTATGAGCTCTTCTTATCATACTACTCATGAAATAGCAGACAGACAGACAGACAGACACACACAACACACATACAACACACGAAACACTCCCACACACACCACACCCACACACACACACTCACACACACACACACACACCCCACACACACACACTCACACACACACACACACACACACACACACAGTCTGACCTAGTACCTCCACCCTTAAAATAACCTACCTACAACTACTACTACTACTACACTATACACCCACTACTACGACGACGACGACGACGACGACGACGAGACGACGACGACGACGACGAACCGACTACACTACTATACTACTACAACTAACACGACGACGACGACGAACGACGACGCCGACGACGACGACGACTACTACTACTACTACTACTACTACTACTACACTACTACTACTGAACTAACTACTACTACTCACGCTCTCAAAACGTCTACCTCAGAACATCTTGCGCACACGTTAAATTCCTGTTCCGCTTGTTCGTAAGAGTCGGGCCCAATGTGTGCCGGTGGTAACAGAGACAGAATTTACAAAACACAATACACGGGGACTGAAGTAAAAAAAAAAAGCACATGATACTAAATTCCATTAACCTCGATATAAAAAAAAAAATAAAATAAATACATAAATTAAAAAAACTCTCATCTAACTGCTGCCACAAAACACAACACACCACCATCCTCACCACCACTCACCACCAACTCCACAACACCACCATCCTCACCACCACCACCACCATCCCCCCCTCCCCCCACTACCCCCGCCCCCCCCCCCCCCCCCGCCCCCCACCCCCCCCCCCCCCCACACACACCCACACACACACACACACCATCTCACTTTCGCCGCTTTATCACCATCATCCATCTCGACAGCTCTCTCCTTTACATCAGACCTCGCAAGTCTCAGGGAACGGAGCGTATACGATGACTTTGCACCCAGGTAATTAAGCATAAAGTTCAGTGATAGCTGCCTTTACCCCCTCCCCCCCCCTCCCCCCCCCCCCCCCCCCAAAACCGCCGCCCCCAACCGCCGCTACCCCCGTTCCCCCCTCCCCCCCAACCCCCCCCCCCCCCCTTCTTTAAAAAAAACCCCAAACCAAACCAATCTCTTCTTGAAAGGTGAAAGCAGGTGCTTTTTTCCTTGCTCTTCCTCTTCTCTTCTTCTCTTCTGTTTGTTTTGTGTGTGTGTGTGTGTGTGTGTCTGTGTGTCTGTGTGTCTGTCTGTCTTTTTCTGTGTTTCTGTCTTTCTCTCTGTTTGTCAGTCTGTGTGTCTGTCTTTCTCTCTGTGTGTCTGTGTGTCTCTGTCTGTGTGTCTCTCTCTGTGTCTCTGTCTCTTTGTCTCTGTCTGCCTCTCTCTCTGTGTGTGTCTCTGTCTCTCTCTGTTTGTCTCTTGTCTCTCTGTCTGTATCTCTCTCTTTGTCTGTCTTTCTCTTTCTGCCTCTCTCTGTGTATCTGTCTGTCTGTCTGTCTGTCTATCTGTCTGTCTGTCTCTGTCTGTCTGTCTGTCTGTCTGTCTGTCTGTCTCTCTCTCTTTTTTCTGTCTCTGTCCGTCTGTTTGTCCGTCTTTCCGTCAGTCCGTCCGTCTCCGTCTCTGTCTCTGTCTGTGTGTCTGTCTGTCTGTCTGTCTGCCTCTCTCTCTCTCTCTCTCTCCCCTCTCCTCTCTCTTCTCTCTCTCTCTCTCTCTCCTTCCCTCCCTCCCTCCCTCTCTCACTGCAAGAAAAACAAAAGGTATACACACACACGCACTCCATCCAGTACGAGAGTGTTCTTTCTTGAGATAACAGATGGGACAGAATAATGACTTGATTTGTAAGCTCGTGGAGAGGGCAGAGGATGATGGAAGAACGCCCCGAGTAATAACAAAACAACACGGTACCTACATACTGCAGGGGTTGTATCGTCTAAATATCCCTGTTTGAGTGAACAGACGTATAATAATAATCGAAAGCAACAACATAGGATTTGAATATTTTGTATGGATGGGGGATGTACATGCTTTATGAGAGAATAATAATAATAATGATAATGATGATAATAATTAACGATAGTAATAAAAAAAATAAAAATAAAAATAAATAATAAAAATGATAATAATAATAATAAATATAACCTTCAATGCAAGGGACAAAAAAAAAAAGAAACGACAAACAAGCAAACAAACAAATAAAACAAAGGAAGACTAGCAAACAAAAATAATTGAAGTCGGAATGTGACTACTTTAATAGTGGGTAAAAGTGCTCGCATACGCAAACTCTCACCATTAGTGAAACTTGGAGCTTTATCCAAGGAATCTTAAAAACCCAAAACAAACAAACAATTTTAAAGCCAAACAAAGAATATCAAAGCCAAACCAAAAATTATCAAACGCAAACAAACAATATCAAAACCAAACAAACAATATCAAAGGCAAACAAACAATATCAAAGGCAAACAAACAATATCAAAGGCAAACAAACGATATCAAAGGCAAACAAACAATATCAAAGCCAAACAAACAATATCAAAGCCAAACAAACAATATCAATGCCAAACAAACAATTTTAAAGCCAAACAAACAATTTTTAAAGCCAAACAAACAACATCAAAGCCAAATGAACAATATCAAAGCCAAACAAAAAATATCAAAGGCAAACAAACAATATCAAAGGCAAACAAACAATATCAAAGGCAAACAAACAATATCAAAGACAAACAAACAATATCAAAGGCAAACAAACAATATCAAAGCCAAACAAACAATATCAAAGGCAAAAAACAATATCAAAGGCAAACAAACAATTTTAAAGCCAAACAAACAATATCAAAGGCGAGCAAACATGACCAAAGGTAAAGAAACCGCGAAACAAACACAAATTTCAACCTCGATTTTAGGATCGGTTGGACAAACTTATGTTAGTCACTTACCTACCATGATTTGACTTGATTTGACTTGACTTGGCTTGTCTTGATTTGATTTGACCTGGGTTGACTTGATTTGACTTGATTTGCTTTCACCTGACCCTGATTTGATTCACATGATTTGACATGATCTGATTAATTTGACTTGATTCGATTGACTTGATTTGACTTGCTTTGATTGATTTGACTTGATTTGCTTTGACCTGCCCTGATTAAATGTGACTTGACTTGATTAGATTCACTTGATTTGACTTGATTAATTTGACTTGACTTGACAGGACTTCATTTTTACTTGAGTTGACTTGACAGGACTTCACTTGCTTTGACCTGACGTAACCTGACTTTGACTGACGTAACCTGACTTTGACTGACGTACCTGACTTTGACTGACGTAACCTGACTTTGACTGACGTGACTTGACTTTGACTGACGTAACCTGACTTTGACTGACGTAACCTGACTTTGACTGACGTAACCTGACTTTGACTGACGTGACTTGACTTTGACTGACGTAACCTGACTTTGACTGACGTAACCTGACTTTGACTGACGTAACATGGCTTCTCTCTTAACTCCTTGGGGAGTCGTTGGGGACACTGCACTGAATTTTTCAGGCAGCGCGCGCGCGTGCGTGTGTGTTTTGTGTGTTGTGTGTGTGTATGCGTGCATGGTGTATGTGTGTTTAGTGTTAATTTTATTGATTTATTTTATTTATTCTTTTATTTCGAGGATAATGGAATGTGTGTGTGTGGTGTGTGTGTGTGTGTATGATCTTCAGTTTAACGTCTATTCACATTTAGTGATTTTAGACGGGGAAAAGTAAAATAACAAGAGAATGCAAACAATAACAAAAAGTGTCAAATAACAGTACTTAAAAACTAACTTTAACATACTACAAAACTGAATTATCGGACTTCTTATCAATCCTAACACAATGTCCAACAGTAACGATGGTTCAGACAAAATCTGATCCAGTGATAAACCTGGTATAGCAGGTAAAAATGCTTTTAAATGTCCACAATCAAAAATAACATGACTATTGGTAATCTTCTCCCCACAAATACAGTTTACATCTTTCACGTACTTTGTCCTGAAAGCATTTAGTTTAAATCTGTACATAAGGGATAACATATTTCTACGATTATACCAACCACAGACTTTGTTAGAAATGAAAGCATTTCGAAAATCTATCACATTGCTTGTACAGCCATTATAAAGACAATAGCCAGAATCATATATTTTCTTTCTGAAGTGCTTCCAGCAAGCGTTTTGTTAGCAAGCTGTATCCCTCATGCAGAGATAAGGCAACGTTTATTTCACAAGAACTATTTTATTTCTCGCGCCATATTTTGCAAGACTGTTAACTTTTTCATTAAAAAAGATACCAGTGTGTGAGGGAACCCAACAGAAAGTAACAGTACTACCTCTTAAAATCAAAAAGTGTACCAGATGCCTGATTTCAATGATTAGGTCTTTTCTTACTTTAAAAGTAGAATTTCTTAAAGCATGTAAAACCGATTTAGAATCAACACACAAAAGTATGTTGAATATGTCTTTAGGGAAGTCAAGTACATAGTTAAGTGCCAGCACTATAGCAGTTAGCTCAGCTGTAAATATAGATTTATTTTTTCCCAGGTAGACAGCTCGTTCTACTTTTAATGATGGAATAATGAAAGCTGCACCAGCCTCATTAGTATTTAAAACGGACCCATCAGTATAGATTTTGAGATGATCAGATAAGTAGTTTGAATATGTTCTTTTTACTAGCGATGTAAGAATGTTAACATTTTCAGCTTTTCTTACAGAAGAATGATTGATGTCAAAATGAGCTTTAAAAAGTTCCCAAGGTGGGTAGGGAGCTGACTGTACTGATTTTGCTAATTCATTTGGTTTAAGTTCTGAATGTTTAAAAAGGGGAGAAGTGTAAGTATTAATTGTAGTAAGCGAGCTGATAGTTCTTGCTCTTTTCGGAAAGTGAATGTCAGACTTTATCTGGACTTCATTTTCAACGTTGCTGTCATTTGTTGTACTTCTTAAAACATATTTTGCCACAGCAAGCTGTCGATATTCATTTAAAGGAAGAACTCCTACTTCCTTATATGTACCTAGAGATGAGGCGTGAGCTGGTACACCTAAAGCAAGTCGAAATGCTTTACAATCAAGACTCTGGATTTTCTGAAGCAAATAATTTGGCGCACTGAAAAATACTTCTTGTCCATAAGACAGTCTTGATCGCACAAGGACAAGGACAGATGCTTTAATACAGTAATATCTTGTCCCCATGGCTGTTTACTACTAATTTTTAAGAAGTTAAGAACTTTCTTAGCTTAGTTGCCATATATTCATATGTTGATTCCACGTTAACTTAGAAGTAAGGAATACTCCTAAGAATTTCACTGCTTGTTTGTATTCTAGAGCTTCTCCATTTATTCGAAAATTAGGTAGAACTTGTGGGTCAACACCGTTATTTAAAAGGACAAGGTTGGTTTTTTCAGGGAAAGTGAAAGACCATTCTCAAAAAGATAACCACAAGTTTGTCAATTTCTTTTTGATATACTTTTTGATAAAAATTTAACTGTCTTTTGGGTGTTTTCTTTTTCATGGTAACATCCATCCACATACATATATCGTCAGCATATTGTACAATAACAACATTGCTTGATAAAAATCTAGGAAGGTCATATAGTAAAATGTTGAATAGATAAGGTGATATTACTGAACTTGCGGGATACCCATGTCTAGTGACCTTGAGGTAGAATAACAATTCCCAACTTTAGCTTGAATGATTCTTTCTGACAGAAAGCTTTTAATATAGAAGTAAATATTGCCAGAAAGGCCAATAGATTTCAGTTTATAAAGCAATCTCTCATGCCACACATGATCATAATGCTTTATGTACGTCAAAATGTGGCAAGTACATTCTTCCTTCGAGCAAACTGGTATTTAACTTGAGTGGTTAATTTAACTAAATGATCAACTGTAGATCTACCCTTACGAAAACCTGCCTGATTTACGGGTATAATTTTATTTTTATCACAAAAATATGTCAGTCTGTTTAAGATTATTTTTTCCATCACCTTCCTGTATGTGAAGTTAATGCTATTGGTCTATAGTTATTCTTATCGCTTATGGTCTTTCCTTGCTTTAATACCGGTATCAAAACAGAATGTTTCCACAATCGAGGTATGACTCCATGAATCCAGTGTGTGTGTGTGTGTGTGTGTGTGTTGTGTGTGTGTGTGTGTTGTGTGTGTGTGTGTGTGTGGTGTGTATGTGTGTGTAAGTGTGTTTAGTGTTAATTTTATTTATTTATTTAATTTATTCTTTTTTTTGAGGATAATGGAATGTGTATGTGTGGTAAGTGTTGTTGTGTGTGTGTGTGTGTGTGTGTGTGTGTGTGTGGTGTGTTTGTATGTGTGTATGTGTGTTAGTGGTTAATTTTATTGATTTATTTTATTTATTCTTTATTTCGAGGATAATGTAATGTGTGTGTGTGTATGTGTGTGTAAGTGTGTTTAGTGTTAATTTCATTTATTTATTTTATTTATCTTTTATTTTGAGGATAATGGAATGTTATGTGTGTGTGATTGTGTGTGATTGTGTGTGTGTATGTGTGTGTATGTGTGTTTAGTGTTAATTTTATTTATTCTTTTTATTTGAGGATAATGAAGTGTGTGTGTAATGATTGTGTGTGTATATGTGTGTGTATGTGTGTGTGCATGAGTATGTGTGTGTGCATGAGTATGTGTGTTGTGCATGAGTTTATGTGTGTGTGTGTGTGTGTGTGTGTGTGTGCATGAGTGTGTGTACGTGTGTGTGAAGTGGGTAAGCTGAACCAGGCAGAGCCCATCCCTCTCCTCCATTTAAAAACTTCACTGCTATACAAAGAAGGAAAACAACAACAACAACAACAACAAATCATAAGGAAAAGAGAGGCGGAGCATAAAGAAAGATGGAGACAGTCGTCAGTCATGTCGTTATCAGCTATAATAATAAATAATAATAATAATAATAATAATAATAATAATATAATGATGATGATGATGATGATGATGATGATGATGATAACAATAATAATAATACATAACTAATAATAATAATAATAATAATAATAATGATGATGATGATGATGATGATGATGATGATACATGGAATTTATATAGCGCTGAATCTTGTAAAACAAACAAATCGAAGCGCTTATAACAGCGTCCTTCATGGTTTTTGTTCGGGTTCTTTTAAAACAAACAAAACTCATTCGTTTATTCGTTTCTTTGTTGTTTGTTTATTTGTTTGTGTGTTTCTCTTTGAAAACTCATTAGTTGGCAGAGATAGAGAGAGAGAGAGAGGGAAGGGGGAGAGAGGGGGAGGGGGGGGAGAGAGAGAAAAGGAAAGGGGGAGAGAGGGGAAAAGGGGGGGGGGGGAAGAGAGAGAGGGGTTTGGGGGGGGAGAGAGAGGTGGGGAGGGAGAGAGTGGAGGGAGAGGAGAAAAAGGGGGAGGGAGAGAGGGGGGGAAGGGAGAGAGGGAGGGGGGAAGAGAGGGGAGGGGAGAGGGAGGGAGGGAGAGGAGGGGATGAGAGGGAGAGAGAGAAGAGGAGAGGAGAGATGGAGGGAGAGAGAGAGGGGGGGGTGAGAGAGGGGAGGAGGGGGGGAGGAGAGAGAGAGAGGGGGGGGAAGAGAGATGGGGGGAGGGAGGAGGGAGAGAGGGAGGGGAAAAGAGGGGAGAGGGGGGGAGGGAGAGAGGTAGGGGGGAGAGAGAGGAGAGGGAGAGGAGGGGGAAAAGGGGAAGAAAGTATAAAAAAAAATGATAGTTTTAAAGTTTTCGGGATCCTGTGCTTTTAAGGCTATGCGAAAATTTCGCACATGCACACACACAAACACACACACACCACACAAACACACACACACCACCACACACACACACACCACACCCACACACACCACACACACCCCACACAAAACCACACACACCCCAAAACACACAAAACGGGAGCTCAGGGCTAATTGGACATATTTGAAAGGGAAGACAAATAGAGGGAAAAATCAAAAAACAGAACGACAAAAAACAAAAAAAATCAAATCAAACACCCCCCCCCTAACAAGAAAAAATCAAAAAAACAACAAAAAAAAACGAACAAAAGAAAAAACCAAAAAATACAAAAGAAAAAACCTTTTTTTGGACTGTTTATTTATTTATTTATTTTTTATTATTTATTTTTTCTTTTATATTGACGATAAGGGAAATAAGAATTTGTGTTTTTTTTACCCCCAGCCCTCGTGTGTATGCTTTTTTTGTAAATTCTGTCATCTGCCCCACAAGCACACAATGCCAAAATCTTACGAAAAGCGGCCCGGGAAATTTTAAAACTTTTGTGCGCAAGATGTTCTGGGGTCCCGTTCCACACGGGCCCTGGTTTTTCATAGTCTCCCCCCGCAAGGGATTTGTCACACACGCACGACCACCCCGCAGCACGACTTTACCAGGGGCGGGCGCCCAACCCCCCAAACACAACACAACCCCAAAACAAAACCAAAACCAACCACCCCCACCCCCCCCCAAACAAAAAAACAAAAAAAACCACAAAAAATTTTTCCCCCCCTCACCAACTTCTCTCTTTTTTCCCCTTTTTTTTTTTTTTTTTTTTTTTTTTTTTTCCCCCCCCCCCCCCCCCCCCCTTTTTTTTTAAAAAAAATGGGGGGGGGGGGGGAAATTTTTGACAAACAGAAAGACAAGGAAAAAAACCTTTGGGTTTTTCTGTTATGCATACATAACGATGTTGGGGTTTTGTGTGTGTTTTTGTGTGTGGGGGGGTTGTGTGTGTGGGTGTGTGTGTGTGTGGGGGGTGTGTGTGTGTTGTGTGTTTTTTTTGGTTGTGTTTTTGTTTTTGTGTGGTGGGGACGGGAAAGCTTTTTTGCCTACACTGGACATTGGCTGGGGCTTGTCTCTGCCTGTCACCCGGGCCCACTTTCCCCAAATGGGGATTGACATTGCAGGAGTTGGCCACACGTTTAGGCAGAGGGAAAGAGGGGAGGGGGGAGATGAGAGGAGGGGGGGAGAGATGGGGAGAGGAGGAGAGGAGAAAATTGAGAGGGGGGGGAGAGAAAAGGGCCTTATGGGAAAAGGGGGGAGGGGGGGAAAGGGGAGAGAGAGAGAGGGAGAAAGGGGAGGAGAAGGGGGGAAAGGAGATTTAAGGGGGAAAATTTGAGAGGGGGGAAAAGGGGGAGGGAGACCAAAAGAGAGGGGAGGGGGGGGAGGGGGGGAAAAAAGGAGAGAGAAAAAGAGGGGGAAAAGAAAAGGGGGGAAGGAAAGAGGGGGGAAAAAAAAATGAAAAAGAGAGAGGAAAACGGGGGGAGGGAGGGGAGAGAAAACGGGGACTTTAAATTAATGGGGGGGGAAGGGGGGAAGGAGAGAGGGGAGAAGGGGGAGAGGGGGAGTAAAGGAAAAAAAAAAAAACGCCCACGTGTTTTTAAAGGGGAAAAAAAAGGGAAAATTCAAGCAAAGTAAATTTTGCAAATGCCGGGGAAAATCAGCCCTTTCCCTATTTTTTTGATCGTTTTATTTCCCTTTAAGGGTTTTTTGGGTTTTTGGGTTTTTTGGTTGTTTAAATTCAATATAGCATGAAATTTGGAAAAAACAAAAAAAATTAAGGATTTTAATAAGAAAACACATGGACATACAGCCCACACGGGCACACCAATAGGAACAGAACAAAACCCCACTCTTTTCCTCTCTCCCTCTCTCTCTCTCTTTCAAATCTGTCTCCTATTTTACTCATTTTTAAAAAATTAAACACACCCCCCCCCACCCCCAAAACACACACACTCCTCCCCCATCTTCCCTTCCCCTACTTCCCTCTTTTTAAATCACACACCCCACATTCTCCCTCTCTTCTCCCCTTTTAAAAAAAAAAATTAAAAACTAAAACTTCAAAAAAAATTTAAAAAAAAAAAAAATTACCAAAAACAACAAAAAAAAACCAATTCTCTCTACCCTTTTTTTTTTTCTTTTTTTTTTTTTTCCCTCCTTTTGGAAGGGTTTTTTTAAAGGGGGAAAGGGAGGTTAAGGGTTTGGAGGGGGGGTGGGGAGAAAAAAAATGAGGAGAGGGGGGAGAGGAGAGGAAAAGGGGGTTTAAAAAAAAAAAAAAAATGGAGAGAAAAGGGGGAGGAAGAGGGGGGGAGGGGGATGATGGAAAATGGGGGGGGTGGGGGGGGGAAAGGGGGGAAAAAAAAAGGGGGAAGAAAAAGGGGGGGGTTTTAGCAAATTTTTAAAAGGGTGTGGGGGGGGGGTGGTGGGGGGGGACGGAGGGGGGAAGGAAGGGGGGGGGGCCCCCCTGGAGAAAAAGGGGATTGATATTGAGGAGAGGACAGGTTTTCCCGGGAGGATGAAAAGGAGAGGGTTTGGGAAAGGGGAGGGGGGCGGGAGAAGAGAAAAAGAGAGAGGAGAGGGGGGAAGAGAGGAAAAGGGAGAGAGTGGGGGAAAGGAAAAGAGGGGAAAAGAGGGGGAGAGAGGAAGGGGAAAATGGAGGAGAAGAGGGCCCTTTTGGGGAGAGGAGAGAGAGGGAGAGGAGGGAGACAGGGGAAAGAAAATCCCCCACAAGGGTCTGAAGGAAAGGAAGGAAAAAAAATTCAAGCAAAAGTAAATTTTAGAAAATGCCAGGGAAATCAGCCCACCCCTTTTTTTTTTTGGTCTTCGTTTTTTTCCCCCTTTTTTTTCTCTTTAGATTTTTTTTTGCGTGATGAATAAAGTAATTTTAAAAATTTAAAACAAAAGGAAAGCAAAAAAGACACATGGGATGATGGCCCGTTTATGCTGTGTGGTTAAGGCAGTTTGGTTCCTTCCTGGGGGTCTTTGAAATCTTTTGGGTTTTCAAATCTGGGTAGCAAAGTTCGGGGTGACTGGATTAGTTGGGATTTTGCAAAATTCCCCAGGTCAACTTCAAGTGCAGCCCTTTCCCATTGCTTTGACTCCTTTCGTTTTATTTACAAGCAGAAGGTTAGATAGCATTTAAAGGCCCTTTAAATTCGTGTCAGCGTTTGGTGGTTAGGGAGCAAATGATTTATGAAAAAACACGTGTTTTGTAAAATTTAAAAATCGTAGAGAGAAAACAGAGGAAGAGTTCTTTTGGATCTATCTTTTTTACACACACACATCACACGCGCGTGCGCGCATAGCAAACAAAAAACACAAGAGACCACGCAACCTTGCACCCACTTTTTGTTGCTTTTTTTTTTTGGGTGTTTTAAAGGGTATTTTTTTTTTTCAAGATTTTTGAATTAGGGATTGTAGGGTTTCTAAATATTTTTTGGGGTTTTTTGTTTTTTTTTTAAATTTCCCACAATGCATAGGTTAGGGGGGTTTTTTTTGGTTTTTTTGTAATTTTACCATTGTTGGTTTTTTTTACTTTCGGCATATTTTTATCTTTTTTTTCTGCTTTTTTTCTTTCTTTAAAATAGATGGCTTGATGAAAAAAAAGCAAATGAAATGCTTTTTCAAGGTACCTTTCTAAAAATTTAAAAGTTTGGGGATTTTTTGATTTTGGGACTTTGACTTACACAAAACCCTACCCTTCCTCCTCTCCCCTTCCCTCTCTCCTTCTATTTCTCTCTCTCCCTCCATTTTTTCCATCCCCTCTTCTCCCCCTTTCTCCCCCCCCCCCCTCCCCCCTTTTCCCTTCTCCCTCCCCCTCCCTCTCCCCCCTCTCTCCCCCCTTTCCCTTTCCCCTTTCCTCTTTCCCCCACCCTCTCTCTCCCCTTCCCTTCCCCCCCTCCTCCCTCCCCCCCTTTCTCTTTTCCCTTTATCTTTTCCGACCCCTGTCCCCTTTCATACCACAAACCACCACCACCCCCCAAAAACCCCACCCCAAACCACCACCACCACCCCAAACCAAACCCCCCACCCCCCCCCCACACCACCACCCCCACACCCCACATCGGGCCCACCATTAACAAAAACCCCTTATTTCCCCCCTTTTTTCCCTTTTTTCCACCCCCCTCCCCCCCCCTCCACTCCACTCCCTCCTCCACCCCCACCCCCCTCCCCCCTTTACCCTTTCCCCCCCTTTTTCCCCCCTCTTTTGTCATTATTTTTTGCCCCAAAAAAAACAACAACGCCCTCGTCTGCCCAGGGGATGCGCAGCACAGCGCAGTACCCCAAAGTACAGCGCTAGTAAAGAAGGCTTTTGCGCCAGTCAGCAAGTTCCCAGCGCAGTAAGCCCCAGTACAAAAACAGTAAAGGAAATACAGCTGTATCTCCGGTAATAAAGGCGGGGGGGGTTGGGGGTGGGGGGGGTTGGGGGGGAAGGGGGGGTTGGGGTTGGTTGGGGTGGAGGCGGAGGCGGGGGGCACCCGGGGGGAAGGGGAAAAGGGGGGGGGTAAAAAAAAATCCCTTTCCCCCCCCCCCCTTTGTTTTCCGGCCCCGGTTTTTTCAGTTTTAAACCTAAAACGGGGGAAAAGGGGGAAAAACTTTTTTCAAAATTTTTGGAGGGATGAGAGGAAAAAGGAAAAGAGGCTGAAAGAGGGAAAAGGAAAATTTAGGGGGGGAGAGTAAAAAGGGGGGGTGAGAAAAGGAGAGAGAGAAAAGGGAAGGGGAGAAAAGGGGGGGGGAAAAAATTAAAAAATTTGGGAAATGGGTTTTATTTCCTTTGAAAGGGCCCAATTTAAGGGTTTTGGGGGAAAAAGGGAGAGAGGAAAAGGAAAATTTTTTTGGAAGAGGGGAAAAAGGGAAATTGGGGGAAAAAGGAGGGGGGAATTGGGGGAGCGAAAAGAGGGAGGGGGGGGACCTGAGGGGGAGGAGAAAAAGGGGAGAGTTTTAGGAGGTTTTTAGGGAAACCAGGCGAGGGAAAGGGGAGGGGAGGGGAGAAAGGGGTTTTTGAAAAAGGAGGGGGAACCGGGGGAATTTTTTTTTTTTGGGGAGGGGAGTTTGGAATAAGGGGGAAGGTTTCCAAAAAAGAGGAAAGGGGGAAGAGGAAAATTTTGGGGGAATTTAGAGGGAAGGGAAAGGGAGGGGGAAGGGGAGGGATTTTTTGTTTTGGGGATGAGAACCAATGGGTTTTTGGGGTTGATTTTTTGAGTTGGTGAAAAAAGAGGGAAAAAGGGGCCGAGGAGGGGGAGAGAGAAAGGAAGGTTTTTTTAAAGGGTTCCCATTTTTTTGGGGTTTTTTTTCCGTTATTTCCGCAAGGGAATTTTTTTTTGATTTTTTTAGGGTTTTTGGAGGGGTTTTTCCCTTTTTTAAAAATCTTTTATTTTAAAGGGTTTTGGGTTTTTTTCCGGAGCCCTTTTTTACTCGTTTTGGCTTTTTTATTTTCCGGGGGTTTTTCCTTTCATTTGGGGGGGAATTTTTTTTCCTGCCAAGTTTTTTTTCAATTTTGGATGGGGTTTTATTTTTTTTCCAGCCTTTTTGGGTTTTTTCGCGTTTTTTTTTGGGTTTTTCTAGGGATTTTGGGGTATTTTCCCCTAAATTTAGGTTTTTTCCCTGGGGAGCTTTTTGTTTTTTTTGGGGTTTGGGGTTTTCTTTTTTCCCTTTGTGGGTGTTTTTTGGGGGGGAAAAGGGGGTAGAAACGGGGAAATTTTTTTGGGGGTTTTTTGGGGAAAGAAGGTCGATTTTCTGAGATTTTGGGAAAAAAAGGGGAATTTAGGGGAAGGGTTTTAAACCGGGGGGAGTGGGGGAAAAGGGGGGGTTTTTTTAATTTTTGTTTTTGAATATTTAAGGGATTAAAGGGGGTTAATTTTTTGGGTTGAAGAACGGGGGGTTTGATAATTTTAGAAAAAGGGTTTTTTTTTTGGGTTTTAGATTTGGGGTTTTTTTTTGTTTGGGGGTTTGGGGGGGAAGGAAAAGGGGGGTTTGGGGGAGGGGTGGTGGGTTAGGTGTTTCCTTGTGGGGGGGGATTTTTTCCCCAAAGGGGGTTCTTGCCCGGGGAGGGTCTTTGGGGATTTGGGGGGTGGGGTTTGGGGAAATTGTTTTTTTGTTTGAGGGTGGTTTTTTGGGGTTTTTTTTTTTTTGGGTTGGGGGGGTTTGGGGGTTTTGGGGTTTGGGGGGTAGGGGGGGCCCCTTTGGGGGGTTTGGTGTTTGGGGTTTTTGTTTGGAGAGGGGGAGGGGTTTGGGGGGGAAAAGGTATAAAAAACCCTTAAATTTTTCCCCCTTTTGTACCCCTTTTTTTTAAAAACGGAGGGAAAGGGGAGAGAAAATTTGGAGGGGGGGGGAAAAAAGGGAATGTTTGGGTTTTTAAATCTTCGATTTCCTAATAAGGAAGGTTTTTGGGAGGAGCGGGAGGGGGGGAAGGGAAAGTAGGGAAATTTTTTTTAAGGGGGGCCGGGGCGAGGGGGGAAAAGAGGATTTGGGGAGTTCTTTTTTGGGTTTTGGGGGAGAGAGGAGAGAGAGGGAGAGGGGAGGGGAGAGGGGGGGAAAAGGGGAAAAGGGGGGAAGAGAGGGGGAAAGGAGGGGGGAGAGGGGGAAGGAAATAAAGAGGGGTGGGGGAGAACCCAAGGGAAGGGGAGGTTAGGGAGGGGGAAAAGGGAAAGAGAAAGGGGAAAGTTTCGGGGAGAGAGTGGGAGAAAAGAGGATGAAAATTTAGAGATCTTGGGAAAAGGAGAGAAAGAAGGGAAAAAGGGGGGGCGGGGAAAAAGCGAGGGAGCGAGGGGGTTGGTTTGGAGGGGGTTTCCCGGAGGCCCCTTGAAGAGAAGAAAAGGGGAGGGGGGCTAAAAAGAAGACCCCGGAGAGAGGGGGAAGGAAAAGGGGGGGAGGGGAGAGGGGAAGGAGAAGTTTTGGAGAGATTTGAAAAGAGAAAAGAAAGGGAGGGAAAGGGGAGGGGAGTTTGAGAGTAAAAGAAGGGGTTTTTGGAACCGGATTTTGGGTATTTTAAAAAGGGAGAGGGGAGAAGAGAAGGGAAAGGGGGGGAGGAGGGGTTTTTTGAACTGGGGAGGGAAAGGGGGGGAGGAGAGGAAAATGAGAAGGGAAAGGGGGAGGGGAATAAAGGAAGGAGAGGAGAGAGAGCCCCGGGAGAGGGAGAGAGAGGGGGGAGGGGAGAAAAAAGGGGAAAATTGGGAAGATCCCAAGGACAAAATTTTTTAGAGGAAAGAAAGGGGGAAAGGAGGGAGGGAAACAAAAAAGAAAAAGAAATAAAAAAGGAAGGGGAGAAAAATTTTAAAAACCCCCCCAAACCCCCCCCCCCAAGCAAGCAATTTTTTAAAAAAAACCCCCAAAAATTTTCCCCCCTTTCCCCCCCCAAAAGCCCCCCAAAAAAACAAAAAAAAGCCCAAAACCCAACGGGCTAAAAATTTAAAAAAGGGGGAAAAAAACCCCAAAAAAACGGGCCCCCCAAAAAAACCCCCCCCCCAAACCAATAAAAAAACCCCCAATTACCCCCCCCAACCCCAAAAAAGGGAAACCCAAAACAAACAAAACAAAGAAAGAAAAACCAAAAAAAAAAGGGGGAAGCAAAAATTTTGGAAAAAAAACAAAAAAAAACACAACAAAACAAACGAGCCAAAAATAAAACAAACCCAAAATTTTTAATTCAAGAAAAACATCCCCAATTTAAAAATTTTTCCCCCAAAACGTTCACATCAAAATATTTTGGGGAACTCTTTAAATTTTTAAATTAAAAGGGCAAGGAAATAATTTAATTTTAAAAAAAAAAAACCCAGGGAAACAAAACAAAGGAAACAATAAAGGGGTTTGGGGGAGGGGAGACAGAGGGGAGGAGGGGTGTGTGTGTATTTTGGAATTTTTTTTATTAATTGTTGGTTTCCCCTTTTTGGGGTTTAATTTTATTTTTAAATTTTTTGTAAAAAATAAATTACCCACACAATCCAAAAAACAAAACAAAAAAAATCTAAAATTAAGTCTTTGGGGGGAGAGGGGAAAAAGGGGGAGGAAGATAAAGGAGGGGGAAGTAGGGGGAGGAGGGGGGGGGGGGGGAGGGGAAAATTTTTTGAAAAGGAGAGAGAAAAATTTTAAAAAAATTAAAGGCTGGGGGGAGGAGAAAAGAAGGGAGGGAGAAAAGAGAGGGAGAGAGAGAGGAGAGGGGGAAAGGGAGGGAGGGAGAGAGGAGGGGAGAGGGGAGAGAGAAGGGGGGGAGAGAGGGAAGAGAGGGGAGGGGAGAGAGAGAGAAAAGGGAGGGAGGGAGGGAGAGAGAGAAAAGTTAAAGAGAAGGAGAGAGGGAAAAGGAGAGATGGGGAGGAGAAAGGGAAAAAGGGGGGGGGGAGGGGGGAGAGAGATGAGAGAGGAGGGGAGGGGAAATTGAGTTTGGAGAAAGGGAGAGAGAGAGAGAGAGAGAAAGGGGGGGGAAGAAGGAGGGAGGGAAAGGGGAGAGAGAGAGGAAAAGAGCGGAGAAAGGGAGGGAGAAAAGAGAGGAGAGAGAGGAGAGAGAGGAGGGGGTTTAAAAGGGAGAGAGAGGAGAGAAAGGGAGAGAGAGAGAGAGAGAGGAGAAAAGGAAAAGGGGGGGGGAGGAGGAGAGAGAGAGAGAGGGGGAGTAGAAGAGAGAGAGAGGAGAGGGAAAAAGGGGAGGGGGGAGGAGAGAGAGAGAGAGAAAGGGAGGGGGGGGGGGCGGAGAGAGAGAGAGAGATGAGAGGGGAGAGGGGGAGAGAGGGGAAAAAAGGGAGGGAGGGAGAGAAAAGGAGAGAAAAAGGGGGGGGAGAGAGGGGGGAGAGGAGAGAAAAAGAAAGAGAGGGGAGGAAAAGGGGGGGAAAGAAAGAGAGGGAGAGAAGAGAGAGATGAGGGAGAAGGGGGGAGAGGAGGAGAGAGGGAGAGAGAGAGGAGGAGAGGGAGGAAAGGAGAGAGAGAAAGGGAGGGAGGGGAGAGAGAGGGGAGAGTGGGGAGAGGAGAGAGGGAGAGGGGGGGAGGGAGATGGGGAAGAGAAAAGGGGGGGGAGGGAGAGAGAGGGGAGAGAGAGAGAAAAAGGGGGGGAAAGGGAGAGAGAAAAAGGGAGGGGAAAGGGGGGAGGGAGGAAAAGGAGGAGAAAGGGGAGGGGGGAGAGAGAGGAGTTTTAATGAGAGAGAGAGATGAGGAGGGGAGAAGGGGAAAAGGAGAGAGAGAGAGAGAGAGAAAAAGGGGGGGAGGGAGAGAGAGAGAAAAGAGGAGAGAGGGGGAGGGAAAAAGGGAGGGAGGAGAGAGGAGGAGAAAGGGGGGGGGGAAAGGAAAGAAGAGAGGAGAGAGGAGAGAGAGAGAAAAAAGGGGAGGACGAGAGGGGAGGAGAGGGGGGAAGAAAGGGAAAAGGGGACAATGACAATGACAAATTCTTTTTTTTTCGGGAAAATAAATAAGAAACATATTTTCCCTTTTTTTACACCCAGTCCCCCCCTTTTTGGGGATCATCTTAATAAAAATGGGCCCAATATTTTATCCGTCTCAAAATTTAAAAAAAAAAGGGGAAAAAACCCTTTTAAAAAACCAGCTCCCCCCAAAAACCCCCCCCCCCCCAAAAGAAAACCCAAAAAAAAGGAAACCCCTTTAAAATCCCCACCCCCCCCCCCACCCCAAAAACCCCAAAAAAAAACCCAAACAAAAAAAGGAAAAAAAAACCCCCAAAACCCCCCCAAAAAAAAAACGATAAAAGAAAAAAAACAGAAAAAACAACAACAACAAAAAACCCAACAACGACCCAAGAAAAAAAAACAAAACCCAAACTTAAAAAAGTCTTTAAAGATAAACATCTACCCCATGTCAAATGGAAAACCCCTACTTGTTAACATAACTATAAGATTTTAAATTTAGGGCCTCTTTAAACTTAAGTACAGGGGCAAAAGCCCAATAAAGTATTGAAATATAAAATATGAACCCCTTATCAGGATCCACTAAAAATATAGCGAGACGAAAAAAGGTTTGGGAGAGAGACGAGGGACGGAGAGGGTGTGTGTGTGTTTTTCAGAGATAATACCCAATATAAAATTCCCCCCAAAAAACCTTCGATCCCACAATCACTTTTAGTTTTACTTTTTCGTTTCAAATTATTTCATGATAATAAAAAAAATTTTAATACCCTTTAAAATCCAAAACAATAAAAAAAAAAGAAACAAAAAAAAGAAAAAATCAAAACCCTATACATTTTTTTTGGGGGGAAAGGTTATGAGTGAGTGGGGTAAAGTGAGTGAGTGTGTGTTTGTATGTGTTTTTGTGTGTGATGTGTGTGTGTGTGTGTTGGGGGGGGGGGGGATTCAGGGAAAATTTCAAAATTTGTAATACTCACTTTTGCCCACGTCGCAAAAAACACTTTTTAATTATACTCATAAAAATTGAAGTCATGAGGAGAGAGAGGGGGAAAGGGAGAGAAGGG
Source organism: Rapana venosa (assembly GCA_028751875.1). Lineage (NCBI taxonomy): Eukaryota > Metazoa > Mollusca > Gastropoda > Neogastropoda > Muricidae > Rapana > Rapana venosa. The sequence goes on from CM054157.1 coordinate 8,896,431, forward strand.
GCGGAGAGAGAGAGGAGGAAAACAAAAGAGAGGAGAAAAGGAGAAGAGAGGAGGAGGAGAGGGAGAGAAAGGGGGAGGGAGGGGGGCGAGGAGAGAGAGGGGGGAAGAGAAGAAAAGAGAGTTTTTGGGGGAGAGAGAGAGGGGAGAGAGAGGGAAAAAGGGGGGGAGGGAGGGGTTAGAGAGAGAGGAGAGGGGGAGAGAGAGGAGAGAGAGAGAGAGAGAGAGAAAAAAAGGGAGGGAGGGAAGAGGAGAGAGAGAGAGACCGAGGGGGGGGGAGTTTTGGGAGAGAGAGAGAAAAGGAAAAAGGGAGGGAGGGAGGGGAGAGAGAGGAGAGGGGAGAGGAAAATAGAGTAAAGGAGAGAGAGAGAAAGGGGGGGAGGGAGAGAGGTGAGAGAGAGAGAGGGAGAGAGGAAAAAAGGGGAGGGAAAAGGAGAGAGGGGGATGGAGAAGAGGGAGATTGAGAGGAGAGGAGAGAGGAGAAAAGGGAGAGAGAGAGAGAGAGAGGGAAAAAGGGGGTGGGAGGGAGGGGGGAGAGGGGAGAGAGAGAGAGGAGAAAAAAAAGGGAGGGAGGGAGAGAGGAAAAGAGAGAAGAGAGAGAGAGAGAGAAAGGGAGGGAGGGGGGAGAGGGAGAGAGAGGAGAGAGTTTGAGGGAGAGAGGGGAGAGAGGGAAAAGGGGAAAGGGAGGGAGGGAGAGAGAGAGAGAAAAGGGAGGGAGAAAGGGGAGAGAGAAAAGAGAGAGAGGAGGGGGAGGAAAGGGACAAGGGAATGCAAGGCAAATTTTTTTTTCGGGTAATGAATAAGACATATGTCCCTTTTTTAAATTTCCAGCCCCCCGCGTTGGGGGTACATCTTAAAAATAATACCCCAAATTTATACATTTCCACAAAAAAAAACAAGGGGAAAAAAACCCTTTTAAAAAACAGTTCCCCCCAAAAACCCCCCCCCCCCCCCAAAGCAAGAAAATAAAAAAAAACCCCTTTAAAATCCCCACCCCCCCCCCCCCCCCCCAAAAAACCCCTAACCAAAAAAAAAAAAAAAAAAAGAGAAAAAAAAAACCCCAAAACCCAACAGAAGACGATTAAAAGAAAAAAAACGGGAAAAACAAAAACAACAAAAACAACAACAGACCCAAGAAAAATAAAAAAACCAATTTTAAAAAGGGCAAAAAGATAAAAATCTACACAATTTTCAAATGGTACAATATTTTTACACATAACTAAAAGATATTGAATGGGGGCACTCTTTAAAAAATTAAGTACGAGGAAAAAGCCCAAAAAAAGTTTTGGGAAAATAAAAAATTGAATCCTTCCCTTTGGATACACTATAACTATAACCCGGGACGTTTAAAAGGGTTGGGGAGGACAGAGAGACGGGGGAGTGTGTGTGTGAAATTTGGGGATAAATCCAATATAAAATTCCCAAAAACAGAATGCGCCCCATCCACTTTTTTAGATTACATTCTTTTCAAATTTTTAATCTTGAAAATAAAAATAATTTT
>CM054157.1:8902520-8907520 GCA_028751875.1 Rapana venosa
TCATCATCATCATCTCATCATCATCATCATCGTCGTCGTCATCATCTTCTTCTTCTTTCTCCTCCTCCTTCTTCTTCTTCTCAATTCTTCTTCTTCTCCTCCTCTTTTTTCTTGTTCTTGTTCTTCTGCTTCTCCTCCTCCTCCTTTTTATTGTTGTTGTTGTTGTTGTTGTTGTTCTTCTTCTTCTTCTCCTTCTCCTTCTTCCCCCTCCTCCTCCCTCTTTCCCTCCTCCTCCTCCTTCTTCTTCTCCTCCTCCTTCTTCCCCTCCTCCTCCTCCTTCTTCTCCTCCTTCTTCCTCCTCCTTCTTCTTCTTCATCCTTTTCTTTTTCTTTTCCGCAAAGAGAGAAGAAACTTTCAGAAGAGCAGACGAAATGGCATAAACGAACTTTGAAGCTTACGGTCTATTATTTAAGTAGTGCATCACGCAAACGCTCATCCATTTTCGTCATCATCCCTATTGAACACAAATATAACTGCTAGTGCAGCAGACGAACTGAAGATACTTAGTGCAGCAGACGAACTGAAGATACTTAGTGCAGCAGACGAACTGAAGATACTTAGTGCAGCAGACGAACTGAAGATACTTAGTGCAGCAGACGAACTGAAGATATTCTTAAGTGTCGGATCACATACATCATCACTTTCAGCCAAGCTTGAGAAGTTTGCTGTTTTCCAGAAGAAATGTCTCTTGCGTGCAAAAGCATTTCAGAATGATACACTAAACCTTTTATCTGCCAAGCTATCTAGTTAGACGTGCTTAATAAAAAAAAACAACAACCCCAACAAGTGTAAAACGTGAATGTGCTGATGGTACTCCTGGGATGCATGCTGGGTAGTTTCATGTTACCTCAATATTCCAAACGCTGACATGACTTTCGTATTATCTTTATCCCTGAAGTCAGAATGCGGCTACCTTAAGTGGTGGTGGTGGTGGGGGGGGGGGGGGGGGGGGGTATATACTGTCTCATAATACGCAAAAAATCTCACCATTGGTGAACCTCGGAGCTCTAGCCCAGGAACAAAATAAAACCCTTTAATGTGCATAACCTTATTTTCTGACATGCATGTATATGCAGGGAAGATTATCGCGCTGGGAGGGCTGCATACAAATTGACCTAGAAGATAGTGACAAATCTCCATTCTTCATCTCTTATGCGCCATCGAGATTCGAATCCATAACCAGGGGACGGGATAGCTCAGTGGTCGGAGCACTCGCTTTTGCCCAGCTAAGGTTAAGCAGCATCGAGCGTGGTTACCAGTTGGATGGGTGACCGTTTGCGCGCCTTGGCTTCAGTACAGTTCCCCCAGTTCACCCAGCTGTAAATGGGTACCTGCCCTCTTTAGGGTCAGGGAAGGTAAAGCAGCGAGGGAGAGGAGATGGGCGCCGCCCTCAATATGCTGGCCCTAGAGAAGTGAAGTCTCTGACGCCTCGCTCCCCTACGACCTTATAGGTTATGGGACTCCTTTACCTTTACCTTTAACCAGCGATTTGATGAGCCTTTAGGATTACAAACCCACTTGTTTATCCCATTCTCTTGCTACCACCAGGGTCACTCACCATTTCAGAACGCCATTATTTGTGTGTCTTGTGTTGGTTCACCGATGACAAAGATAATCAAGATCAGTTTATCCAGACGCAATCAAGATCAGTGTATCCAGAGATAATCAAGATCAGTGTATCCAGACGTAATCAAGATCAGTGTATCCAGACGTAATCAAGATCAGTGTATCCAGAGATAATCAAGATCAGTGTATCCAGACGTAATCAAGATCAGTGTATCCAGAGATAATCAAGATAAGTTTATTCAGACGTAATCAAGATCAGTGTATCCAGAGATAATCAAGATAAGGGTATCCAGACGTAATCAAGATCAGTGTCTATCTATCTATCTATCTGTCCCGTAGTCGGACGACCGTGGGGGCACCCTCAAAGACTCAACAACCAGTTCCCTCCATTCCTCTCTCTGTTCTGCCTTTCTCAGGGTTTTGTTGAGGTCTAGGCCTGTCCATTCGCTGATGTTATCCTCCCAGCTCTTCCTTGGTCTGCCTCTTCTGCTTCCTCCTTGGACAGTGCCTTGTAAAACTGTCTTTGCAAGTCCTTTGGATCTTGTGACATGCCGATACCATTTAAGTTTACGTTTTTTTGTGATCGTTAGAAGGTTCTCATAGGGTCCAATGGTTTGCTGGATTCTGTTATGCACGCTTTTGTTGCTTATGTGGTCTTTCTAGGAGATGCCAAGGAGTCTCCGAAAGCATCTCATCTCCACCGCCTGTACTCTTCTCTCCAAATCTGCAGTCAGGGTCCATGATTCACAGGCATACAGAAATATGGATATGACAAGGGAGCGCATTAGTCTGATCTTGGAGATAAGTGAGATATTTTTATCTCTCCAGATGCTGTTTAGTTTTGACAAAGCTGTTATTGTCTGTGCAGTCCTGCATACTACTTCTGGCTTGGATCCCTGGTCTGATACAATGGCTCCCAGGTACTTGAAGCTTTGAACTGTTTCCATCTTCTGGTCATTAACCCTGATATCAGTGCTAATGCCGTTGGTGTTATTAGTCATCAGTTTGGTCTTCTCTGCACTGATTTCCATGCCGTATGTTTTGGAGGCCTTATTCAAGTGTTCTGCTAGGCTGGCAAGCTCTTTTTCTGATCCTGCTATTCCATCAATGTCATCTGCGAAGCGAAGGTTTGTGATCGTTCTGCCACCAATGCTGACTGATCCTTCATGATGTTCCAGTGCTTCAGCCATGATTCTCTCAAGGAAGATGTTGAAAAGAGTGGGTGAGAGTAGACAGCCCTGCCTTACTCCAACTGTTGTTCGAAACCATTCTCCAATGTTGTTGTTGTAGTACACTGCACTGGTGGCCTCGCTGTACAGCTATTTGATGACTCTGATCATGTTTGCATTGATGCTGTACAAATTCATGGTTGCCCACAAAGCTGCATGCCACACCCTGTCAAATGCCTTCTTAAAATCGATAAATACGTGGTGTGTATCCAGAGATAATCAAGATCAGTGTATCCAGATGTAATCAAGATCAGTTTATCCACTTTCGGCAGAAAGTCTATTTGTGAACTGCAGTGCCATACATCAGTTGCTTCGGTTTTCCAAGTGAGATAGACAGCGGCTTGATGCTCAGCGCTGTGCGGAGAACATAGCTAGCTGCAATCTCACAGAATGGAAACAATGACAACTGGACCTTCAATTATTGCTGAATACTCCAAGTAAGGTAGTTAAAGTATCACACACACACACAAAGTAAAAAAGGGTGGCGCTGTTCTTGTGGCGACGCGCTCTCCCCGGGGAGAGCAGCCCGAATTTCACATAGAGAAATCTCGTGACTTAAAGTGGTATAAAAAAGAAAACAGAATCGCTGAGACTCTGTGCTGTACACGCTAGTCCGCCAGTTTGTTTTGTTCTTGATGACTGAGGGCTGCTTAAGGTGTTTCAACCATGTAAGCATTAGTATCAACAATCTTAACAAGTAAGAAAAGAAATAGTTAACAATTTGAAAAAGAAATAATTATGCAGGTACAACATCAGTCTTATTTCCCTTTCACACATAGAGATGCGTGAACCATGTTTACAAGACACAGTCACATACCATGCCCCCCTCTCCCCCTATGTATGTATGTATGTGTGTATGTATGTATGTATATATGGATGGATGGATGTATATATGTATATATGTATGTATGTATGTATGTATGTATGTATGTATGTATGTATGTATGTATGCATGTGTGTATGTATGTATGGATGGATGTATATATGTATGTGTGTATGTATGTATGCAAGCATGCATGCATGTACGCATGCATGTTTATCTAAATTAAAATGAAAAAAAATATACCTTCACATTCATCACAACATTTTAAACCCAAACCACCACAACCTTCACATGAACCCCCCCACCCCCACCCCACAACAAAAATTACACAAACTTCACACCTCTTTAAAACCATCACATCCCATACTCCAAAAAACTCAACAAATGAAGATTCTCACAATCTTCCTCCTTACCCTTCCTCCACCCACACCCACCCACCCCCACTCTCAGAACACTCAAAAATTTCATCCCCCAAACATCATCTGAGAACAAGCAGAAGGCGACATGGTCAGTAAATGGTCAGTGATGGATGACCAGAGAGTAGGGGAGGGTCGAGGAGAGGAGAGGAGGGGAAGAGAGGAAGGAGGAGGAGGAGGAGGAGGAGGACATGATCAAGGAAAGGATAGTGTGTGGTGTGTGGGGGGTGGGTGGGGGGAGGGTAGGGGAGGGAGGGGAAGGAAGAGAGGAGGAGGAGGAGGAGGAGGACATGATCAAGGAAAGGACTGCAGGAGGGGGGTGGGGGATGGAAAGGTTGGATGGGGGGGGGGGGGGAAAGGGTTTGGGTGGAAAGGTGGAAGGGTTGGGGGTGGGTGAGGAAGGATTGGGTGGGGGGGAAGGGTTGGGTGGTGGGGGGAAGGGGGGGGGGTGGAAAGGTTGGGTGGAGGGGGAAAGGGTTGGATGAGGGGGTGGGTGGAAGGGTTGGGTGGGTGGGGGGAAGGGTTGGGGGGGGAGAAGGGATAGAGGGGAGGGTTGGGTGGGGGGAGGGTTTGGTGGGGGTGGAGAAGGGTTGGGGGGGAGGGGAAGGGTTGGGTGGGGGGGGGGTGGATGTCCGGTCAGTGACAGGCAGTGTTGGTCACTATCAAACACCTGAGGGGGGGCAGGCAGATCAGGGCAGTGTGGAAGTTCACACCAGGGGTTTTTGCTTCTCATCCTGACGCGCCATCCACAACGTGTGTGTCCAGCAGCTTGGGTCCTGGGGGGCCTGCCGTGCCTCCGATGTCTAGCTAGTTAGTAGTAGTGTGCAAGTGACAAGTCTTCTCCTTCTTCTTCTTGTTCTTGCTCTTCTTGTTCTTCTTCTTGTTCTTGTTATTGTTCTTCTGCTTCTTCTGCTTCTTCTTCTTCGCAATTCTTCTTCGCAATTCTTCTTCGCAATTCTTCTTCGC
>CM054157.1:8915020-8920020 GCA_028751875.1 Rapana venosa
AGAGAGAGACAGAGACAGAGAGACAGTGTGTGTGTGTGTGTGTGTATTTCAGAGATAATATCCAATATATAATTCCCAAAACAGTATGCGATCCCATCAACACTCATTTTAGATTATACTCGTTTCAAATTATATGTCATGATAATGAAATAAATTTAATACCCATACATCCACACAATAAAAACAAGAAACAAACCAAGAAGAAATTTAAAACTATACAGTCGTTGAGGGAGAGAATATGAGTGGGTGAGTGAGTGAGTGAGTGAGTGTGTGTGTGTGTGTGTGTGTGTGTGTGTTTGTTTGAGCGTGTGTGTGGGGTGGGGGGTGGGGGGGGGGGGGTGTTTCAGGGATAATACTAAATATGTAATACTCACATAGCACACGATCAACACAAACACTTTTTGATTATGCTCATGCAAATTGAATGTCATGGTAATAAAATAAGTGCAATACCCATACACTCACATAATAAAGAGGGGGAAAAAGCCAATAAAGTCATAAAAAGAACATCTACACATTGTAAGTAATAAAAACAAAATCTTTTTTCCAGGATAATGAATAAGTATTCATGTGCTTTTTTACATCCAGTCCCCGCCCATGGGGTCACATTTAAAAATGCACTCAGTACTCATACTTTCAAGCAGAAGAAGCAAAGGAAAAAAAACAACAACTTTTTTTTAAAAGAAAAAGAGAGAAGAAGAAAAAACAAACAAACATACAAACAAACAAACAAACAAACAACAGAAAAAAACAACAACAACAAACAAATGAAAAAAAAACCATAAAAAAACCCCAAAAACAAACAAACAAAAAAAACAATTAAAAAAAAAAAAAAAGCACCGTCCCCCCCTTCACATACACACACACACAACACACACACACACACACACACACACACACACACACACACACACACACACACACACACACACACACATACATACACCAAAACAAAAAACAAACAAGCGAAAAACCCAAACAAATTACCAACAAGAACAAAGTAACAACTACAGCAAGAGGAGAGAGAGAGAGAGAGAGAGAGATGAGAGAGAGAGAGAGAGAGAGAGAGAGAGAGAGAGAGAGAGAGAGAGAGAGAGAGAGAGAGAGAGAGAGAACTCTGAACTCTGAACTGGTTTAATGGTACATCGGCCTTAGGCCAAAATACACCAGGTGAGGGGGGAGGGCGGCAGGGGTGTGAGTGTAATGAAAAATGGAAGCATAGGATAAACTTCGCACATACTATAGCAATGAAAAATGAAATATGGGATAATATTCACACATATTATAGCAATGAAAAATGAAAGCATGGGATAATTTTCACACATACTATAGCAATGAAAAATGAAAGCATGGGATACATTTCACACATACTGTAACTATGACAAATTAAAGCATGGGATAAATTTCACACATACTATAGCAATGACAAATGAAAGCATAGGATAAATTTCACACAAACTGTATCTATGACAAATGAAAGCATGGGATAAATTTCACACATACTATAGCAATGAAAAATGAAAGCATATGATAAATTTCACACATACTGTATCTATGACAAATGAAAGCATGGGATAAATTTCACACATACTATAGCAATGGAAAATGGTAGCATAGGATAAATTTCACCCACACTGTAGCAGAGGAAAATTGTAGCATGGGATACATTTCACACATACTTTATCTATGACAAATGAAAGCATGGGATAATATTCACACATACTTTATGTAAGACAAATGAAAGCATGGGATGAATTTCACACATACTATAGTCAATGTGTATACAAACACTTCTAACTCTCCATGTGAGACTATCTGCTTATTGCAACATTCATGCAGTTTTACTACATCCATAATAGCTAGGAATATCAGCATACACACATATTGAGGGTTGCCTGATATACACATATGTAAAGTTGGTGGATAATCGACATCTTTTTCAACATAAATAAACCACTAGCAAACAAACTTAAGTACCATTGAACAATAACAACATAGCATCATCAATGTCATCATAATCATCTTTAATCATAATCTACTCAATAAAATTAATGCAGAAGAAATACCAAATCTTCAGAGTAAAGCATTCAGTTGAAATGACTGGGTGGGGTAAGGGGAGAGAGAGAGAGAGAGAGAGAGAGAGAGAGAGAGAGAGAGAGAGAGAGAGAGAGAGAGAGAGAGAGAGAGAGAGAGAGAGAGGGAGGGAGAGGGGGTGGGGTGGGGGGCAGGGGTGGGGGTGAAGGGTGACATGAACAGTTTCATTTTCACTGTCTGCAACATGAATTAATGCACTGGGTTGGATGGGCAAAAATAAACTTGATGGGTAAGTTTCACCCTCCCTTGCCTTTCTGTCTCTTTATTCACCTGGTTTTCTTCAGCACGTCTCTTGTCTCTTCATACTTGGGACGGACATTTACGTCTGTACACAGTGCCGTGTTCTTCACCCATAGGGAATTGGTCGGAAATTGAAGTAGACAGTCTGAGAACGTCCTGTGTTCACACACGGGACCTCGGTTTATAGTGTCATTCAGAGGACTTTCAGGGGAGTGGAGTCAGTACTGATGTTAACTCCAGGCGGAAAAAAAATCCCCTTGAACGGGCGTCTCGGTGGTGGCTCAAACTCAAATTCGAACCAAGGCTCGACCCCAGGACTGTCAAATCGTCGAACGCAATGTTCTAACCACTAGGCTATGCCCTCCCTCTCCCATTTGACATTTCAACTAAAACAACAACGTTTTGTTACTAGTATGATGACGCAAACATTTCCTAGGCTGAACGTGCTTCTGCCAAAAATAAAAACCAAAACCAAAACCAAACAAACCACAAAAAAACTTACAGGAGAACCACAGAACTTTATCCCCTTGAACTGTTAAAACCTGACGCCAGAACATCTTTAACAACCACCACCACCCACCCCCTGCCCCCCCAAAAAACCCACCCCCAAACAAAAAAACCCCGAACAAAACAAAAACTAAAAAAGCCGCCAGTGTAGGACTCTAAAATCAGCATTGTGTGTGTGTGTGGTTGTGGTTGTGGTTGCTGTTGTTGTACTGAACAAACAAAGCTAAATGGGGTCTAGCTGAACTGCTCTGCACTGTATCATGAAAATCCGGGTTCAGGTCATGCTAGCACATTACCTCAGTCAGGCTCCATCCTGTCTTCTTTCTTGTCTGATAACTCCTCAGAGAAGAGAAGTCTGGTTGGCTAATGGACTGCGGGATTGGTGGTGGGTGCGGGGTGTGTGGGTGGGGGTGTGTGGGGGGGGGGGAGGGAGGGGGTTGGGGTGGTTTGGTGAGAGTGCGTTGTACTGGTGAGATTGTGAGCTGGAAGGTGGTGGATGAGTGTGGGGGGTGGGGGTTTGAAGGGTGGAAGAGAGGAGAGTGCGCGTAGGCAGGGTGGACTGATGATCAATAAGAAAATTAAAAATTGCACAGGTAACTAAAAGATTGTATATATTATTAATATATATATATATATATATATATATATATATATTATATATATATATATATATATAATATATATATATATATATATTTAGGTTGCTGTTATGTAAGATTTTTTTCTGTTTTATATATTGTATGATTGTGGTTTTAAGGCTGAATGTTTGCAATTAATTAAAACCATTTCGAGTTCAGAACAGAGTCTCTCTCTCTCTCTCTCTCTCTCTCTCTCTCCTCTCTCTCTCTCTCTCTCTCTGTGTTCAGGTCAGTTGGGGATTATGTATTGTTGAAGACACACTTATCTCTTTAAAAAAAACATGTTGTGCTTGTATTTAGGTTTTCCCCTCTTGTTTTGTTGATAGTCCCTAATCAGGGCAAGGGCCGGATGAAAAAGTATACAAATGCTTATTCTGTTACCCTTGGAAAATAACGATTCATTCATTCATTCATTCATTCATTCATTCATTCATTTATTCATTCATTCATCTATTCATTCATTCATTCATTCTTTCATTCATTCATTCTTTCATTCATTCATTCATTCATTCATTTCATTTCATTCATTCATTCATTCATTCATTCTTTCTTTCTTTCTCTCTCAAGACTCCATCTCACCACCTGCTCCCCCTCCCCTTACCCCCTTCCTAAATTCTCCCTCCCGTCCTGTGTCATGTATGTTTGTCCGTCGTGTCCGACGATGACCTCCAAAACAGCAGAGGAGGCAGCTGCTGTTTCGGAAACTGGGCAGAAATTTGATTATAGTGGAGATGCCTTGCCCACAGTACATCCCCACTCTCTCGGCCAAGTGGGCATAAGGACAGTCAGCGTTGGAGATGTTCTCCAAAGGCCAACCAGCCCCCAGGGCTGCAGCACATATTAAGGACTGTGCGAGTCAAGCCTCCTAGTCAGAGAGTCATAGTCGATCACTAAAAGACTATAACTGTAAAGTGGAATTCCATGAGTGGGAAAGAAAGCCACTGGTCATACAGCCTCTCACTTTGCTGTTGCCCCCAGCGTCAATGGTTTAATCAAGAACTGTGATAAAACCCCAGGCGCTGACGGCATACATACCGTTGGATATCAGTTACATCACCACTGGGCCCCGGACTCCAGTAACTGCCACAACAGGTCCTGCCATCATCGTGGTCAGCGATCAGTCGTCTGCCCCCCAGGCCTTTTGTTGCTGACCTTTCACATGGGACCACATGGGTGACTGACTGACTGATCTTTAACACGACGCAGAGATAGACATGTTAGACCAAGCCTAGTCTAGCAATTTGTCCTTGTAAAACATACAGTACAACGAAATGTGTGTGTGTGTGTGTTTTGTGTGTGTGTGTGTGTGTGTGTTTAGTGTGTGAGTGTGAGTGTGTGTGTGTGTGCGTGTGTGTGTGTAATTCTGATTAAGAATATTTTATTGCCATTTAAGTCATGTAGACTTATTTGACACAACAAAAACATGTGTGTTGTGTGTGTGTGTGTGTGTGTGTTGATTCAACTTAAACATCAAGTCCTTTTTAACACACCTAACATTTGTTTTTCAATCTTGAAAATGAA
>CM054157.1:8925020-8935020 GCA_028751875.1 Rapana venosa
ACCAACGTAGGGAGCTAAAGCCAGTGAAGAACAAAAACCCAGAAACGGCCGAAGAGTATAGAACAGTTAACAGGTCAATCAAGAAGAAGATGACTGAGGCCATGGGGAACTGGATGTCAGAACAATGCTCCAAGGTTGAGAAGGCAATGGCAAAAGGAGACAGCAAGAGGCGTACCAGACCATCAAGGTACTAACCAAGTCCCAGCAGCCAAAGACCTCCGTTATTGAAGACAAAGAGGGTCAGTCCTTACAGAAAGCGCCACTATCATGAAGAGATGGACAGAATATTGCAGAGACCTGTACAACTACAAGCTGAAGGCTGATCCGAACAAACTTCACGAGCAAGATCCCAGACCATCAGATCCTGAAAGCACACAGGTGCTGGAGGAAGAGGTAGAAGAAGCAGTAAGATCCCTGAAAGGAGGCAAGTCACCAGGATTGACAACATCCCGGCTGAGCTCATCAAGTACGGAGGCCCAGAGATGATCAAGGCATTAACAATCATCTGCCAACGCATCTGGACCAGCAAAGAGTGGCCTGAACAGTGGACCCAATCCATCATAGTTCCACTTCCAAAGAAGGGAGACCTGAAGAAGTGCCAAAATTACAGAACAATCAGTCTGATAAGCCATCCAAGCAAAGTTATGCTACGCATTGCCTTGAACAGACTGAAACCCACAAGCAGAAGAAATCCTATCAGAAGAACAGGCAGGATTCAGACCAGGTCGAAGCACTGTCGAGCAGATCTTCAACATCAGAATGCTCATAGAGAAGCATCTCCAACATCAGCTACAGCTCTACAACAACTTCATTGACTTCAAGCAGGCCTTCGATCGAGTGTGGCAAGAAGCTCTGTGGCAAGTCATGAGAGACTATAGCTTCGACGAGGAACCTGATTCAAGTCATCCAGGCGCTGTATGACAGCTCCCACAGTGCAGTCCTCATGGGTGGAGAAATCGGGGAGTTCTTCCGGACTTCAGTTGGAGTTCGACAAGGCTGCCCGCTATCCCCCGTCTTTTCAACGTGTTCCTGGAGAACATCATGCAGGAGGCCCTCCTTGACTTCAAGACCACAATCACAATAGGAGGAAGGCCAGTCTGCAATCTTCGATTCGCAGACGATATTGATCTCATGGGCCGCAGTGAAGAAGAACTCCAGGATCTCACCACCAGACTGGAAACATCAGCCAATGCCCACGGTATGGAGATCAGCACGGAAAAGAGCAAGATCCTAGTGAACAGTACCACACCGACCACTCCCACCAGCATCAAGATGAGTGGCGAGACACTAGAGGAGGTGGAAACTTTCAAGTACCTTGGAGCAGTCATCACCAAAGAAGGCACGAGCACACAAGAGGTGAAGATCAGACTTGCTGTGGCACTCTTCTCCATGACTAAGCTGGCGAAAGTGTGGAGAAACCACAACATCAGAACCCACACTAAGGTCAGACTCTACAAGGCACTCGTCACATCCATTGCCTTGTACAGCTGTGAAGCATGGACACTTACTGCCCATTTAGAACGTCGCATTCAAGCCTTTGAGATGAAGTGCCTCAGGCGGATCCTGAACATCACCTACAGAGACTGCAAAACCAATGACTACGTCTGGCAGCAGATCGAGGCACTGGCTGGCAAACAAGAATCATTGCTAGATACAGTCAAACGGAGGAAACTGAAGTGGTTTGGCCACACAACAAGGCATAACAGCCTGTCAAAGACAGTCCTGCAGGGAATGGTGGAAGGAGCAAGGAGGCAGGGACGACCACGCAAAAGCTGGATATCCAACATCAAGGAGTGGACCGGCCTCACTGTACCAAACCTCCTGAAAACAGCCCAGGACAGAACCATTTGGCGGTCCACTTGCAACGTCCGTGCGGGTACCCCAACGGTCGTCCCGACCAAGGGATGAGTGAGTGAGTGAGTGATCTCTCTGTGTCTCTCTGTGACGGTTATCGTTTTGCTATGATTTTGAGAAACTATATGTATATTGATTTTTTCCAGACATAAGGAAGGTACACTTAGATAAAAATAGTGAATTGTGTTTGATACATATGTATTTTTATGTATTTGTGCATTGTCTTCATAATTTCTTTCACTGAAAGTGAGCTTGGTATTGTGTATGTTATCCGGTTTTTGCCCACTCTGGCATTGTCAATTTCTTCTACGCCAACCATGTATTATGGCCTAAGGCCGAGATACATTAAATTTCTGAGTTCTGAGTTCTGTCTCTCTGTGTGTCTGTCTGTCGGTCTGTCTGCCTCTCCCTCCCTCTTATCAGGCAAGTTGTTTAGGATTGAAAAACCAATTGCTCAACATTGTTTGGTGTGTAGTGTTCATTTGTTCAAATCCAGACGAACATGTCATGTTTTTTTCCTTTTTAGACAGAATACAAACAAAGCAAAGTCATATCGTCCACAGTGGTCATATCAGGAATTTTACGTCGTCAACACTTAAATTCTCAGATTTAACTACATTCTTCTTCGACGAACGCTCAGACAGCAAGTATGTCTGTGTCATATAAGCAAAAATGCGTTGCGCTGCCGTTAAGCGCCTGACAAGTCAGGCCCAGCGTTTCCGACTTCGGCCTGGGAGAGAATTGTTATCTTTTAAGTCTTTCTGGGTAAAAAAACCCCACCAAACCAGGCAGGAGAATAGACCAAGAAGGCAGAAAACAGACAAAGAAGGAGGTGACAGGAAGAAATGGAACAACAAGGTAGAAACAAAGCATGGGATAGAAAAGAGGGAATTCCTAGCACAGAATTTCCAGAAAGTGGGGATGCTATTTTATATACTGACAACCCCCCCCCCCCCACCCCCCCCCCCCCCACCATCCCAACTGGGGAGATTTTTCAGCTAAATTATACAGATTATCGCCCATTCCTGACCCTTTTCATTTGGCTTGCAGATGGTTGAGCATTATTAGACAAGATGATTATTTCTCACATAAATAACTGCTAGTCATCATGGCTGTCAGATAAACGAGCAATGTATATACACATGATATAAACCAAGAAAACATAAATATTTAGGAAAGAGGAGCTTCTTTGGCTGGCATCAGCTAAATAAAAAGATAAACGTGTATACTGTTTATGCATGAAAGATGCTTGTACACTCAAACACACAGAGACAAACACACACACATTCATACACACACACACACACTGACACTCACGCACTTACACAGACAAACACACACACATTCACATTCACACGCACAGACACGCGTACACACACACGCACACACACGTGCACGCGCACGCACACGCATGCATTCACACAATCACATACATGCACTCACGCGTGTATGCACGAAGACATACACATGCAAACACACAGACAGACAAATACAAATATGCCAGACACTCAGACAGACGTACGTTCGAAAGTACGCACGTTCATTCATACATGCATACATACATTACATTACATACATACATACATACATACATTACATACACACATACATACATACACACGCAACACATAAACACATACATACATACATACATACATACACACATACATACACACAACATACACACACACATACCTACATACATACACACACATACATAACACATACATAACACATACATACATAATTCACCAGACAGACAGACAGTTAAACAGACAGACAGATACAAACACTCATTACCCCCTCTTCCCTCCCCCTTCCCTCCCCCCCCCCCCCCCCCCCAACACACACACACACACACACACATACACCAGCGCTTAGGCGTGAGCCCGCCCATAAGGGCTGAGCCTAGCTTACAAAACGAGCACTTAGAACAGAACACAAATAATATGCTTAGTTTTATTTTTTATTTCATACCACTTTAAGTCACGAGATTTCTCTGCGTGAAATTTGGGCTGCCCTCCCCGGGGAGAGCGCGTCGCCACAAGAGCAGCGCCACCCCCTTTTTTTTAGTTAGACACTACCGCCGTTTTACGATAGACAGTGCAGTACTCGTACTGCTTTCAATATACTAGGAAGATGTGTGTGTGTGTGTGTGTGTGTGTGTGTGTGTGTGTGTGTGTGTGTGTGTTGTGTGTGTGTGTGTGTGTGTGTGCGTGTGTGTGTGAGTGTGTCTGTGTGTGTGTGGGTGTATGGGTGTGTGTGCATGGGGTGTGGTGTGTGTGTGTGTGTGCGTGATGTACATTATGTAAAGAAGCTGAAGAAACACATATCGACTGTCATTTTTTTTTTTTTGGGGGGGGGATGATTAAGGAGGAGGTTAGAAGGAGGGAGGGGGAGGAGAGAGGCGAGAGAGAGGAGAGAGAGCGAGAGCGAGAGCGAGAGCGAGAGAGAGGGGAGAGAGAAAGAGAGTGTGTGTGATCAGAAAAAATGTTTGGGTTGTGATAGTTTGGGGAGGAGGGGCGGGGGGGGGGGGGGGGGGGGGGGGGGTAACGTGGAAGAGTGATCACTGGCAGATGTATTCTGGAAATATATATAGATATATCATATATATATAATTTTATTTTATTCTTTTATATCGAGGATAATGGATAATGGAATAAACACTTATGAAGAAAACAAAACAGTAAAAAGCTGATTTGAGTTTTTGGCAGCCATTTTTACAAGGGATAAGGTTCATATGCATTAAAAAAGGTAAAGGTGTTCCATAACCTATGTGGTCGTAGGTGAGTGAGGCGTCAGAGACCTCAGCTTGTCTAAGGGCCAGCATATTGAAGGCGGCGCCCATCTCCTCTCCCTCGCTGCTTTACCTTCCCTGTATCTAAAGAGGGCAGGTACCCATTTACAGCTGGGTGAACTTGGGGGAACTGTACTGAAGCCAAGGCGCGCAAACGGTCACCCATCCATGTGATAACCACGCTCGATGCTGCTTAACCTTAGCTGGGGGAAAGCGAGTGCTCCGACCACTGAGCTATCCCGTATTTTGGAAATATTCTAGAAGAAAACTAAAACAACAACAACAAAAGCTGTTTTGAACTTTTGGCAGCCATTTACAAGGAGTTTGTTTCACATGGATTACTAAAAAACAAAACAAAAAAAACAAAAAAAGAAGGAAAAAAATGGACTGACACAACTTGACAATGGGGGAGACTGGATGTAAAAAAACCAACCCAACACAACCCCCCCAACCCCCCATATGAATGCTTATTCCACTATCCTGGAAATAAAAGAATCAATAACATAAATACATGGAGTTGTATGTATCACGCAGAAGACATTTCAGTTATGCTGTGATGAATGTACAATGGATTTGGCCAGATCGTCTGACAGAGCGTTCTGTGTTCTCATGGGAAATGAGCTGGAGATTTAAGGGATTGGGGTGGGGGTGGAGGATGGGGTGAGGGAGGGGGGAGGATGGGGTGAGGGTGGGGGTTGGGGGGTGGGGGGGCGAGCTAGCCATCGTGTCTTATACAAGTCTGGGCGGATCAAAGATCGGGTTCAGTGGGTTTTTGTTTCCTTGTCAGAATTTCTTGATAAAACTCTTAAGGCAAAAAGATAGAAATGAAATGAGGCAAAAACCCAGCAGTGCTGTACTGTTTCAAGGGCGCTCTCTTCCAAGGAGAGTAGCTGAGTTATAATATGCAGAGCAATTTTGTCATGGTTATGAATACGAGAGAATGCTTGTACAATGCAATACAATACAATACAATTCAGTGCAATATGATAACAACACAACGAAATGAAATGCAATATAGAGGAAAGCGATACATTCCAATGCGATGATACGATTCAAAACAATACAAACATACATACATGACAACACAATGCAATACAGTTCAATAGAATGTCGTGCAAAAACACTACACTATCAGCACTCACCACACCACACCACACCACACCACAGCATACCACATCCCATTATATACCACACCACAACACAGCGTAATACAACACAATACAATACAAAAACAATATAATACAATACAATAAAACACAGCATTTACAGTAAAGAAATGATCGTATTGTGCTTGTGCCGTACCTATTGGATTTGTTCACGCATGAGTAATGTAAATATTTCTGGTGATATTCATGCAATGACAGATATCGCCACCCCATATCCCCATTCCCCATCTTTAGCTTATAACAAAATGTGTGAGTGTATGTGTGTGTGTGTGCGTGTGCGTGTGCCTATGTGAATGTGTATGTGTATATGTGTGTGTTTGTGCGCACGCGCATGCGCGTGTATGTATGTGTGTGTACTATATGTATTGATTGTGGTTACATTTCATAATTATTAAGTTCCAAAATGAAAAAAACCCACAATGCATCTATGCTTGATGAGCCGTAAACGCAAAAGAAAATTAGAGGTTGAGTTGTTATACTGTATATTGTGTCGTTTTTGTATTTGCCTATAATTGTAATAATGTTTTGCGATACATTGCATTGAATTTATAGAATACTCCCCCCAGTGATGTTCGGTGATACTTGCACTGCACTAGTCGTCATTCAAACATTATTAGAATACAACCAAACAGCTCCCTACTGTAAACAGTACTTGTTCAATTGTAGACTCAGACTACAAATTCACATGTCTTCTTGACTAGATGTGTTTCATGTTAAGCCACATAGAAAGAAACCCAGATAAGGACGGGTCACCTTGTATGTACCTTCATCTCCTCGACGTACCTTCGAGGAATATTGAATAACAAACTGATTAAAAAATCAATGAATCAGATAAAATGTCATATTACACAATCTGTCCTCCTCACACACTGTTCTGGTATGTTAACATCGCTATTTTTTAAAATATTGTTTTTATAATAGTTTTTATATTTTATTTTGGCGAAGCTTGCCGCAGGCTATTTGATATAACGTTGATATGGAGTTGATTATTTCATACCAGAGAAATAATTATATTGCTGTTGAAAGTTAAAATATGTTATTGACGAACACGATTTTTCTTTAGCTTGTTTTTCTTTGAGAAAAATGTAAAGTGATTTATCTGTCGTGTCTCGGCTAGAGCTCCGAGGTTCACAAATAGTGAGATTTTTGCGTATGTGACCGTTTTTACTCACCCTTAAGGTGGCTGCATTCCGACTTCGGGAATGTATGCAGATTAAGCCATGATGTTTTACTCAACAAAGAAGCTATATTGCGCCATGTTGAGAACGCCGTTTCAAAGGGGTTTAAGGGCATACGCATCTACACACACACATACGCGCGCGCACGCACGCACGCATATTTATATATATATATATATATATATATATATTTATATATATATACAGAGAGAGAGAGGGGGAGAGAAAGAGAGAGAGAGAGAGAGAGAGAGAGAGAGAGAGAGAGAGATGAGAGAGAGATAGAGAGAGAGAGAGAGAGAGAGAGAGGAGAGAGAGAGAGAGAGAGAGAGAGAGAGAGAGAGAGGAGAGAGAGAGAGAGAGAGAGAGAGAGAGAGAGGAAGGGGGGGGGGGGGGCATGGGTGCTTACTCATTATCCCCGAAATAAAAGAACGAATGAAATTAAATAAATAAAGCACACACACACTCAAACTCACCCCCCACCCACACCCACCCACACACATCCACCCAACACACACATACACACTCACATAACCTCCCCCTACGCCCACCCACCACCCATCTCCACCCAGCCCCCTCCACACACACATAGATTTTATCCATCCATTCATTCATTCACCTCGCTTCACAAACAGGTTTCGCCTTGTAGTAATATATTGTATCATATTATTATTATTTTATTATTATATAATATATCATATTATATTTTATTATCTATCTATCTATCTATCTATCTATCTATCTATCTATCTATCTATCTATCTATCTATCTATCTATCTATCTATCTATCTATCTATCTATCTATATCAATGGATGGTGCTCAGTATATTATAGAGACACGTCCAAGACTGTGTGTGTAGTCAAAGGTGTCTTGTGCGATACACACACACACAAAACACCCACACACAACACACAAAACACACACACACACACACACAACACACAGCCACAACAACACACACACACACACAACCCCAACACACCACACACACACACCCCACAACGCACACACACACCCCACAAAAACAACACACACACAACACACACAAAACACACACACAACACACACACAAAACACACACACACACACACGCACACACACGCACACACACAACAAACACAACACAACACACACACACATACGCACGGCCGCACACACACACACAAAACACAAACACACACACACACACCACACAAAACACACACAACACACACACAAACACACCACACACACACACACAAAACACACCCCACACCACACACAACACACACACACAAAACACACACACACACAACCACACACACACACACACACACACAAAAACACACACACACACACACACACACTTACACCCACACGGGGCGGGGGGTGATCAAGTTGTTACTGGCAGCCTACCAAAGATACCAGAATCTGTTGGGAAGAAGAGGAAGAAAAGGAGAAGGAGGAGGAGGAAGGGAAGCGGGGGGGAGAAGGGGGAGGAGAGGGGGAGGGAGGAGGAGGAAAGGAGGAAGGGGGAAGAAAAGAAGGAAACGAGGAGGAGGAAGGGAGGGGGAAGGGAGGGAAGGGAAGGAGGAGGAGGAGGGGGAAAGGAGGGAAAAAAGGAGGAGGGGAAGGAAGGGGGGAAGGAGGGGAAAAGGGAAGGGGAAGGGAAAAGGGGGAGAAAGGGAGGGTTGGAAGGAGGAGGAGAAGGAGGTTGAGAAGGAGGAGGAGAAGGAGGAGGAAGGGAAAGAGGAAAGGAGGTTGAGAAGGAGGAGGAGAAGGAGGAGGAGAAGGAGGAGGAGAAGGAGGGGAAAGGGGGAGGAGAAGGAGGTGAGGAAGGAGGAGGAGGAGAAGGAGGAGGAAAGGGAAAGGGGGAAAAGGGGGTTGAGAAGGAGGAGGAGAAGGAGGTTGAGAAGGAGGAGGAGAAGGAGGAGGAAGGGAAAGAGGAAAGGAGGTTGAGAAGAGGAGGAGAAGGAGGAGGAGAAGGAGGAGGAGAAGGAGGAGGAGAAGGAGGAGGAGAGGAGGAGGAGAAGGAGGTTGGAAGGAGGAGGGAAGAGTGGAGGAGACGAAAAGTGAAAGGAAGAGGAAGGAGAAAGAAGGAGGAGGAAAGGAAAGAAAGTTGGAGGAGGAAGGGAAGGAGGGAAGGAGAGGAGGAGGAGGAGGAAGAAGAAAGAGGAGGAGGGGAAGGGGGGGGGGGGGGAAGGGGGGAGGGGGGGGGGTGGGTTGGAAAGGGAAGGGGGGGGGGGGGGTGGGGAGGAAGGGGGAGGGGGGGGAGGGGGGAAGGGGGGGGGGGGGGGGGGAAGGGGGGGGGAGGGGGGGGGGAGGGGGGGGGGGGGGGGTGGGGGGGGGGGGGGGAAAAAAGGGGGGGGGGGGGGAAAAAAAGGGGGGGGGGGGGGGGGGGGGGGGGGGGGGGGAAAAAAAAGGGGGGGGGGGGGGGGGGGGGGTTTTTGGGGGGGAAAAATTTGGGGGGGGGGGGGGGGGGGGGGGAAAAAAAAGGGGGGGGGGGGGGGGGGGGGGGGGGGGGGGGGGGGGGGAGGGGGGGGGGGGGGGGGGGGGGGGGGAGGTGGGAAGGGGGGGTGGGGGGGGGGGGGGGGGGGGGGGGGGGGGGGGAAAGGGGGGGGGGGGGGCGGGGGGGGGGCCCCAATAAAAAGGGGGGGGGGGGGGGGCAAGGCTTTTTGGGGGGGGGGGGGGAGGGGGGGGGGGGGGGGGCAAAAAAGGGGGGGGGGGGGGGGGGGGGGGGGGAAAAGGGGGGGGGGGGGGTGGGGGGGGGGGGGGGGGGGGTATTTTGTTTCCCCTGCGGGGGGCCGTTTTAAGACCATCGGTTAAGGGGGAAGGGGAAAATTTGGAGCCCCCAACCGGCTCCCCCTTTTTTTTTTTAAAACCCCCACCTCTTCTCTGACATTTCCCCTGTCCAAAAACCCTCCCCCCGTCCTCCGCCCAAATTTCACCTTTCCCCTTTTTTTCCCCCCCCTTTCCCTTTCTTTCGAACTCCACCGCCCTGTCTCTGGCCTTTTGGGCCCTGGGGGG
>CM054157.1:8940020-8947520 GCA_028751875.1 Rapana venosa
TCTCTCTGTCTGTCTGCCTATCTTTTTGACTGTCTGCCTGCCTTCCTGCTTGTCTGTCTGTCTGCCTGCCTGCCTTCTTGTCTGTCTGCCTGTTTTCTTGTCTGTCTGCCTGTTTTCTTGTCTGTCTGTTTGTTTGCTATATCTCCTTCCACACGCATGTTCACCTCCCTTTCTTTCACATTGTTTATGTGTTGCAGTCCTTTTTAAGTGGTTGTAAAAAAAACACCCAACTAAAATAGTGGCTATTTAATTAATACTTTAAATCTCCCAAAACACACACATGTATACACACACATGCACAAGCTTGCTCGTACACACGCGCACACACACACGCACACGCACACACACACACCATACACACACACACACTCAAAACACCTGTGTAAACAGACACAAACATTATGATATACTCAGATACCACACACACACACACACAAGGCCAATCCATGTACGACGCACCACACAATATAAAACACTACACACACACACAGACATTAGACAGACAGGCGCTTACTCACTCACTCAGGCAGACAGAAAGTTATCACACTGATGGATCAAATTTCTTGAGAAAATAGAGCACTACACGTGACCTAGTTAACGTTAAGTCTGAGAGTGCAAACAGTACACGGCAGACACAATATGTACACAGTGACCGCTTTGTGGATCTGTATAGCCTGTGTCCCTGTCATACCACACACTTTGTCCAACAAAGGAAAACACATTGTAAAGTCCGCACAAGTTGTCATGAGACTATAAACCGAGGTCCCGTGTGTGCCAACGCATGCAGAACATCTTGCACACACGATAAAACCCGTTCTACTTTTCAGAAGAGTAGGCCATTGTGTGTTACTGGGAACGGATGACAAAATTTACAAAGCTGCATACATACAAGGACTGAATGAAAAAAAGGCACATGGATGCTTATTCCATTATCCTCGAAATAAGAATTAAAAAATGAGTTAATGATAAAGAAAGGAAGATAGGAAAAAAGAATATGTACTACTAGGCCTAGGGAAAAGTGGATTTGTCACTACTGCAACAAAATAGAAGACGAGTTTCATTTACTGGATGAATGCATTTCGTATTCTGAACAAAGAGAAAACTTATGAATGACTCAAAAAAAACAAAATGCTGGTGTCAAAGAATAACAATCTGTGAAAGGTACAGACAATTTTAACAATATTATGATAACAGATAACTATCTAGCTGAAATAAGGAATTATATTTTTCTGACATTAAAAAAAAAACAACCTTTATTTTAAGATAAGACAAGAATGTAACATAATGTTTTCATACACATCATTTCAGTCATGACTGACACTTGAGTAATATGTTGCTTAGAATTATGAAGAGTTGATTCCCCTGCGCCCAATAAATCTACGTAACTTTCCTGGCAGTCAGAAATGTCTGATTCTGATTCACTTTGCATAGCGTGACATGTTGTTATAAACAGGCAGGTCAAAGATCAAATAGTCTTAACAATAAATCAATGAAAACACATTCTTCTTTTGTTTATACACACCTTTTAACCAGACACAAAGAACCCTCTATGAACCTGTCTTAATTTTGTCTGAATCAAGATAACTGTGATAAGCTATACATCTTATTTATAATGTGTGGACTGTTTGGTTTATTTTCCCTACGATGCTGATCATATGCACTGATGTGTATAATATTATGATGTTTGAGACTAGAAGACGAGAGAAAAGCGAGGGCGTGCAATTCTGCCTAAATACAGGGGGAAAAAACACCTTTACAAGAGGAAACCTCCAACAAAAAATGGCGTTTTAGAGGAGTAAGAATCGGTCTTTTAAAGACAGAACTTTTTGTTTTTTTGGTTGTTGTTGATGTTTTGGTAAATACTGTTTGCAAGGTTCAGTTTAGTTAGTCATGTTACATTGCAATCTGGAATTGATTACTTAGTGCATAACGACAAGTAATCTAGAATTTTTTCAAGCTTCTCGAGAACTGACATGCTGTTTATCTTTTTGAACATTGTATTCATATTATATTTTCTGTCCCTCTTTGTTTTGTTTTTTTGTCTGTTTGTCTCTCTGTCTCTCTGTCTGTCTGTGTGTCCGTCTGTCTGTGTCTGTCTGTCTGTCTGTTTCTCTGCCTTTCTCTGTGTTTTTTTATATCTTTCTTTTCTTTTTTTCTTATTTTTTCTTTTGTTTGGGTGAGAGCATGGTGTAAAGAAGCCATCTGCTTATCCATTTACTCTTAATAAACATTTTGAGTTTGAGTTCTCTCTCTGCCCCCCCCCCCCCCCCCTCCACGCACACACACACACACACACACTCTTTCTCTTCCTCCTCACCTACTCTCCTCGCCCTCTTCTTTTCTCTGTCTTCCATTATGTCACATTACTCATAATACCAACAACAAAAAGTAAGAAGCAAAGAAAACAACAATCGCTTCCCATATCCCTAGCTCTCACAAAAATACTGAATCACTCAAGGAACGCTGGGTTTTCCAGTCATGTCTGATTTCCCAATGACGACGATTGTCAATCATCTCTTTGGGGTTGAGAACAGACGTTAATGTCATGCTAATCTGTTCTGGGAATGCAGTTTCTTATTTTCTTGTTAACTTCCTGTTATTTCTTGTTATCTTCATGCTTCTTGTTGTTGTTGTTGTTGTTGTTGTTGTTGTTGTTGTTGTTTTTCTTCTTCTTCTTCTTCTTCTTCTTCGTTTTTGTTTTCTTCTTCGTCTTCGTCTTCTTCTTCGTCTTCTTATTCATCTTCATCTTCTTCTTCCTCTTGTTGTTGTTGTTGTTGTTGTTGTTCTTCTTCTTCTTCTTCTTCTTCTTCTTGTTCTTCTTCTTCTTCTTCTTGTTCTTCTTCTTCTTGTTCTTCTTCTTCTTCTTCTTCTTCTTCTTCTTCTTCGCAATTCTTCTTCTTCTTCTTCTTTTGCTTCTTTTTCTCCTGCTCCTCCTCCTCCTCCTTCTCCTCCTCTTGCTCCTCCTCCTTCTTCGCCTCCTTCTTCTTCTCCTTCTCCTTCTGTCCTTCCATCCTTTCCATTTCTTCCTCTTTACCGTTTTCTTTCTTCTTCTTGTCCTCTGAAATCGCGCCTTTGGGTATGGAGATCTTGTGTTTGCTCTGTATATTACGTGTGTTCTTTTATTCATCATTCCTTTTCTTGCCTCTCCAGTTTTTTACCCCTCAGTTTTCTTGTTTTGAGACAAGTATATACAGCGCACTGCAGTCTGCTTGGCTGTGTGCTTGGTTGTCTGTCTATTTCTTTCCATTTTCTGTGCGAAAGTGTATCCTAACTCTGTTCACTTTCTTGTAGGAGTATCTTAATAACCATGAGTCGTGGTCTAGGTGCTAGTCTTTCGTGTGAAGCGATAAACCAAGGTTCTGTGTACAATACTCATTTACTTCACGTAAAAGAGCCCACAGCAACAAGAGAGTTGCCCCTGGCAAAACTCTTTAGAAAAGAAAGCCACTCTGATAGGAAACCAAGTATATAAGCAGACAGAAAGAGAGAAAAAATAATGGGTGGCGCTGCTCTTGTGGTGACGCGCTCTCCCCGGGAATAGCAGCCCGAATTTCATGCAGATAAATCTGCCGTGACATAAACCGGCATACAAATAAAAAAACCCTCTGTCTGTCCATATTTCTGAAAGAGTGTATATCCGAGCCCTAACATATCTGTCTTTACCTCTGTTTGTTTTATTTAGTTGTCTTCCTGTCTGTATCTTTACTCCCTCCTCAACAGTCCTTCGGGTGAGACTATAAACCGAGGCCCCGTGTGCGAACGCACGCAGAATATCTTGCGCACACGTTAAATCCTGTTCCGCTTTTCATAAGAGTAGGGCATTATGTGCCGGTGGGAACAGATGACAGAATTTACAAAACCGCATACACACGGGGACTGGATGTAAAAAAAAAGCACATAAGCGCTTATTCCATTATCCTCGATATAGAAGAATAAATAAATAAATAATATATTCGAGCCCTAACATATCTGTCCCTGGCCTCGTGGTTTGTGTATCTCTACTCTTTTCTTCCATTTTTTTGACCTCACTGTCTGTATCACTCATCTGTTTCATCCGCCATTGCTGTACTTTAGTTTCGCCTCAACACACGTACTGTAGGAGCAGCTTAAACATTCACAAGCACAATTTTGTCTTGCCGACTCAGCCCGCGGAAATATAGATGATGTATATTGATGTTGCTTGTGATCAACATACTTGTTAGATTCTCATTCGTGTAATATACCAAAGCAAAGTAGTTTAGCAGTTATATCGAAAAAATAATAATGAATGATGGAAATTATGATAGTGATGAATCTTGAAAGAGATGAATAAGTGATGAGATGATGATAATAATAATAATAATAATAATATAATAATAATAATAATATATGGAATTTATATAGTGCTGAATCTTGTAAAGCCACAAATCAAAGCCCTTAGATGACTTAAAAAAATATGTATCGAGGATAATGGAATAAACACTCATATGCTTTTTTTTTACATCCAGTCCCCGTGTGTATGCGGTTTTGTAAATTTTGTCATCTGTTCCCACCGGCACACAATGGTCTACTCTTTCGAAAAGCGGAACAGGATTTAACGTGTGCGCAAGATGTTCTGCATGCGTTCGCACACGGGGCCTCGGTTTATAGTCTCATCCGAAGGACTTTGACATTCAGTTCGATTTTTTGGGTCAAACTGGGAAGAAAGGGCGAGGCTGGGAATCGAACCCAGAACCTCACGGTTTACTTGTTGGCAGGCAAACGTCTTAACCACCTGCCACCTTCCTTGATATGGGACTATTTCAGCATTCTCAGCATTCGTAGGCTATATTTCAAACCATAACATAGGCAGCATGCAGGACTTACTAAGAAGTATCATACACACGACAAGCAGCTCATGTAAATGGTCTTGTCTTGAGCTTACGGATTGTTGGCACAATACAATATACGTAGTGCAGGGCATGGGGGCGTTGGCCATCGCTCTTTCTCTGTTTCTGATCCATCCACCTGGAATGACCTCCCTCTTTCACTTCACCAAAACCCTTCATTTGGTGCCTTCAAATCCAGCCTCAAAACACACTTATTATCTACTTTCCCCTCATATCTGTTCCTATTTTTCAACAGCATCCTTCATCTCCTCCGTTACCACCTAAGTGTGTGCGTGTGTGTGTGTGTGTGTGTGTGTGTGTGTGTGGTGTGTGTGTGTGTGTGTGGTGTGTGTTGTGTTTTGTGTGTGTGTTTGTGTGGTGTGGTGTATGTTGTGTGTGTTTGTGTTGTGTTTGCGCGCGGGCAATAAATTTGAAATATCTTAATTATGTCATTTGAGGAAAGTTGCATGCGTGTAAATGATTTGGGTGCAAGCGCTTCGATTTGTTTGTTTTACAAGATTCAGGGCTATATAAATTCCATATATTATTACTATTATTTATCATTAATAGTCTGGTGGTTAGAGCGTTGTGTTCGTGATCTGCAATCCCGGGTTTGATCCATCACTGAGACACCCATTCAAGGGAATATTTCCCCAGTACTGACTCCAACCCTTAGAAAGTCCTTAGAATGAGACTATAAACCGAAGTCCTGCGTGCAAACACATGCACAACATCTTTCGCGCATGCTAAAACCCCGTTCTTCCTTTCGGAAGAGTTGGCCATTGTAGGAACGGATGATAAAATTTACCAAAAAACGCATGTACGCTGATCCCCGAAATCGGAATGTGGCTACCTAAATGATGGGCAAAATCGATTGCGTACGCAAATTCTCACTATTTTTGAACCTCAGAGCTCTAGCTGAGGAACAGAAAGAAGTACAAGGCGAATACTGACGAAATAATGTAGTACACATGTAGAGTTTGACCACGGCTGCAATGCAGCAACAAACAAAATACACAGGCTTACAGATATGGGCCATGACAGAGAGATAGAGGAGAAGAAGAAGAAGAAGAAGAAAAGAAGAAGAAGAAGAAGAAGAAGAAGAAGAAGAAGAAGAAGAAGAGAGAAGAAGAAAGAAGAAGAAGAAGGAGAAGAGGACGGGAGGAGGAGGAGAAGGAAGAGGAGGAGGAGGAGGAGGTGCAAATAATAAACTAACAAAGACAGGAAAGATATCCCAAAGAAAGGAAAAGACAAACAAAACCCCCCAAAAAAGAGAAAAAAAGGAACAGACAGATAGACAGAGGACCAGACAGACAGAATAAAAGAAAAAACCAAACAGACGTAGACAAGCAGACGGACAGACAGAGCTATTTATTTATTTATTTAATTTATTGTATTTATTTTATTTTTTATATTAAGGATAATGGCATACGCACTTATGTGCTTTTTTTACATCCAGCCCCCGTGTGTATGCGGTTTTGTAAATTCTGTCATCTGTTCCCACTGGCACACAATGGCCTACTCTTCCGAAAAGCGGAACAGGATTTAACTTGTGCGCAAGATGTTCTGCGTGCGTTCGCACACGGGGCATCGGCTTATAGTCTCATCCGAAGGACTTTGGGGGAGAGTGGAGTCTGCACTGATGTTAACTCCAGGGGAAAATATCCCTTTGAACGGGAATCGAACCCGGGTCATCAGATTGCGTGCGCAATGTTCTAACCACTAGGCTATCCCGTCCCCCTAGAGAGCTAGAGACATGGAGGCAGACAGTGAGATAGACAGAGGAGACAGATGGCTACACACAAGAGAAAGAATAAAAAAAAAACTACAGAAGAAAAAGGGAAGAAAGAAAGTGAAGATACACAAGACAGAAAGATAGAAAAATCAAAAATGAGCAAATACTGCAAACAAACACACAACACATTAACGTTTGTAAAAAAAAAAACCCACCCAAAACCAATAACAACAAAAAATCAAAAGGAGGGAAAGCTTCATTACTGCACTACACATGTTAAAAGTGTCAACTGAAACCAACAAAAACAACACATCACCAATTCATACTAACACAAACGAGTAAAACAATAAAACAAAATCAAACATTGAAGCAGATTCAGGAAAAATACAAAAGCTAGGTAATACATGGGTAAATAAACAAATAAGGGATGGCTGAAACTAGCCAAGGGGCAATAAAACACTAAATGCAGAAATAAAGTACAGAAAGAAAGAAAGAAAGAAAAAGTAAGAAAGAAAGAAAGGAAGGAAGGAAGAAAGAAAAAAATAAAGAAAAAATAAAAATGAAACAATAACAAACAGACAGCAGAAAATAAACAGATAAAAAGATCAATAAACAAAAAGAAAGAAAGAAAGAAAGAAAGACAAAAAAATAAAAAGAAAAAGAAAAAGAAAACAAGCAAGGAGGAAAGAAAGAAATGGAACGTGATCAGCCAATAAGGAATCAGAGAGAGCAAGACAGAAACAAACAATTCATATTCATTTCACGAGAGAAAAAAAAAAGTCAATCTGTCTGGGGAGGATTTTCTGACCAGGGAGGCTATATAATATTTCGCCATGCAGGATCACGTGAGATCTTATCTGCAGTAAATATCTGTAACCGGAAGCCCCCGTGACGCCATGATGTGGCCTGCAGCTCTAT
>CM054157.1:8955020-8967520 GCA_028751875.1 Rapana venosa
GTCACTGGAATGATTATTGTTCGACTTTGGAAAAGCTTTTGATGTCATCAACAACTTTCTTTTTTCAAAGAAACTCTCTACATAAGGTCATCTTAAAAAAAAAAGGCTGTTTAACTTTATCTTTGTAGTCTTGTCAAATCGCCAACAACAAGTTTAAAAGCTATCTAACTCTGCTTTAAAAGTAGAAAAAAACCTCATGGTGTACCACAAGAATCTATCCTTGTCAGCAACTATTTTGTTAAACGGCAATGATTCACCTTTTAATTCAAATTGACAGCAAATTAGTTGCCGACCATAAATCAATTCACTTTAACCCTTTCCGATATTTCTGACAGAGACAGAGACAGACAGACAGAGACAGACAAACAGACCGACAGACAAAAAAGAAAGAAAGAGACTCACAAACACTCAGACAGAATGAAAGGAATGAACAGTGTCCCTGGTAACAATAATCTGATTACCACCACCGTCCTCTTGTCCAGATCACATAATACACCCTCTGTCAGCTGCTGTCGCCAAAGTTCAGCGCCTTGTCTTCTAATGACCTTGTGTCACACACACACCACACACACAACCTGCACACACACAGACCTAACACAACACACACAAACACACACACACACACACACACACACACAACACAAAAGCATGACGTCAACGCTCTCTGTGCACACAGACAAAAGGGGATTCTTGACCGCCCACTGTCCACTCCGTTCTGTGATGACCGTCTGACTAAGCCAGTGATCTGTGTCCAGCCTGATCCTCCTAGATGACCGCTCCCACGTCAGTGACCGGTCAGTTGGGGATTCAGTTTTTGGAGGCCTATCCTGTCCACGTGGAATGCACTGTCAATTTCCACGAGAGAGAGAGAGAGAGAGAGAGAGAGGAGGTGGGGGGGGAGAGAGAGGAGAGAGGAGAGGAGAGGGCGATGAGAGAGAGAGGAGGAGAGAGAGAGAGGTTCTCTCCCTGATTGTTGTTGGAAGAATAAGTCACTCACTTTTTAAAAATTGCATATCAAATCACATGCAATCTTCATTCACAAAACCCCGCATACAAACGGGGACTGGAGAGAGTTTTCTCTCCCTGATTGTTGTTGGAATAATAAGTAACTCACTTTTAAAAAAATGCATATCAAATCACATGGAATGTTCATTCACAAAACTTCGCATACAGACGGGGACTGGCTGTAAAAAAAAGCACATAAGTGCTTATTCCATTATCCTCGATATAAAAGAATTAAATAAAATAAAAATGAATAAAATTCTGACTGCTTTTTTTCTTCTTCGTCGAACGCTCAGACAGAAAATATTGTTGTAATGATATACGCGAAAATGTGTTGTGCTGCCGTTAAGCGCCTGACAAGTAAGGCCCAGCGAATCCGACTTCGATGTGAGAGAGAATCATCTTTGAAAAAGGCAGGAGAGTGAACCAAGAAGGCAGAAAATAGACAAGAAGGAGGTGACGGGACGAAAACAAACACAGCAGAAACAAAGAGAGGGATAGAAAAGAGGGAATTTCCAGCACAGAATTTCCACAAGGTAGGGGTGCTATTTATACTGACAGGACTCCAGCTTGCTACTTCAATGAAAAGGTAATATTATTACTGCTTCGACTTAAAAAAAATTTCTTATTACTACCACTGTTACTGTGAAAAGATACGAATCATAACTCTCTTTCCCAGGTCCGTTCAGTGATATTTTCAAAACTCGAATTCGATATTTTTCTGTTATTCACAATATAACACGCGGTAAAGTAACACATTATATACAATATATAGCACTTTAGATAATGTCAGTGTAAGGCATATATATATATTTAATATATTATATTATATATATTAATATGTATTATATATATATATATATTATTATATTATGTATTATTTTATTAGTTTATCTATCTATCTATCTATCTATCTATATCTATCTATCTATCTTCTTCGTTTGTCTATCTATCTATCTGTCTATCTATCTATCTATCATATGTTATATATACTTTATAATATGTATGAATCAAGAAGGATTGCGGCTATTAAACTCAAAGTATTGTTTATCGTATGTATGTATAAAACTTTGAGAGATTCAGGCGTTGTGAGCATCAAAGCATGTGATTCGCGGCGAAACAATGAACAAGTCCAGTCTGGTTGTTAAGCAGTGCTTATGAAGAACTTGCAGGAGACTTCCGAAGCGATTTTGTCCAAACCATAAGCATTTGATTCAGAATGTCTGGCGAGTCAGTGTATGCATTTCAGTTGCCCAGTCTGGACCACATCAACTCATAGAGGCAATGCTCCATGAAAGGGAATTTTGGCTCCGGTTACATTCGGATTTGTCCATATCTACCAAAATTCCTTGGATGGTGAGATTACGGGTGTGCAATACACTACGTGCAGAGCTTTGCCACGCGTTGACGGCCGGATTGAGCCATCCATGAGGCAATTCGTTTTTAGGGGAATTTTACCCTAGAGTTAACATAAGTACAGACTCCACTCCTCACCCCAAAAGTCCTTCGGATGAGAGCATAAACGGAGGCCCCGTGTGCAAACACACGCAGAACATCTTGTGCACACGCGTTAAAAAGCCGTTCCGCCTTTATTTATTTCTATTTTTAATTTATTTTATTCTTTTATATCGAGGATAATGGAATAAGCACTTATATGCTTTTTTATACATTCAGTCCCCGTGTGTATGCGGTTTTGTAAATTCTGCCATCTGTTCCCACCGGCAAACAATGGCCTACTCTTACGAAAAGCGGAACAGGATTTAACGTGTGCGCAAGATGTTCTGCATGCGTTCGCACACGGGGCCTGGGTTTATAGTCTCATCCGAAGGACTTTTGGGGAGTGTGGAGTCTGCACTGATGTTAACTCCAAGGGGAAAATATCCCCCTTGAACGGGAATCGAACCGGGTCGTCAGAATGCGAGTGCAATGTTCTAACCACTAGGCTATCCCGCCGCCCCCCCCCCCCCCCCCCCTCCAAGAGTAAGCCATTTTGTGCCAGTTAGAACGAATGACAAAACAACAAAAACAACACACACACACACACCACAACACACACACACACACACACTACACACACACACACACACACACACACACACACACACACACACACACACAACACACACAACACACACACACACACACAAGCCAAACCCGCATGCACACAGGTGTCGTGTTTAGACATCATCCCCGAAATCGGAATGCGGATACCTTCATTATGGGTTAAAAACGGTCTCATACGCAAACATATCACAAGTGGTAAACCTGGAAGCTCTAACCTAGTATGTTCTTTCGAGCCAGAAGGCCCATAGAGCCGGAGCTTATCCCGGTTTCTGTAGCGTTAAGCGAACTGATGGTTTTTCACCACCCCTGTAACAGGACGCTAGTCTGTCGCCAGATACTTCCCCAGCAGAGCTGGTACCCACTTGTACACCTGGGTGGAGTGAGGAAAATAGAAGTAAAGTGTCTTTCCCAAGGACACAACACCGAGCCGAGCGGGGATCGAACCCGCGACCTCTGGATCACGAGTTGACCGCCTTAACCACTCGACCACGGTGCCTTCGAAGCTCTAACCTAGAAACACAAGAAAGGTGGTGATTTAGGAGTTAAGACATTCACAAACCCTTCATGAACGATAAACCATGATCTCATCAGCAATATACAACATGAAAAGAGATCTCTGGCAAATCCGCACAAAATGTATTCGTATGCGTCACAGGCAAAGTGGTCACAAAGACAGACAGAGACAGTAGGCATAATGTCACACTGAGAAATCTGTGAAAACTAGAATATTAAATACAGGAGAACATACAGCGAGTACAAAAAAATAGCAATGCATGATACTACGCTACACTACACTGCACTGCACTGCACTGCACAGCATTACACTGCACTACACTACACTACACTACACTGCACTACGTTGCACTGCACTGCAATGCACTACACTTGCACTGCAATGCACTACACTTGCACTGCACTACACTCCACTGCACTGCACTACACTACACTACTTACACTACACTACACTATTACACTACACTACACTACGCTACACTACACTACACTCACTGCATGCACTCCCCTGCATCCATCCACTACCTACACTGCACTGCACTCACTCCACTGCACTCACTGCCACTCACTCCTCACTCACTACTCACTGCACTGCACTGACACTCCACTACGCCTCACTACACTACACTTGCACTGCACTGCACTGCAATCCACTGCACTCCACTCCACTACACTACACTGCACTGCACTGCACTGCACTGCACTGCACTGCACTGCACTTCACTACACTACACTGCACTGCACTGCACTGCACTGCACTCCACTACACTACACTGCACTGCACTGCACTCCACTCCACTACACTGCACTGCACTGCACTGCACTGCACTCCACTCCACTACACTACACTGCACTGCATTGCACTCCACTGCACTCCACTCCACTACACTACACTACACTACACTACTCTACTCTACACTACACTACACTACGCTGCACTGCACTGCACTGCACTCCACTGCACTGCACTGCACTGCTCTCCACTGCACTCCACTCCACTTCACTACACTACACTACTCTACACTACACTACACTACGCTACACTACATATTGTACTACACTACACTTGCACTGCACTGCACTGCACTGCACTACACTACGCCACACTACACTACATTGCACTGCACTACACTCCACTGCACTCCACTCCACTCCACTGCACTCCACTCCACTGCACTCCACTGCACTACACTACACTACACTACACTGCACTGCACCGCACTGCACTGCACTGCATTGTATTTTGCTGCACTGGGATTTACAATGCAATACAATTCAAAACCTTTCGTTAACTTTTACAGTACACTGTGCTTCATGATCCGTTACTAAAGAAAGAAAGAAAACACACACACACACACACACACACACACACACACACACACACAGACAACACACACACACACACACACACACACACACACACACACACACACACACACACACACACACCACACACACACACACACACACACACACACACACACAACACACACACTACACACACACACACACACACCACACACACGCACACAGCACGCACGCACGCACGCACACAACACTACACACACACGCACACAACACACGCACACACACGCACACGCACGCACGCACGCACAACACACACTACACACACACTACACAACATACACCACACTTTTAAGAGAAGAAAACCCAATCCAAATACCAAAAATAAAGAAATAAAAACAAACAAACAGACAAATCAATATACAGTAATGTAAACAGGAATATTGTAAATCAGAAAAGGAAAAATTACCCAAGCAAAGATGGGCTTATAATTGAAAAGGAAAAGAACACAACAGACCACCCCCACCACCACCCCCTCCTACCCCAAATCTGCACAATCTTATGTCGCCTTGTCAAGAATGGACAGCCTTGCCCCAAGCTCATGCAATAATCATATATATATATATATATATATATATATATATATATATATATATATATATATATATATATATTATATATATATATATAATATATATATGTCACAGACCACACAGACAAACAGACAAACAGACAGACAGACACACAGACAGACGCAGACACACAGACAGACACACAGATACACAAACAGACGGACACACAGACAGATAGACAGACGGTGCAGGTACACACACACGCGCGCGCGCGCATGCATGCACACACACACACTTTTGAGAGAAAAAAACAACCAATCCAAACAAAAAGTAAAGAAAGAAAGGAACAAAACAAACAAACGAACTAATCAATATACAATATGTAAATAAGGAATATTGTAAATCAGAAAAGGAAAAAAAACCCACCCAGGCAGTGATGGGAATATAATTGAAAAGGGAAAGAACAGAACAGACCTCAAATCTGCACCATCTTATGTCACCTACACCTCAAATCTGCACATATTATGCCACTTACACCTCAAATCTGCACAATGTTATGTCACTTACACCTCAAATCTGCACAATCTTATGTCACCTAGGCCTCAAATCTGCACAATCTTATGTCACCTAGGCCTCAAATCTGCACCATCTTATGTCACCCAGGCCTCAAATCTGCACCATCTTATGTCACCTAGGCCTCAATTCTGCACAATCTTATGTCACTTAGACCTCAAATCTGCACAATCTTATGTCACGCAGATCTCAAACCTGCACTCTTATGTCACTTACACCTCAAACCGGCACAATCTTATGTCGCATACACCTCAAATCTGCACCATTTTATGTCACCCAGACCTAGAATCTGCACACTCTTATGTCACCCAGACCTCAAACCTGCACACTCTTATGTCACTTACACCTCAAACCTGCACACTCTTATGTCGCATACACCTCAAATCTGCACCATCTTATGTCACCCAGACCTCAAATCTGTACAATCTTATGTCACCTAGACCTCAAATCTGCACACTCTTATGTCACCCAGACCTCAAACCTGCACAATCTTATGTCACTTACATCTCAAATCTGCACAATATTATGCCACTTACACCTCAAATCTGCACAATTTTATGTCACTTACACCTCAAATCTGCACAATCTTATGTCACCTAGGCCTCAAATCTGCACAATCTTATGTCACCTAGGCCTCAGATCTGCACCATCTTATGTCACCCAGGCCTCAAATCTGCACCATCTTATGTCACCTAGGCCTCAATTCTGCACAATCTTATGTCACTTAGACCTCAAATCTGCACAATCTTATGTCACGCAGATCTCAAACCTGCACTCTTATGTCACTTACACCTCAAACGCACAATCTTATGTCGCATAACTCAATCTGCACCATTTTATGTCACCCAGACTAGAATCTGCACACTCTTATGTCACCCAGACCTCAAACCTGCACACTTTATGTCACTTACACCTCAAACCTGCACACTCTTATGTCGCATTACACCTCAAATCTGCACCATCTTATGTCACCCAGACCTCAAATCTGTACAATCTTATGTCACCTAGACCTCAAATCTGCACACTCTTATGTCACCCAGACCTCAAACCTGCACAATCTTATGTCACTTACACCTCGAATCTGCACACTCTTATGTCACCTAGGCCTCAAATCTGCACAACCTTATGTCACCCAGACCTCAAATCTGCACAATCTTATGCCACCTAGACCTCAAATCTGCACAATCTCATGTCCCATACACCTCAAATCTGCAGTCTTATGTCTCCTAGACCTCAAATCTGCACAATCCTATGTCACTTACACCTCAAATCTGCACCATCTCATGTCCCCTACACCTCAAATCTGCGCAATCTTATGACACGTACACCTCAAATCTGCACAATCTTATGTCACCTACACCTCGAATCTGCACAATCTTATGTCACCCAGACATCAAATCTGCACCATCTTATGTCACCTGCACCTCACATCTGCACAATCTTATGTCACCTAGACATCGAATCTGCACAATCTTATGTCACCTAGACATCAAATCTGCACAATCTTATGTCACCTAGACATCACATCTGCACAATCTTATGTCACCTAGACATCGAATCTGCACAATCTTATGTCACCTAGACATCGAATCTGCACAATCTTATGTCACCTAGACATCAAATCTGCACAATCTTATGTCACCTAGACATCCCATCTGCACAATCTTATGTCACCTAGACATCCCATCTGCACAATCTTATGTCACCTAGACATCACATCTGCACAATCTTATGTCACCTAGACATCACATCTGCACAATCTTATGTCACCTAGACATCCCATCTGCACAATCTTATGTCACCTAGACATCACATCTGCACAATCTTATGTCACCTAGACATCACATCTGCACAATCTTATGTCACCTAGACATCACATCTGCACAATCTTATGTCACCTAGGCCTCAAATCTGCACAATCTTATGTCACCTAGACATCACATCTGCACAATCTTATGTCACCTAGACATCACATCTGCACAATCTTATGTCACCTAGACATCGAATCTGCACAATCTTATGTCACCTAGACATCAAATCTGCACAATCTTATGTCACCTAGACATCAAATCTGCACAATCTTATGTCACCTAGACATCACATCTGCACAATCTTATGTCACCTAGACATCACATCTGCACAATCTTATGTCCCCTTGTCAAGAGGAGACAACCCCCATGCTGATGCAAGAATACTGTGGATTTGCCCAGTTTACTGTTTCTGTCTTCTGATTACATATCCCCCAAAAAGACATCGCATGGACAGACAAATCACATAGACGAAACAGACAAATAACAGAGATGAAACAGACAAATGACAGATGAAACAGACAAATAACAGAGACAAAACAGACAAATAACAGACAATTAACACAAACAAATAACACAGACGAAACAGACAATCACACAGACGAAACAGACAAATCACACAGACGAAACAGACAAATAAATAACACAGATGAAACAGACAAATCACACAGATAAATAACACATTCAAAACAGACAAATAACACAGACAAAAACACAGACGAAACAGACAAATCACACACACAAATAACACAGATGAAACAGAAAAATAACACAGATGAAACAGACAAATAACAGAGATGAAACACAAATATCACAAGTGAAACAGACAAATAACACAGATGTAACAGACAAAGAACACAGATGAAACAGAGAAATCACACAGATGAAACAGACAAATAACACAGAGGAAACAGAGAAATCACACAGATGAAACAGACAAATCAGACAGACAAATCACACACATGAAACACACAAATCAGACACACAAATCACACACATGAAACACAAATCAGACACACAAATCACACACATGAAACAGACAAATCACACAGACAAATCACACAGACGAAACAGACAAATCAGACAAACCACACAGACAAAACAGACGAACTACATAGACAAAGCACACACACAAACCATACACACAAACCACACAAACCATACACACAAACCATACACACAAACCACACACACAAACTACACAAACCACACGTACAAACTACACAAACCACGCACACGAAACGAACTACACAGACACAAAACAGACAAAACATAATGATGATGACTATAATTTACAAAACTGCATACACACGGAGACTGGATGAAAAAACCAACCCACATGAGAGCTTATTCCATTATCCTCGAAATATAATAATAATAATATAATAATAATAATAATAATAATAATAATAATAATAATAATAATAATAATAATGATAACAACAACAGCAATAATAATAATAATAATAATAATAATAATAATAATAATAATAATAATAATAATAATAATAATAATAATAATATAATGATGTATGGAATTTATATAGCGCTGGATCTTGTAAAGCAACAAATCAAAGCGCTCAGATGACTTTTTTGTTGTTGTAAATTTTGTCATCTGTTCCCACCAGCACACAATAGCCTACTCTTTCGAAAAGCGGAACAGGATTTAACGTGTGCGCAAGATGTTCTCATGCGTTCGCACACGGGGCCTCGGTTTATAGTCTCATCCGAAGGACGAAGAGGAAAAAGAAGAAGAAGAAGAAGAAGAAGAAGAAGAAGAAAAGAACAACAACAACAACAACAACAACAATAACAATAATAATAATGATAATAATAACAATAAAACCCAATCAAAATAGGTATAGCACACAGACAGACAGCACATGGCTACATAGCACCAAAACAGAAGGAGAATCCATATTTATCATGATAAGACTTGAAGCTCCAAGCCATTGTGTGCTTCTCTCCCCCTCTCCCCCCACTCCCCCTCCCCATCTCCCCCCCCCCTGGCTTTGTTTACTTATCAGATTGCAGAACATCACTTTGTCTTTATTATTTTGCTTTTGCTTTTGTTTTATTTTTTTGTCAGGCTGTCTGTCAGTTTGTTTATCTGTCTGTTTGTTTGTGTATTTGTTTGCTTGTTTTGTTTGTTTGTTTGCAGGGGCTGATTGATTTGGGTGGTTGGCTGTTTGCGTTAGTAGATGCTTGTTGTTACTTTTGTATTTAAACTTTTGTTTGTAGAGAGTGTTTGGTTGTTGATTTTACTTCTCGGTGTGTGGGTGTGTTTGTGTGTGTTTGTGTTGTGTGTGTTTGTGTTGTGTGTGTTTGTGTGTGTATGTGTGTGTGTGTGTTTGTGTGTGTGTTTGTGTGGTGTGTGTGTATGTGTGTGTGTCTTTGTGTGTGTATGAGTGTGTGTGTGTTGTGTGTTTGTGTGTGTGTTGTGTGTGTGTGTGTGTGTGTGTGTGTGTCAGAGAGAGAATGTATGTGTGTGTATGTGTGTGTTTTTGTGTGTTTGTGGTGTGTGTGTGTGTGTGCGTGCATGCGCTCGTGTGTGTGAATTCCGGTGAGACATGAAACGTATTTGTTTATGTGAGTGTGTGTACTTTGTGTGTGTTTGTATGTGAGTGTGTGAGTGTGTGAGCACGCACGCAAGCGCAAATGTGTGTGTGAGTGTGTGTGTGTGTACGTGTGCGTGTGTTTGTATGTGAGTGTGTGTGTGAGCACACACGCAAGCGCAAATGTGTGTGTGAGTGTGTGCGTGTGTGTGTGAGGGAGGGCTGGAGAGAGAGAGAGACAGACAGACAGAGACACAGAGAGACAGAGACACACAGAGAGAATGTAGCGCATAGCATGTTCACGCGATACATATGTGTGTGTATGTTAGTGTACACACACACACACACACACACCACACACACACACACACACACACACACACACACACACACACACACACACACACACACACACACACCACACACACACACAAGCACGCACGTGTATGCGTATACGTGTTTTGTATGTGCGTGCTTGTGACATACATAAATACATACATACATACATACATACATACATACATACATATGAGTGTCCATGCTTGTGTGTGTGCGTACGCGTATGTCCGTAAGGTTTGCACGCGCTGACCTTTTCGCGTGTAAAAAAGCATTATTATTATCAGCATACAGTGATGTTACTGTTTTCTATTACACTAAACAGAGCGGCCACATCGTGTCTCTTTAAATGTTACGTTCTGTCTGCAGGACTTGACACTGACAGCGTGCCAATGTTAAAGACACTGGCTGTCTCAACCGATTATCACTAAGAGAAAAGAAGACACACAAAAACATGAGTTTTTTTTTCCCACCTGTGTAGTGGAGTTTTTATGTTTTTCTGCTTGAAAACAACAACATTGTTCTACTTTCAGGGAAAATAGTGTGTGTGTGTGTGTGTGTGTGTCTTCAATTTTACGTCTGTTCACTTAAAGTGATATTAGACGATGGAGGCGAGGGGGGGGGGGGGGGGGGCAGCATAATGAGATAAAGGCTTTAAGTAGAAGAGATACGTGAACTATATAAACAGTATGTTGCAAGAAACATGCAAAGAAATACAAAAATTAACAAAACTCCAGAAAAATAGAAAAATATCTAAAGTTGGAAAACAAACAATTGTGAACTACTTGTAACGGCAGCTGTGAAACAAGAAAATGTAGATTCCGACGATCATACTTTACTAAAAAGAGAATACTGGGGATTGCAACAGAGACAAGGCTATCTTACATAATAACTCTGGATTGGTTAATACTTCCTGCAGAGACTTATCGTGTGTGTGTGTGTGTGTGTGTGTGTGTGTGTGTGTGTTGTTTGTGTGTGTGAGTGAGAATGTGTGTGAGTGTTTGTGTGTATGTGTTTTGTGTTTGGGTGTGTTTGTGGGTGCTTGTGTGTTTGTGTGTGTGTGAGTGTGCGTGTGTGTATTTGTGTGTGTGTGTGTGTGTGTGTGTGTGTGTGTGTGTGTGTGTGTGTGTGCAAGTATACATTTGCAATCACATACACAGACACACAGACATACACATACAGTCAGACAGACACACACACACACACACACACACACACACACACACACACACACACACACACACACACGCACACACGCACGCACGCACGCACACTTGAGCTCAGCACACACATTTTGTTGACCTATTCTTGAAAAAACGAAAAACGTAGAATAACCCAGATGTATAACTAAGACACAAAAGTACACACAGAACTAGATTTTTTTTTACGGACTCATATTTTTCCTTCCACGGCTAGAGCTTTGAGGTTCACTAATGGTGCGCATGGAATCATTTTTACCCTCCATTAGGGTAGCCGCATTCTGACTGCGGAATGCTTTACGGAATCAGAACGAGTTATCTGAAACTCGTATAATGGACAGTGACAGCAGCTTAAAAAATATATGAAAATGATGAAAAAGAAAAGTATATGAATTCCAGATAAACAAAGACATCCACTGAATCGTACACATTAAAAAAACAACAACAGTATTGACTCTAGCATGAACTTTAGTCGGCTGGGAAGAAAGAGATGCAGTAAGGGAAGGAAGGTGGCAGGATGGTTAAGACTTTTGCCTGCCAACAAGTAAACCGTGAGGTTCTGGGTTTGATTCC
>CM054157.1:8972520-8975020 GCA_028751875.1 Rapana venosa
CTTTCTTATTTAGTAAGCTCTTTCTTGAGGAGCAATGCTCTTTATCTGCGTTTACATCTGCAGCTCTCTCTGTCTCTCCCTCTGGGGACGGGATAGCCTAGTGGTTAGAACATTGCGCTCGCAATCTGACGACCCGGGTTCCATTCCCGTTCAAGGGGATATTTTCCCCTGGAGTTAACATCAGTGCAGACTTCAATCTCCCCAAAAGTCTTTAGGATGAGACTATAAACCGAGGCCCCGTGTGCGAACGCACGCAGAATATCTTGCACACACGTTAAATCCTGTTCCGCATTTCGTAAGAATATGCCATTGTGTGCCGGTGGGAACGGACGACAAAATTGACAAAACTGCATACACACGGGGACTGGATATAAAAAAGCACATAAGTGCTTATTCCATTATCCTCGATATAAAAAAGTAAATAAAAATAAAAATAAAATCTCACTCTCTACTTCTAGGTCTGGCTCACTGCTTGAACATACTTGCTTCTCTGCGCGTAATGTCTGTCTGTCTGTCTGTCTGTCTGTCTATCTATCTATCATCTCAGTCTGTCTGTCAGATTAGTCTGTCTGTCTATTCCTTTATCTACCTATCTGTCTGTCAGACTGACCTATTTATTTATCTATCTATCTATCTATTTATCTATCTATCTATCCATCCATCCATCCATCCATCCATCCATCCATCCATCCATCCATCCATCCATCCATCCATCCATCCATCCATCCATCCATCATCTCATCATCATCATCTCATCCATCATCTATCATCTATCCATCCATCCATCCATCCATCTATCTATCTATCATCATCCATCTATCTATCTATCTATCTATCTATCTATCTATCTATCTATCTATCTATCTATCTATCTATCTATCTATCCATCCATCTATCCATCTATCCATCTATCTAATCTATCTAATCTATTTGCATGCGAATGTGCGGCCATATTTTTTTGGTCGGCCTGTCTTGCGAGCAAATATTATGCTTTCTTTATCGCATTGACGTATTTCTTCATTTCGCTTCATTTCATTCCATGTTGCCCATAGCCCCACTCACCACGAAGATCAAATCAGGACTGTCACCTCGTATCAGTTTGAGCAACTTTCAATAACATTCGCTTCAACTTCAACATCAACACCATCATCGAATCCTTTCCAATATCTATCTAACACAGACAATCTGAAAAAAAAGAAAACAAACTTTAAAATGACAAAGTATCGTCATTTAATTCCCTAATTAATGCCAATCAGACCATGTTGTGCTGAGGACGCCAGCCATTCTGCTTAATTTGTCATCCCCATTTTACAAACAAAGCGTAAAATATAATAATAATAATAATAATAATTATAATAATAATTATAATAATAATAATTATAATAATAATAAACGCTTCAATGTCTCATCCCTAGCTTACAAAATAGCGTTTAAAAGGATAGTAAACACGTACCAAAAAAAGTCCTTCGGATGAGACTATAAACCGAGGTCCCGTGTGCGAACGCACGCAGAACATCTTGCGCACACGTTAAATCCTGTTCCTCTTTTCGTAAGAGTAGGCCATTGTGTGCCGGTGGGAACGAATGACAGAATTGACAAAACCGCATACACACGGGGGACTGGATGTGATAAAAAGCTCATAAGTGCTTATTCCATTATCCTCGATATAAAAGAATTTTTAAAAATGTACCAAAGAAATGCCAAATGGGAAAATATCACTGCAGAATGGACATCCTGTGTCCCATCCCAGTGTTCACAGCATCACTATCCTGTTCTCCAGATCAAATGAATACAGGAAAAAATGTCATATTAAGTATAACAAGAAAATTATGTGGAATTTACTCGAAAAAAAGTCAGGAGAAAGGACTGAGATGGGAGAAGAAAACAACAAGCAAGGGAGGTGATAGAAAGGTAAGAAGAAGAAAAAAAGACAGAAACTAAGAAAGTGATAGAAAAGGGGAAATGTCTAGCACAAAATTTCAAAGAAAATGGGGATGCTTTTTATATTCAAGGAGCCCCTGACATACACACAGGAGTGATATACCTCTCTCTGTGTGTGCATACACACGGGGACTGGATGAAAAAAATCACATGGGCGATTATTCCATTATTCTCGATTAATAAGAATAAATCTTTAAAAAATTAAACACACACACACTCTCTTTATCCCGGCGGACGGGATAGCCTAGTGGTCAGAACATTGCGCTCGCAATCTGACGACCCGGGTTCGATTCCCGTTCAAGGGGATATTTTCCCCTGGAGTTAACATCAGTGCAGACTCCACTCTCCCCCCCAAAATCCTTCAGATGAGACTATCACGCACGCAGAACATCTTGCGCACAGGTTAAATCCTGTTCCGCTTTTCGTAAGAGTAGGCCATTGTATGCCGGTGGAAACAGAAGACAGAATTCACAAAACCGCATACACACGGGGACTAGATGTAAAAAAAGCACATAAATGCTTATTCCGTTATCCTCGATATAAAGGAATAAAATAAGAT
>CM054157.1:8977520-8980020 GCA_028751875.1 Rapana venosa
ACACACACACACACACACACACACACACACACACACACACACACACACACACACACACACACACACACACACACACACACACACACACCACACACACACACGAGGGGAGACGGGATAGCCTAGTGGTTGGAACATTGCGCACGCATTCTGACGACCCTCGTTCAAAGGGATATTTTCCCCTGGAGTTAACACCAGTGCAGATTCCACTCTCCCCCAAAAGTTCTTCGGATGAGACTATAAACCGAGGTCCTGTGTGCGAACGCACGCAGAACATCTTGCGCACTCGTTAAATCCTGCTCCGCTTTTCGAAAGAGTAGACCATTGTGTGCCGGTAGGAACAGTTGACAACATTTACAAAACCGTATATACACGGGGACTGGATGTAAAAAAAAAGCACGTGAGTGCTTATTCCATCAACCTCGATACCAAAGAATAAGTAAAAGAAGTAAGAGATAAAACACACACATACACAACAAACTTCATTTTTGTTGTAATATTGAAACCTATTTCTGGAATCTTTCGTATACAAGAACCTTAAAATCTGATGATTCATGAGATGCTATTAAAGCTCGCCCCCTCTCCCCCCCCCCCCCCCCCCCCCCCCCCCCCCCGCCACCGCCCCCCTCCCCCCTCCCTCCCCAAAAAAGGGAGAAAACTTTCTTGATTATTCACGTCATCCCCATTATTCAACTGTCCTGATAAAGTTCAAAATTATGTCGATGGAAATGGCCGACGTTCTTTGCAAATCTGTACGAAGGCAACTGAACTGTGGATTGAAAGATCCATCTGTAGATCTCAGGGGCCATATCTTTGAAGAATACAGGATT
This sequence comes from Rapana venosa, assembly GCA_028751875.1. Taxonomy (NCBI): domain Eukaryota; kingdom Metazoa; phylum Mollusca; class Gastropoda; order Neogastropoda; family Muricidae; genus Rapana; species Rapana venosa. Next base: position 8,978,348 of record CM054157.1, read on the forward strand.
TTCCCATCTGATCCACCGGACAGAGATGAAGGAGGGAGACAGAGATAAAGAGGCAGAGAGAGACAGACAGAGATAGACAGAGAGAGAGAGAGAGAGAGAGAGAGAGAGAGAGAGAGAGAGACAGAGACAGAGACAGAGACAGAGAGAGAGAGAGTCAGGCAGAGAGAAGTAGAGACAAACAGTCAGACAGAGACTGAAAGAGAGTGACAGAGACACAGGCAGAGAGAGACAGAGACAGAGAGAGAAACAGAATGAGAGACAGACAAAGAGAGAGAGGGAGGGAGAGACAGACAGACAGAGACAAACAGACAGAGACAGAGGAAGAGATGCAGAGAGAGAAGAGAGAGAGAGAGAGAGAGAGAGAGAGAGAGAGAGAGAGAGAGAGAGAGAGAGAGAAACAGAGACAGATAGACAGAGAGAAAGGAGAGACAGACAGACAGAGTAACAGAGAGACAGACGGAGACAAGCAGAAAGACAGAGATAGAGAAAGAGATGCACAGAGAGAGAGGAGAGGGAGAGACAGAAACACAGGCGGAGAGAGACAGACAGAGACAGAGAGAGAAACAGAGAGAGAGAGAGAGAGAGAGACAGACAGACAGACAGACAGATATACAGACAGAGACAGAGAGAAAGGGAGAGACAGACAGACAGAGACAAAGACAAAAAGAGAGAGAGACAAACACATACAAAGAAACAGAAAACAAAGACAAAAAGAGACAGACAAAAACACAAACGACAGAGAAGAAAGTTAAATCGAAGGAGGAGCACACACACACTCACACACACACTCACACATACACTCACACATACACTCATACACACATTCAAACATACACAAACACACTCACACACACTCACACACCACCACACCACCCACCACACCAACCACACAGACACACACACACACACCACACCACACACACACACTCACACATTACCACACCACACCACACACACACACCACACACACACACATTCACACACACACACGCACACACACACACACACACACACACACACACACACACACACCACACACACACACACACACACACACACACACACACAAACATGGCTTGACGAAAAAAAGCAAATGCATTGCTTATTCAATGTACCATCTGGAAATAAAAGTTTGACTTGACTTGACACAACACACTCACTCACACACACACTCACTCACACACACACACACCACACACACACACACACACTCACACACACACACCCACACACACACACACACACACACAACACACACACACACACTCACTCACACATTACCACACCACACCACCACCCCACCCCACCCCCACCCCCACACCCACACATTCACACACACACACAGACACACACACACAAACACACACACTGGAAACAGATGACAAAATTTACAAAACCGCATACACACGGGACTGGATGTAAAAAAGCACATGAATGCTTATTCCATTATCCTTGAAATAAAAGAATAAATAAATAAATAAACTAAATAAAACACACACAACACACACACAACACACACCATACAAGCAGCCCACATTGCCAGATCTCCCGGAGCGGTGAATAACAAACTGCCAGCCCACCCATCACACCCCATACTTTAGCACGTACATCTCCTTTCTTATACAACATGGGGGGGGGGGGGGGGGGGGGGGAGGGGGGTAACACTTGCAGGG
>CM054157.1:8995020-9018045 GCA_028751875.1 Rapana venosa
ACCACACACACACACACACACACACACACACACACACACTCACACACAGATACACACAGAGGTTATACACTTTGGCAGGGTGATTGGATTTTGGCCGTTGAAAAGCAAGGACAGCTATGAAATGAAACAGGAGAGGAAAAATCTTGGGTTTGAAACAAATATGTCTTGAGGCCGGATTTAAAAGTGTCACAAGAAGGCCTTTGGCGAAGAGAGATAGGGAGGCCATTCCAGATCGATGGACCAGAAACAGAGAAAGAGCGATGGCCGACGGTGGACTGGCTGAATCTAGGTATTCGTAAGCACAAGGAATCTGCAGCAGAGCGAAGGGAACGAGAAGGAGTGTACAGTTGAAGACATTCACAGAGGTAGGAGGGTGCAGTTTTGTGGAGACATTTGTAACAGAGAGTACTGATCTTATAGTTCATTCTTTGTGACACAGGCAGCCAGTGGAGAGATTGCAAGAGAGGGGTAATGTGCTCGGAATTTTTCTTTCTGAGGACTAGTCGAGCTGCAGAGTTTTGAATACGTTGAAGGGAGTGGATGATGGCAGACCAGTCATAAGAGAATTGCAAGAGTCCAGACGTGAAAGAATGGAGAGACACCACGAGTTTGGATGTTGCATCTGTGGACAGGTATTTTCGGATTGCACTAATACGCCGTAATTGATAGTACCACGACTGGCAGGTCTGGGTGATGAATTTTTGCACAGAGAGTGTGTATTGCAGTATTGAGCGTGGTTACCAAGTGGATGGGTGACTGTTTGCACGCCTCGGCTTCAGTACAGTCCCCTCCCAGTTCACCCAGCTGTAAATGGGTACCTGCCCTTTTTAGGGTCAGGGAAGGTAAAGCAGCGAGGGAGAGGAGATGGGCGCCGCCCTCCTCATTCCTCGGCCAGAGTTCCAAGGTTCTCCAATGGTGAGATTTCGCGTACGCGACCGTTTGCCACCATTGAAAAATCAAGGTACCCGCTATCCGACTGTGGGGATGATGTCTAAACACGACACCAGTGTGCACGTGGCTTTAAAAAAACAAAACCAAATCGCCATTCCTTCTACCAGCACGCAATGGCCTACTGTTCTGAAAGGCAGAACGGGTTTTAACGTGCGGGCAAGATGTTCTGTGTGCGTTCACACACACACACACACACACACACACACACACACACAACACACACACACACACACACACACACACACACACACACACACACACACACACACACACACACACACACTGAACACTGAAAGTACTTTATAGCCATTAACAATACAGTCTTGTTGGCAAGGAGCACAATATGAACACAATTTAAACAATATGTTTTTTCCAACAAGAAAATAATGAAAACCGAAAGAGGAAGGAATCTCCAATAACCTCATTAAATCAAATGCATTAATTATCATACATTAATTGTTATCACGAGCTTGCACACACACACGCAAACACACAACACACACACACACACTCACCAGTGTTATGTTCCCCGCTTTGATTTTTTTTTAAATCAGCAATTGTGTGGGACAAATCGACCACCCGACCCTCACATTCAAATAAGGGAATTTGGCCAACGGAGTTCGTATTCCACAAAATAAACATGGAAAACAAAATAGTGTTACATTGAAAAGGCATATCAGTTAACTGCAATTTTCTTTCTTCTGCTGTCCCATAGAGAGGGAAGGAGAGAGAGAGAGAGGGGGAGAGGGAGAGGAAGAGAGGGAGGAAGGGAGAGAGAGAGAGATAGACAGAAAGACAGACAGACAGATAGACAGAGGGACAATGAGACACACAGACAGACACACACACATTCACACTCACAAACACACACACACATCTACACACACATGCACACACACACACACACACACACACACACACACACACACACACACACACACACACACACACACACACACACACACACGCAAACACACACACACACACACACACACACACACACACACACACACACACACACACACACACACACACACACACACACACACACACACACACACACACACACACCAGCGCAAGTTGCTCAACCACAAATAAGCACTGCACGCACTGCACTGTGCAATATCCATTTCGTCTTATCATCTTTTCTCCTGCCGATGTTTGTTTTTCACGGGGGAACTGTGCTGAACATCAAAATAAACAACCCCTCGTTCAAACGAAAACAGGCCAAAATAAAGGCAGTATGCTTGTTGGCTGTAGTGATAAGAGCATGATTTTTTGTGTTGGGGTGTATGGATTTTGTTTAATGTGTGTGTAGATTGTGTGTGTGTATGTGTGTGTGCGTAATGTGGTGTGTGTATGTGTGTGTGCGTAGATGTGTGTGTATGTGTGGTGTAGATGTGTGTGTAGATGTGTTGTTTTAGAGGTGTGTAGATGTGTGTGTGTGGGGTGGATGTGTTCTTGTGTGTTTTAAGTGTGAAATGTGTGTGGGGATGTGTGTGTAGGCATGCGTTTGAGTGTGTGTGTGTGTAGATGTTTTGTTTGAGTGTGTGTATGTGTGTGAGAGTTGAGTAGATGTGTGTTTTAGACGTGTGTGTAGCATGGTGTAGAGGGTTGGGTTGTTTGTGGATGTGTGTGAGAGTGTGTGTCTGAGTTAATTTTGGGTATGTGTGTGTAGTTTTGTGTGTGTATAAATTGTGTGTATAGATGTGTCTGTGAGAGAGCGAGAGAACGGACAACAGAGAGAAAGGGAAAGAGAAAAGAGGACAGAGACAGACAGAGAGACGAGAAACAGACAGAAACAGAGAGACAGAGATAGACAGACAAAGACACACACACCCCAGATACAGACAACACCACATCTACACACACACACACAACACACACACACACACACCCCACACACACACACACACACACACACACACACACACACAAGCCTACCAGTATCAAAAACAGACAAAAATTATGGGTTTCTGTTAATGGAACTGCTCCAACCCTAGATTAATTTAAGCATGTGGAATATAAGGGTCTATGAGTGTGTGTATGTTTGAGCTTGTAAGCTTGTGTATGCGTGTGTGTGTGTGTGGGGTGGGGGGGGTGGGGCGGGGAGTGGCCGCACATGTGCAGGGTGAATGCATACTTGTTCCTCACATGCATAATATATATTGAGAATCACGTTTTCTATAATTACCTAGTAAGTTTTATATATGTAATTTTTTCTTTGAATTATTGTGATTTTCACCTTTACATGGTCACCTTCCCCCTCCCCTTTTTCCAATATTGTGTCATTTCACACTACAGAGCATAACCTACTGATGATATGTTACAGTACTGGCCAGGGTCAAGTTATCTCCCTCTATACCTCTAAAAATCTAGTATATTCTTCTTTTTTAAAAAAGCCTCTTTCTGACTGTCTTTTCTACCTGTCTCTCTGTCACACCCTCTGACTCTCTCCTTCTCTCTCAGGAATGATATTGGTGTCAGGGCTGCAGTATATTTTACAAGGTTTACACAGTGAAATCGTTTTTTGCTCAATTATCAAGCTGTTTATTGAACATTGTAATTGATAGAGACTTTTAAAGCAATAACAGTTTTTTAACTGCTACGAAAAAGGAATAGGATACTTATTCCAAGCCGAAAGTCATTTTCAAACCTAATTTTTTTTTCCATTTGATCTCTTTTTTTTTTTTTTTTTTTTTCTTTTTTTTTTCTTTCCTTTTACTGAATATTTTTGTTAAGCTTTTAAGGATTTTTGCATTGCATTGTAAACATAATAATTTTCTCAATTAGTGTGTTTTGTATGTGTATACATTTATTTTTGTTTAATAAGTTTTTTGTTACAGAGCAATTATTGGTAAATCATACCTGTATATCTTAGTGAGTCTTTATATTTCAATTACTGGGTTTTTTTTGTTGTTTTTTTTATTCTGTATATGTTTATTTTGTTTGATTTTTCATTGTGCGTAGCTTTCTTAAACCTGAAATTCAACCAGCCTAATAACCGCACTCCTCCCCTACGTCATGTCTCTTTACCTCAGACAAGTGCCAATTAAAACAGTCACGAGTAGCTACCTCAACATAAACATCATGAACCAATAAAAAAGATGACATTGCTAGCATACTATTAAATGATGGAATGAGTTCATTTATTTGGCTTTTGCGAATCCCGCTTCTTCAAATATAACTGATGCAGACATCCCACATTCCAGGATAACCAAATATTTCGCCAAGATCCCTACAAACCAAAACTACGGGCCTTTTAACATATTTCGCATCTTCATTATGCTGTCAAAGGCTATAAAAATTTTGAGTGTATGATATCGAATCGATTTGGGTAGAAATCAAATTAAAGCACAGAGTCCACTTTGATAGGATTCGTATAAAAGAAATCCGTCAGAAACCACTAATTTTGGTTTGATAGATTCAATTCTCTAATGGGTGAACTGCACTTTTAAACTGTGAAAACTATTTTTCTTGGAGATTTTTAAAAAAGACTTTCTCAAACCAAAACCAAAATGGAATCACAACTATATGATGCTTGGTCCCGGAACAAATAATAGATAAAACCCACCACGTATAACAGATAACTCAGTAACCTTAATTGATCATATATCACTAATGCAAAACAGCACATAGCTGAAGTATGTGCTCCGTCATGTGGATGCAGCGATCATAATCCTGTCTGCTGTACTTGGTTTAAGCGTCGCAAAAAATTCCTAAAGTTGGCATAAAACTATATATTACCGACGATTCAAACACTTCTGTGAGGGTAATTTTCTTTTGGACCTGATGAACCACTATTACACATGTATACCAAATCAGAGACCCCGATGAAGCTGCTGAATTTTGGGGGTTTAAAATATTTAAACTCAGTGTATACAAACATGCTCCCTTATAAAAAAAAGAGTTAAAGAAAAAACCAAACCCCATGGATAACAAAAGACATAGAATCTGAGATAAACTTAAGAAACCACCTGAAAACCCATGGTACACATGAACAATTCAGGACACAAAGGAATAAAGTAATTCCATTAAACGCAGATCAAAGCGAAAATTTCTTTCAACAGTTGTTAATTACCACTAGTGACCTCGCCAGATTTTTGGAAAGCCATCATACATTTATGTAATAAACATGTTTCAAAAAGTCAACAGTTCATTAAAAAAAAATATCAACTGATGAATTAAACAGCCATTTTTCAAATGTAGCAAATAAAGTTTTAACATGTGAAAAAGTCAAGCGAAAATGATCTTCATTACCTACAACAATATATTAACTCAAAACATATTAACTTTCCATTTAATCTCCAGCCAAAGACAACCTTTGATGTATAGAAGCATAAAAATGCAAACGAATTCTAGAAACACGTGATCTAGGACAAGTTAGATGCTCGGATTATAAAAATGCTAGTCCGGTTATTGTTGAAACACTAACTTATCTATACAACTTTTGTATTGAGAAAAGATTTTTCCCTCAAGTTTAAAAAGGCAAAAGGTTATACCTGTCCATAAAACAGGTGACTGCTCTTCTCCTTCAAATTACAGGCCAATTTCAATTCTCTCTGTACATCTAAACCCATTGAAAAACACATACAAACATCCCTAAATTCTTACTTTATAAAAAACAATCTATTGCACGAGGATCAATCAGGTTTCGTAAAACTATTCCTGTCACCACTGCTCTAACTCAGCTCACTGACAGTCTCCTACACAATATAAATGACAATCATTTACTGGCCTCCTTTTTGTTGACTTTGAAAAAGCATTTGATGTTATCAACCACTCTTTGTTAAATTTCGTAAATTAGAATTGTACAAACTGCCACCTGAAGTTATCCAACTACTAGAAAATTTTCTGTCCAATAGGCAGCAGCTTGTATCTGTAAATAACCCAAACATCAGAACTACTACCCATTAGACTGGGTACCACAAGGCTCAGTATTGGGACCACTCTTGTTTTCAGTCTATGTAAATGATTTACCCTGTTTTATTAAATGTAACTGTGAAATGTTTGCTGACGATACCACTCTCTTTTGTAGTGATTCAGACTCCAGCAGATTAACTAGCAAACTTCAATACAGTATTGTTTTATGACGGGTATTTTTTTTTTCAAGATTTTTGAATTATTTGAATTGTATGGTCTCATATTTTTCTGGGTTTTTTGTTTTATTTTAATTCCACATATGCATATGTTATTGGTTTTTTTGTTTGATTTGTATAGTTTACCATAGATTAGGTTTTTTTTATTCTATGTCTGCATATACATTATCTTTTTTTTTCTCGCTTTTTTTTTCTTTCTTTAGATAGATGGCTTGATGAAAAAAAGCAAATGCACTGCTTATTCAATGTACCATCTGAAAATAAAAGTTTGACTTTGACTTTGACTTTGACACACACACACACATTCACACACACAGACCAACGCAAGCTGGTTAACCACAAATAAGCACTGCACGCACTGCACTGTGCAATATCCATTTCGTCTTATCTTTTCTCCTCGCCAATGTTTGTTTTCACTGGGGAGCTGTGCTGAACATCAGAAATAAACAACCCCTCATTCAAACGGAACAGGCCAAAATAAAGGCAGCATGCTTGTTGGCTGTAGTGATAAGAGCATAATGTGTATGTGTGCGAGTGTGTGTGTGTGTAGATGTGTGTGTGTGTGTGTGTGTGAGTGTGGATGTGAGTGTGTTAGTGTGTGTAGATGTGTGTGTAGATGTGTTGTGAGTGTGTGTGTAGACGTGTGTGTGTGGATGTGTGTGTACATTTGTGTGTTTGTGTGTAATGTGTATGTGCGTGTGTCTCTGTGTTGTATGTGTGTGAGAGAAAGAGAGACAGAGAGAACAGACAGACAGACAGAAAGGGAGAGAGAGAGAGAGAGAGAGAGAGAGGAGAGAGAGAGAGAGAGAGAGAGAGAGAGAGAAGAGAGAAGAGGAGAGAGAAGAGAGAGAGAGAGAGAGAGAGAGACAGAAAGAAAGAAATAGACAGATTCAGAGATGCAGAGATAGACAGAGACACACACACAAACACACATCATACACACAATACAACACACACACACACGCACGCACACACACACACATCGACACACACAGACCAACGCGAGTTGGTTAACCACAAATAAGCACTGCACGCACTGCACTGTGCAATATCCATTTCGTCTTATCATCTTTTCTCCCCGCCAATGTTTGTTTTCACTGGGGAACTGTGCTGAACATCAGAAATAAACAACCCCTCGTTCAAACGAAACAGGCCAAAAATAAAGGCAGCATGCTTGTTGGCTGTGGTGATAGAGCATGATTTGTGTGTGTGTGTGTGTGTGTGTGTGTGTGTTTGTGTGTGTTTGTGTGTGTGTGTGTGTGTAGATGTGTGTGTGTGTGTGTGTGTGTGTGGTTTGTGTGTGTATGTGTGTGTTGATGGGTGTGTGTAGATGTGTAACAATAACAATAACAATAACAATAATTTTATTTCAGTTTTTGCAGGCCATATGGCCCATAGGAACAACAGTTAATCATATACTTTCATGTAAGGATGAACATCCTTACTTCTGATATCTAAACATTTGTAAGAAATAATCCAACTTAAAACATCAAACTAGGTTTAGTGTTCATAACAAAGAAGCTGCACTTTCAGATTCGATGGAAATCTGTAATAATACAAAGGAATAACATTTTCTTCGCATACAGCATATTTTGGGCATACAAGTAAAAAGTGACAAACATCTTCAATTTGTTGGCCATCACACTGAGAGCAGAATGGATCAGTAATCGGTTTGCCATAACGTGAAATTCCATTTAAAGATAATCTGTTTGACCTCAGTAAACATATACCTCTACGGTATTCTAAAGATTCTACTTAACATACATAATTTGCTCTACAAATAATCGGGTGATAATCTAAGTAGTCAGGGTATGCTGATAGAGAGTCATGCCATTTTTGTTGGTACACATCTTGTATTCGTATTTGGAATTCTTTCATGAAGGATGTGTGTGTATGGATGTGTGTTAGTGTGTGCGTGTGTGTGGATGTGTTTAGTGTGTGTAGATGCGTGTGTGTGTCTGTGTGTGTAGATGTGTGTGTTGATACGTGCGTGTGGATAGATGTGTGTATGTGTGTGTTGATGTGCATAGATGTGTCTGTGTGTTTGTAGGTTTTGTGAAGGTGTGTGTGTAGATGTGTGTGTGAGTGTGTGTGTTTGTGACACAGACAGACAGACAGACAGGACAGACTGAAAGAAAAAAGGGGGGAGAGAGAGACAGATAAATAGACAGAAAAAGAGAGACAGAGATAGACAGACACACACAAACACACACACACACACATCTACACACACACACACACGCGCGCGCGCGCGCGCAAAACACACACACGTATACACACCAACACAAATTGCTCAGCTACAAATAAGCACTGTACGCACTGCACTGTGCAATATCCATTTCGTCTTATCATCTATTCCCCCAAGCCCGATGTTTGTTTTCACTGGGGAACTGTCTTGAACATCAGAAATAAACAACCCCTCGTTCAAACGCAACAGGCCAAAATAAAGGCAGCATGCTTGTTGGCTGTAGTGATAGAGCATGATTTGTGTGTGTGTGTGTGGTGTGTGTGTGTGTGTGTGTGGTGTGTGTGTGTGTGTGTGTGTGTGTGTGTGGTGTGTGTGTGTGTGTGTGTGTGTGCGCCCGTGCGTTTCTGTGATTCAGACTCAGATTCAGAGTCAGAATATTTTATTGCCATTTAAGTCATGTAGACTTATTATGTACGTTTCTGTGTGTGTATGTTTGTGAGGAAGTTAGGGGTGGTTGTGTGTTGTGTGTAGATGTGTATGTAGATGTGTGTGTTTGTAGGTGTGTGTAAATATGTGTGTGTAGATGTGTGTGTACATTTGTGTGTTTGTGTGTAGATGTGTATGTGTGTGTCTGTGTCATGTGTTTGTATGTGTGTGTGAAAGAAAGAGACAGAGAGACAGACAGAAAGAAAGAAAAGGAGAGAGAGAGAGAGATAGAGACAGTCAGAGAGACAGAGAAATAGGCAGAAGCAGAGAGACAGAGATAGACAGACACACAGACAAAGACACATACAGACACACACATATACACACACAAACACATACACATCTACACACACATGCACACACACATACACACACATCTACACACACACACACACACACACCAACGCAAGTTTGGTAAATCACAAAAATGCAATGCACGCACTGTGCAATATCCATTTCGTCTTATCATCTTTTCTCCTCGCCAATGTTTGTTTTCACTGGGGAACTGTGCTGAACATCAGAAATAAACAACCCCTCATTCAAACACAACAGGCCAAAATAAAGGCAGCATGCTTGTTGGCTGTTGTGATAAGAGCATGGTTTGTGTGTGTGTGTGTGTGTGTGTGTGTGTGTGTGTGTGTGTGTGTGTGTGTGTGTGTGTAGATGTGTGTGTGTGAGTGTGTTTGTTGATGTGTGTATATGTGTGTGAGTGTATTTGTATGTGTATTAATTTTGTGTGTGTGTGTTTGTGTGTGTTTGGGAGTGAGAGAAGAGAGCGCGAGATAGAGAGAAAGGTAGAGAAAGAGATAGAGACAGGAGACACACAGAGACAGAAAAGGAGAGGGAGGACAGAGATAGAGACAGACTCAGAAACAGGGGAAATAGAAACAGAGAGACAGAGACAGACAGACAGACACACACAAACACACACACACAGACCAAGGAAGGTGGCAGGATGGTTAAGACGTTCGCCTGCCAACAAGTAAACCGTGAGGTTGTGGGTTCGATTCCCAGCCTCGCCCTTTCTTTCCAGTTTGACAAAAAAATCGAACTGAATGTCAAAGTCCTTCGAATGAGACTATAAACCGAGGCCCCGTGTTCGAACGCATGCAGAACATCTTGCGCACACGTTAAATCCTGTTCCGCCTTTCGGAAGAGTAGGCCATTGCGTGCTGGTGGAAACAGATGACAAAATTGACAAAACCGCATACACACGGGGGACTGGATGTAAAAAAGCACATGAGTGCTTATTCCATTATCCTCGATATAAAAGAATAAATAAAATAAAATAAAATAAATAAATGAAACGCAAGTTGCGTTGGTAAACTAGAAAAAAGCACTGAGGAACTGTGCTGAACATCAGAAATAAACAACCCCTCATTCAAACGCAGCAGGCAAAAAATACAGGCACCATGCTTGCTGCGATATGCAAGCCTGCTTGTTGATAGAACATGACGTGTATGTGTGTCTGTGTGTGTGTAGATGTGTGTGTATGTGTGTGTGTAGATGTGTGTGTGTAGATGTGTGTGTGTGAGTGGGGAGAGAGTGTTTGTGTAGAAGTGTGTGTAGATGTGTGTAGGTGTGACTGTGTGTAGATGAGAGTGTGTGTGTAGTTATGTGTAGATGTGCGTGTAGATGTGTGTGTAGATGTGTGTAGGTGTGATTGCGTGTAGATGAGTGTGTGTGTGTAGTTGTGTGTGTGTGTGTGTGCATTGAGTGCTTTGATTTATTGCTTTACAAGATTAAGCGCTATATAAATTCCATATATTATTATTATTATCATTAATAATAATAATAATAATAATAATATTATTATTATTATTATTATTATATGTTTGTGCGTGTAGATGTGTGTAGATGTGTGTGTGTGAGTGCGTGTGCGTGCGTGCGTGCGTGCATATATATATATATATATATATATATATATATATATATATATATATATATATATATATATAATATATATATATTTAACACACATTGTATGGTACTTAAATCCACCGGCTGAAACTCTCATTTAGTCTGTTCGTGTGTGCCTTTGCACAGGACTTCGTATATTGTAGTGTACTGCGCTATGTTATACTGTATGTACGGCATTCCACTGTATACTACATTGCGTTGTTATGTACCAACAAAATCAGCTCTAAGATTCTCCTCTCTCGTTCCATTTCATTTTTGTCCCTGCCCTCAACAGCCAAAACCCCATCAAACAACAAGATTTAAACTTATAAAAGATAATGGTGTCCCATAACCTATAAGGTCGTAGGGAAGCGAGGCGTCAGAGACCTCACTTCTCTAGATGCCAGCATATTGAAGGCGGCGCCCATCTCCTCTCCCTCGCTGCTTTACCTTCCCTGACCCTAAAGAGGCCGGTACCTATTTACAGCTGGGTGAACTGGGGGGGGGGGGGGGGGGGGGGGGTGTAATGTGTGTGTGTGTGTGATGTGTATGTGTATGTTGTGCATGTGTTGTGTTGTTTGTGTATGTGTGTGTTGTGGTGGTGTGTGTTGTGTGTAATGTGTGTGTGCTGTGTATGTGTGTGTTTTGTGTGTGTGCGTGCCTGTGCATATTTTATTTTTTATTTTTTTTATTTTATTCTTTTATATCGAGGATAATGGAATAAGCACTTATGTGCTTTTTTACATCCAGTCCCCGTGTGTATGCAGATTTGTGAATTCTGTCATCTGTTCCCACCGGCACACAATGGCCTACTCTTCCGAAAAAGCGGAACAGGATTTAACGTGGCTGCATGTATTTTAGTATGTGTATGAGTGTGAGTGTTGATGCGTACGTAGGTGTGCATGAGTGCGTGCAAGCGTGTGTATATGCGTGCGTGCGTGCATGTGTGTATGTATGTGTCTTTTTTGTCTGTCTGCAGGTTGGCAGCATATCACAACACACCACACCAACCATAGCACAACACACACACACACACACACCAATATCACCTCAAAACATACAGAACATAATCAACATGCACATACAAACAAGAAAAACCAAACAGAAAAAAACAACAAAAAATATCTTTTGAAAGCGTACACACTCATTACACTTACAAATTATATCTCTTACATTATCTAAAAAGGAAATTCTCAATAGTTTGCTTGATGTCCACTTTTATCTACAACATAACATCCTTCCCAGAATATTGCTTTAATCAGTCGTGTACATGTCGTTCGTTCACATTAAATGAAGCCCCTCACCGCTATAATATTATCATAATTTTTCCTGATGAAGACGCGCCATCTTTGAGAGCAAGTGTTGGGATGGAGGGAAGATAATGATGCTGTTTGTTGGTTGTCATGGGTCTGTATGGCTGATGCTGCTACTACTGCTGAGAAGGGGTGGGTTTTTTGTGAAGATGAAGTGTGTGTGTGTGTATGTAATGTGTGTGCATGCACACAAAAGTTCATCTATGTATATACATGTATGTGTGTATCGGAGAGAGAGAGAGAGAGAGAGAGAGAGAGAGAGAGAGAGAGAGAGAGAGAGAGAGAGAGGAGAGAGAGAGAGAGAGAGAGAGAGAGAGGTGGTGTGTGTATGAAAGACAGAGAAAGAGGTAGAAACATATTTTCATTTTATTTTATTCTTTTATATCGATGATAATGGAATAAGCACTTATGTGCATTTTTACATCCAGTCCCCATGTGTACGCGGTTTTGTGAATTCTGCCATCGGTTCCAACCAGCACGCAATGGCCTACTTATACGAAAAATTGAACAGGATTTAACGTGTGTGCAAGATGGTCTGCGTGTGTTCGCACACAGTGCCTCGGTTCATAGTCTCATCCTGAATGACTTTTTCTTGCTGAAGATGCCATCTTTGAAAGCAAGATGGATTCCAAAAACCAAGGGAACCAACTGCTCTCTGCCCCCTCTCCAGCACATAGAGAGAGAGAGAGAGAGAGAGAGAGAGAGAGAGAGAGAGAGAGAGTGTGTGTGTGTGTGTGTGTGTGTGTGTGTACGAAAGACAGAGATAGACATAGAAACAGATACAGAGAAGTAGATGTCAAGAGAGGGAATGAGAGACAGAGAGAGGCAGATGATAGTGAGACAGCGAGACAGAGAGTGAAAGAGAGAGAAAAAGATACATCCATCCATACATCCATACATACATACAGGAAGAAAGAGAGCGAGAGAGAGAGAGAGGAGAGAGAGAGAGAGAGAGGGAGAGAGAGAGAACTACTGGGAACCTTGCAGTACAAATCTGTGACCTTTCTTCCCCTTTCCTAGCTGTCTCATTCCAAACCAGTTCCTATTCATCACTTTTAAGCGAGTTATAACAACACCAGTATGAAAGAATGCTATCACACCATGGTGGTAGCTACTTGATGTCACAGCCTTTCTAACACACACACACACACACACACACACGCACGCACGCATTTTGTCTGATATCACGTAATGTGAAAAGACGTTAAATTAAAGAAGAACGCACGCACGCATATGCATGTACGCACACACACATGCACGCACACACGCGCTCTGGGTGTGTATGCAAGCCTGTGTGTGTGAGAGCACGTTGTTCTTAAATATAGACATTAAATTGAAGAACATGCACTCTCATGCACACAGGCTCACACATACATGCGCCTGCATGCACGCACACGCACACCAGCACCCACCTCATTAACACACAGAAAACAACACAAACAAAAAGAAAAAGAAACAAATCTTTCAAAGCAAGTACACTTGCAAATTATATCTCTTACATTATCTAAAAAGGAAATTCTCAATAGTTTGCTTGATGTCCACTTTTATCTACAACATAACATCCCCCCCAGAATATTGCTTTAATCAGTCGTGTACATGTCGTTCGTTCACATTAAATGAAGCCTCTCACCGCTATAATATTAACATAATTTTTCCTGATGAAGACGCGCCATCTTTGAAAGCAAG
Source organism: Rapana venosa (assembly GCA_028751875.1). NCBI lineage: Eukaryota > Metazoa > Mollusca > Gastropoda > Neogastropoda > Muricidae > Rapana > Rapana venosa. Next base: position 9,008,643 of record CM054157.1, read on the forward strand.
ATGGATTCCAAAACCCAAGGGAGGCAACTGCAGTCTGCTCACCCCCCCCTCTCCAGCAGTTCCTGTGAGTGTGTGTGTGCTGAAGATGTTGCTGTTGGCTGGTGGGAGTGTGGGGATGGAGGGAAGATAATGATGATGTTTGTTGGTTGTCATGGGGTCTGTATGGCTACTGCTGCTGCTACTGCTGCTGCTACTGCTGCTGCAACTGCTGAGAAGGGGTGGATTTTTGTGAAGATGAAGTCTGTGTGTGTGTGTGTGTGTGTGCATGCACACAACTTCATCTATGTATATATACATGTATGAGTGTATCAGAGAGAGGGAGAGAGAGAGAGGGGGGGAGGGAGATAGAGAGAGAGTGTGTGTGTGTGTATGAAAGGCAGAGATAGAGGTAGAAACAGATATTTTTTATTTTATGTTATTTTATTCTTTTATATCGAGGATAATGGAATAAGCATTTATGTGCTTTTTTACATCTAGTCCCCGTGTGTATGTGGTTTTGTGAAATCTGTCATCTGTTCCAACCGGCACACATGGCCTACTCTTACAAAAAGCAGAACAGGATTTACCATGTGCGCAAGATGTTCTCCGTGCATTCGCACACAGGGCTTCGGTTTATAGTCTCATCCGAAGGACTTTTGGGGAGAGTGGAGTCAGCACTGATGTTAACTCCAGGGGAAAATATCCCCTTTAACGGGAATTGAACCCAGGTCGTCAGATTACGAGCACAATGTTCTGACCACTAGGCTATCCCGTCCCCAGAGATAGAGGTAGCAACAGATACAGAGAGGTAGATGTCAGGAGAGGGATTGAGAGACAGAGAGGGGCAGATGATAGTGAAAACAGCAAGAGAGAGAGAGTGAAAGAGAGAGAAAAAGATCCATCCATCCATACATATATACATACAGGAAGACAGAGAGAGTGAGCGAGAGAGAGAGGAGAGAGAGAGAGAGAGAGAGAGAGAGAGAGAGAGGAGAGAGAGAGAGAGAGGAGAGAGAGAGAGAGAGAGAGAGAGAGAGAGAGAGAGAGAGAGAAGCAGGACTACTGGGAACCTTGCAGTACACATCTATGACCTTTCTTCCCCTTTGCTGGCTGTCTCTTTCCAAACCAGTTCCTATTCATCACTTTTAAACGAGTTATAACAACACCAATATGAAAGAATGCTATAACACCATGGCGGTAGCAACTTGATGTCACAGCCTTCCTAACACACACACACACACGCACGCATGCATGTATGCACGCACACGCATGTACGCATACACACATGCATGCACACACGCGCTCTGGGTGTGTATGCAAGCCTGTGTGTGTGAGAGCACGTTGTTCTTAAATATAGACGTTAAATTGAAGAACATGCACTCTCACGCACACAGGCTCACACACACATGCGCCTGCATGCACGCACACGCACACCAGCACCCACCTCATTAACACACAGAAAACAACACAAACAAAAAGAAAAAGAAACAAATCTTTCAAAGCAAGTACAGTCATTACACTTGCAAATTATATCTCTTACATTATCTAAAAAGGAAATTCTCAAAAGTTTGCTTGATGTCCACTTTTATCTACAACATAACATCCCCCCAAAATTATTGCTTTAATCAGCCGTGTACATGTCGTTCGTTCACATTAAATGAAGCCCCTCACCGCTATAATATTATCATAAATTTTCCTGATGAAGACGCACCATCTTTGAAAGCAAGATGGATTCCAAAAATCAAGGGAGCCAACTGCAGTCTGCTTCCTCTCCAGCAGTTCCTTGTGAGTGTGTGTGTGTGTGCTGAAGATGTTGTTGTTGGCTGGTGGGAGTGTTGGGATGGAGGGAAGATAATGATGCTGTTTGTTGGTTGTCATGGGGTCTGTATGGCTGATGCTGCTACTGCTGCTGCTACTGCTGAGAAGGGGGTGGGTTTTTTGTGAAGATGAAGTGTGTGTGTGTGTATGTAATGTGTGTGCATGCACACAAATTCATCTATGTGTATATACATGTATGTGTGTATCAGAGAGAGAGAGAGAGAGAGAGAGAGAGAGAGAGAGAGAGAGAGAGAGAGAGAGAGAGAGAGAGAGAGAGAGAGAGAGAGAGAGAGAGAGAGAGAGAGAGAGAGAGAGAGAGAGTGTATGAAAGACAGAGATAGAGATAGAAACATATATTTTTATTTTATTTTATTTTATTTTATTCTTTTATATCGATGATAATAGAATAAGCACTTATGTGCATTTTTACATCCAGTCCCCGTGTGTACGTGGTTTTGTGAATTCTGTCATCTGTTCCAACCAGCATGCAATGGCCTACTCTTACTAAAAGCGGAACAGGATTTTAACGTGTGCGAAAAATGTTCTGCGTGCGTTCGTACATGTGGCCTTAGTTTATAGTCTCATCTGAAGGACTTTTTCTTGCTGAAGATGCCATATTTCAAAGCAAGATGGATTCCAAAAACCAAGGGAACCAACTGCTGTCTGCCCCCTCTCCAGCAGAGAGAGAGAGAGAGAGAGAGAGAGAGAGAGAGAGAGAGAGATGAGAGAGAGAGAGAGAGAGAGAGAGGAGGAGAGAGAGAGAGAGAGACAGAGACAGAGACAGAGATAGAGGTAGAAACAGATACAGAGAGATGTCAAGAGAGGGAATGAGAGACAGAGAGAGGCAGATGATAGTGAGACAGCGAGACAGAGAGTGAAAGAGAGAGAAAAAGATCCATCCATCCATCCATCCATCCATCCATACATACAGAAAGACAGAGAGAGAGAGAGAGAGAGAGAGAGAGAGAGAGAGAGGAGAGAGAGAGAGAGAGAGAGAGAGAGAGAGAGAGATGAGAGAGAGAGAGAGAGAGAGAGAGAGAGAAGAGAGATAGAGGGGGGGAGAGAGGAAAGACTACTGGGAACCTTGCAGTACACACCTGTGACCTTTCTTCCCCTTTCCTAGCTGTCTCATTCCAAACCAGTTCCTATTCATCACTTTTAAACGAGTTATAACAACACCAATATGAAAGAATGCTATCACACCATGGCAGTAGTAACTTGATGTCACAGCCTTCCTAACACACACACACACACACATGCATGTACACACGCACACGCATGTACGCATACACACATGCACGCACACACATGCTCTGAGTGTGTATGCAAGCCTGTGTGCGTGAGAGCGCGTTGTTCTTCAATATAGACATTAAATTGAAGAACATGCACTCTCACGCACACAGGCTCGCATACACACCCACAACAAATGCACACACACACACACACCAGCACCACCTCAAAACACACAGAAAAAAACTCAAACAAACAGAAAAAAAAACAAATCTTCAAAGCAAGCCCCTTTGCAAATTAATCTCTTACATATCTAAAAAGGAAATTCACAAAGTTGCTTGATGTCCACTTTTTTCTCAAAAACAGCCTTCCGGAATATTGTTTAAACAGTGTGTACATGTCGTTCGTTCCATTAAAGAAGCCCCTCATGCTATAAATATTTCCATAATTTTTTCCTGAGAAAACCGCCCCTTTTTAAGCAAGGGATTCCAAAAACCCCAAAGGGGGCCCAATGCGCTGTTCCCTTTTTCCAGCGTTCCGAGAAGGGGGGTGTGTTTGCTGAAAGATGTTTTGGTGGTGGAGTGTTTGGGGTGGGGGAAGAAATGTGCGTTTTTGCTTTTCATGGGGCCTGGGGGTGGTTGGTGTGTGGGGTGGGGGGTGGGTTTGGGGGGGTGTGTTGGTTTTGTGTGGGTGTGCGGTGTGTGTCAAGTCAATCAAGTCAAAACTTTTATTTTCAGATGGTACAGATGTATGTAGGGTGTGGGTGTGTGTGTGGGTGTGTGTGTGGTGGTCTGTACGTGTGTGTGTATGTGTGGGTGGGTGTGGTTGTGTGTGTGTGTGTGTGTGTTAAAGAGAGAGTGATGGGGGCGCGCGCGTGTGTGTGGGTGTGTGTGTGTGTGTGTGTGTGTGTGTGTGTGTGTGAGTGAGAGAGTGAGAGTGTGTGTGAGTGTGTGAGTGTGCGTGTTTGTATGTGTGTGTATGAGAGAGTGTGTGTGTGTGCGGGGCTTATGTGCGTGCGTGTGTGTGTGGGGAGATTTGGTGTGTACGTGTGGGGTGTGTGCCTTTATCCAGCAGTTCCTGTGATGTGTGTGGGGCTGAAGATGTTGTTGTTGGCTGGTGGGAGTGTTGGGATGGAGGGAAGATAATGATGCTGTTTGTTGGTTGTCAGGGGGTCTGTATGGCTGATGCTGGCACTACTGCTGGAGGATGAAGTAGTGTGTGTTGTGTGTGGGGGGGGGGGGGGGTTTGTGGTTGTGTGTGTGTGGTGTGTGTGTGTGGGTGAGGGTTTTGTGTTTGTGTGTGGGTGTGTGTGTAGTGTGTGTGTGTGTGGGTGTGTGTGTGTGTGGTGTGTGTGTGTGTGAATGAGAGAGAGGGACTGTTTTTTTGTGTATGTTGCGTGTGTGTGTGTGTGTGGTGTGTGCGTGTGTGTGAGAGAGAGAGTGTGTGTGTGCGTGAGTGCGTGTGCGTGTTTGTGTTTGGGTCTGTGTGTGAGAGAGTGAGTGAGAGTTTTGTGGTGAGTGGTGGTGTGGTGTTTGCATATGTGTGTTGAGAGAGTATGTGTGAGTGTGTTTATGTGCGTGTTTGTGTGCGTGTGCGTGTGTGGGGTAGTGTGTGTGAGTGTGTGTGTACGTGATAAAACGTGTGTCTGAGAGACAGACAGATAAAAACGGGGAAGGACAGAAAGAGAGAGAGACAGGACAGAGACAGAGAGAGAGACAGACAGACGCGCACCACACAGACAGAGACAGAGACAGAGAGAGAGAGAGTGAGAGAGAGAGAAATACACAGACAGAGAAAAAAGCAGTCAGGGTAATTTCTTACAATCCAAAATAACAATCACTGACTCATAGAGCGTACCCTCCAGCTAAACAATACTGTAATTTGCCCTCCCCAACCTGCTCTTTGGTTTTCACCCCACCCCCCACTTTCCCCCACCTTACACCCGGTAAACAGCCGGCCAGTCATTTAAAATTCTTCTTCTTTCACACACACCACTCGCCACACACAATACTCTCCTCTCCTCACACACCATATAACTCATTCTCCCTCCCCACACACCACAACCCCCACATAACACCATATCCTTTTACTTACACAACACACCATACTCACTCTCTCTCACACACCATACTCTCTTCACACCATTACCTCCTCACACACAAACACACCCCAACCTTCCTTTCTCAAAACAATCCCCTCTCTCACACACACATATTCTCTCCTCTCTCACCAAAATGCTCTCATCTACATTTTTCTCTCTCTCAACACACACCAAAACACCAACTCCCTCTCTCTTTCACACACACATACTTTATCTCACTCTCCACACAACAGAAAACAAACTATATCTTCAACAATCTCTTCTCACACACACATTACTCTCTCTCTCATTCAAAACCCCCTTTTCCCCCACAAAACATTCTTACACACAAATACTCTCTTTCTCTAACCAAACACACATACCCCCAATTAAACACACATACTCCCCTCTCTCACACACGCACACACCAAATACTCTTTTCTCCAAAAACACACCAAAACACATAATTTCCTTCTCACACAAACCCAAAAAGCAACAAATAGACATATTTTCTTCCACACACACAACCACACCACAAACACCATACTCCTCTCTCACCAAAAAAAACACAAACACCATACTCTCTCTCAACATACACAAACACACAACACACATACTCCTCTCACAACCACACACCTCAACTACACACAAATACACATACTCTCCTCACACAAAAACACCACTACACACCCAAACACACAACTTCTCTCAACAAACTCCACAACACCAAACACAACATCCTATCTCTCAACACCACTCACCACACACCACACAACCTCTCCAAACCTCCACACACAAAACCACACATATCTCACCCCCACACATCACAAACACACACAAAAACATACCTCTCCCACAAAACACCCCAACACACAAACACCATACTCTCCTCACACCAAAAACACACCACCCCACACAAAACACATACTCTCTCTCTTTACACACCCCACACACACAAAACACACATACTCTCCTCCCACACACTCACACACACAAAACACACATACTCTCTCTCCACACCACTCACACACCACAAACAACATACTCTCTCACACACCACTCCCACACACAAACACACATACTCTCTCTCTCACACAAATACACACACACAAACACACATACTCTCCCCCACCACTCAAACCCCACAAAAAACATACTCTCTCCAACCCACACACCCACACAAAAAACACATACTCTCTCTCCACACACCACCACCCCACAAAACACCCCTCTTCTCTCCCCCCCACTCAAAACACACAAACACACATCTCTCTCTCACACACCTCCCCAACACAAACAACATACTCTTCCACACACCACCCCAACACACAAACACTATCTCTCTCCACACACCCCTTTACACACACCCAAAAAACCATCTTTCTCACACCACCCAATCCACACACAAAAACACATACCCCTCTCTCTCCACACACTCACAACACACAAAAACACATTTTCTCTCTCACACACACACACTCACACACACACAAACACACTATCTCTCTCTACACACCACTCACACACACAAAAACCATACTCTCCTACACACACCACTCCAAAAACACAAACCCCATAATCCCTCTCTCAAAAACCCCTCACACACACACCAAAACAACTCTTCCCCCTCAAAAACCTCCCCAAAACACAAACCCAAAATACCTCTCTCCACACCCCCAAACAACAACTCCTTTTCCCCACAACCCCCCAAAAAACCTAACCCCCCCCCCCCCCCCCCTTTCCCCCTCCCTCCCCCCCCACCCCCCCCCCCCCCCCCCCCCCCCCCCCCCCCCCCCCCCCCCCCCCCCCCCCCCCCCCCCCCCCCCCCCCCCCCCCCCCCCCCCTTCCCCCCCCCCCTCCCACACACCCCCCCCCACCAGAGTTTTTTGGATAGACTAAAACGAGGCCCCGTGTGAAACGCACGCAGAACATCTTGCACACCGTTAAATCCTGCCCCTTTTTTCGTAGGTAGGCCATTGGGGCCCGGGAACAGATGACAGAATTTTAAAAAAAACCGCAATACAGGGGATGGTGTAAAAAACACTAAAAGGCTTTTTCCTTACCTCGAAATAAAAAAATTTAAAAAAAAAAAAAAAAAATAATAAAAATTTACAACTCTCCACACACATAACACACTACCCTCTCTCCTCCGCCCACACCCCACACAACGCACACACAAATAATCTCCTCCTCTCTCTAACAAACAACTATCTCCACACACCACAACACACAACACACTCTCTCTCTCTCTCACACACACAACACACATACTCTCTCTCTCTTCTCTTTACACAACCACAAAACTCAACAAACCCCAACACCACACACACCAGAGCAACAACACCCCAAAAACACAAAAAACACACAAACACATGTAGTGGTTAGAACTTTGCGCTCGCAATTGACCCCGGTTTGATTCCCGTTAAAGGGGGGAATTTTTTCCCCCTGAAAATTTCATTTGCAGACTCATTCCCCAAAAGTCCGGAGAGATAAAAACGGGGCCCCCCGTGTGCGAACGACGCAAACACTTGGCAACGTTAAATCCTGTTCCGTTTTGTAAGGTAGGCCTTTTTGTGGGTGGGAAAACCAGTGGGTTTGAAAACACCCCGGCTGAGCTCATAAAAGGAGGCCCAGAGATGATAAAGGCTTAACAATCATCTCCCAAAGTCTGGACAGAAGGGGGCCCGAAAAAGGACCCAATCCATCAAAGTTCCATTTCCCCAAAAAAGGGGAAAGACTGAAAATCCCAAAAAATTACAGAAAATCTCTGTAAGCCATCGAAGCAAAGTATGTACGCATTTCCTTGAACAGACGAAACCACAATCAAAGAAACCTATAGAAAAACAGGCAGGTTTTAGACCCCGGGCGAAGAAAGTCGAGAGACTTAACTCAGAAATTTTTGGAAACTCCCTCATCAAACAGCTCTACCAATATGCTTCAAGAACCCTTTTTACCCAGGTGGCAAGAGCCTGTGGAATCATGAGAGATATAAATTGCCGAGGGCTGATTCAATCATCCGGCGCTGTAAGACAGCTCCCCCAGTGCATCCCTTGGGGGGAAATCGGGGAGTTTTCCGGATTCAGTTGGGGTTCGACAAGGCGTCCCCATCCCCCCCCTTTTTTAAAAGGTTCCGGGAAAATCTGCAGGGGGCCCTTTTTGACTTCAAGACCAAATACAATAGGGAAGAAGGCAGTCTGCAATCTTCGTTGCGCGTATTGATCTCATGGGCCGCATAAGAAGAACTCAGGATTCACCCCCGATGGAAACTCGCCAATGCCCCCGGTATGGAGATAGCACGGAAAAGAGCAAAACCTATTTTAACGTACCACACCGCCACCCCACCAGCATCAGATGAGTGGCGAGAACAGAGGGGTGAAAACTTTTAAGTACCTTTGGGGCGTCATCACCAAAAAAGGTACGAACCCCAAAGGTGAAAATCAATTGCTGGGCATCTCCCCCATGACTAAGCGGCGAAAGTGTGGAGAAACCCCAAAATCAGAACCCACATAAAAGGCAGACTTCCCAAGGCACTGTCACATCCCTTGCCTTGTACAGGTAGCTTGGACACTTACTGCCCATTTAGAACGTCGCATTCAAGCCCTTTGAGATGAGTGCCTCAGGGGGATCCTGAACTCACCTACAAGACGTTAACCAATGATAGTCTGGCAGCAAACGAGGCCCCTAGTGGCAAAAAAGAATCATTGCTAAAACAGTCAAAAAAAGGGGGGGAAACTGAAATGGTTTGGGCCCCACAACGGCAACAGCCCGCAAAGACAGTTCCGCAGGGAATGGGGAAGGAGCAAGGAGGCGGACGACCCCGCAAAAAAGGGGTACCAAAAATAAGGAGTGGGGCCGGCCCACGTACCAAATTCTGAAACGCCCCGGACCCGAACCCTTGGCGGTCACTTGAGCGTCCGTGGGGTACCCAACGGCGTCCCGACCAAAGGGGTGAGTGAGGTGATGAAGGAACAGATGGCAAAATTACAAAAAAGCATACAAAACCCGGGGACGGGTTTAAAAAAAACATAATTTGTGCTTATTCCATTATCCCGTAGAAATAAAACAACAAGAAAAATAATAATAATAATAATAATAATAATAATAAAATAAAGATGATGATGATTATGTGATGATGTGTGATGATAATAATAATAAAATGATAAAAATTAACTACCCTTTTCTCACACACACACACACCCAAAACACACTCTCTCTCACACACAGACACACCAACAACACCCCCAAAACACACACAAAACACAAACACACTACTCTTTTTTCCCACACCCCACACCA
>CM054157.1:9018545-9021045 GCA_028751875.1 Rapana venosa
TTGTATTCTCATAAAGCAGACTGGACCCACACAGTTGAGTATCACCCACTTTATCTATGTGGTTTTCAGAACGTTTTTAAATCACTTTCTCAACACTATTGGTGTCCCTATCTCTGAGGCTTGGTTTTGATTGAAATGCCTTTTGATAGGAAACATAGAGTACAACCGTGTCAAGCATTTTAAAGCTGATTCACTTCAGTAGCATCGCAAGTACATCATCATCATTGAATATTGTGCAATGAAAGAAAACTATCTGATTCAACAGCCTTTGCTCTGATCTCACGGTGACCTACACTTTAAGTTCCCAAGCGTTTCTGTATGTGTGTGATGAGTTTGGTGTCAAATCCTTTGGGGTTGAAGATTTATGGAAGACGGTCGCTGGAAGGATGTGGTGGTCTCTAACACAGGTAGGCATCTCACTCAGACTTGTTTCACCACAAGACTATTATATTCATCTGTAAGAGGCTTAGATGGGGTTGTCCTTTGTGTTTTGGTTCGGAACTGTCACCACTGAGAACCTCTGAAGTGACCCCAGCAGCATTGCAGGGCACTTTTGGTTGGTGGCATCACAGAAGCTGAAAGTTCATGAACTTAATGCAGACTATTGCAAACTTTTCTGTGGGCTCTTGGATTAGCATGAACATTTTTTGGGGAAAGGCAGAAAATAATCAGAGATGGACGGTCACAGATCAAGATCTCTGTCTATCTGTCTCTCTGTTGCTGCTGCTGCTGATGATGATGATGACAACATGGATGGATGAGTAGTGGTCTGGGTGCTTGTCTTTTGGGTAAGACCATAAACTGAGGTCCCATGTGAAATGCACATTGCACATTCCAGTTCCAAGAAAATCTACTCCCCAACATCATTTTCTAAAGGTGTTTCTGACAGCTTCCTACGGAGTCAAGGAACATCCAGAGAAGCATGTGCGGGCCATTATGTTCTACGACTCCAAGAAAGATGGGTGGGTATGTGGCCAACAGTTCCAGAGGTTTAGAGTGTGACATTGGCAAACGCTACTGCCTTCTTTCAAGTGAAAAAGTTTTTCAAGCAGTTCAGAGAATTCAGACAGGTAGAAAGAAAGTTGTTAGAAGATGACAATTGGCTGCACACAATAACTGTTAAGTTTTTGTTTCTCACAAAAAACATGACTGCCAGTGAGTAATAAAAGATGATACATGAATCACTAACTATAATTTTAAAAATATGACAACTGTCTGCGCACAATGACTGTTTTGTTCTGTTTCTCACAAAAAAACATGGCTGCCAATGAGTAATAAAATATGATACATGAATCACTAACTATAATTAAAATAATATGACAACTGGCTGTGCACAATGACTGTTTTGTTCTGTTTCTCACAAAAAACATGGCTGCCAATGTGTAATAAAAGATGATACATAAATGCTAACTATAATTTAAAAAAATATGACAACTGGCTGCACACAATAACTGTTAAGTTTCTGTTTCTCATAAAAACATGGCTGCCAATGAGTAATAAAGATGATACATGAAACACTAACTATAAAACTAGACACTGGGTGCATGACTGGCTGCAGTTGATTCAATCTTAATACAAGCATCTTCATTTTTACTCATTTTATTCTTATATATCGAGGATAATGGAATAAGCACTTATGCGCTTTTTTACATCCAGTCCCTGTGTGTATGTGGTTTTGTAAATTCTGTCATCTGTTTCCACCGGCACACAATGGCCTACTCTTACTAAAAGCGGAACAGAGTTTAACGTGTGCGCAATATGTTCTGCGTTTGTTCGCACACGGGGCCTCGGTTTATGGTCTCATCCGATGGACTTTAGGGAGAGTGGAGTCTGCACTGATGTTAACTCCAGGGGCAAATATCCCCTTGATATCTTCTGGTACACAAAGTAATGTCCTGCATGTTCTGGGTGTGAAGTTGGGGAATGCCTGACAAGCTGATTGAGAGAAGAGTAGAATACTTGATTGAGTTAGGTTTTTGTTGTTGTTTTGTTGAGTTTATTTTCTGTTCCTCTGCTAGAGCTCCCAGGTTTACCAATAATCCGATTTTTACAGATTGGACAGTATTTTTAAACCTTCATCTTAACTCAATGGAGTCTGAATCTGTTTCACATTTGGACAAAACTTTGATGCACTCTTTTGGACATATTTTCAAAAACGTTTTGTCACTCTCAGATTGTAAAAAGGAAACATGTTATATAACAAAGTAAAGTTTATTTAAAGTACCTTTAGGGTTTACCAAAAAAAAGTTATTCTAAGGTCTCCAAGTTTTTGATTTAAAGTAAGCCAGGGAATGTAAAAAAACAACAACTTTTCACACACACACACACACACACACACACACACACACACACACACACACATAGAGGCTCACCTCAACAAGGTGTAAGTACCCATCAGCTAACACACAAGAAAGAATCACAATGATTTCACACACAGTAATGTTTCCTAAGGCTCAGGAATCACTTTCAAGTAAAATAATTTGCCAATACTGCCTCTTTC
>CM054157.1:9026045-9038545 GCA_028751875.1 Rapana venosa
GCTACTTCACACCTAAGATTTTTCCCTCTTGTTTCATCTCATGTCTGTCCCTGCCTTTGAAAGCCAAAATTCCATCACCCTGCTGAATTTTAATGTACAACCTGTGTGTGTGTGTGTGTGTGTGTGTGTGTGTGTGTGTGTGTGTGTGTGTGTGTGTGTGTGTGTGTGTGTGTGTGTGTGTGTGTGTGTACATTTGAATTTGTTAGAATATTGTTAATCATTGTTGGTTGTTTGTGTGGGAGCGGATTGAATGGAAGCGCTCTGATTTGTAATTGCAAGATATAGCGCTCTATAAATTCCATATATTATTTTTTTTATTTTTTTTTTTTTTTTATTATTATTATTATATTTTCGTTTCTGGGCTATAGCCTGAATGTTCAACTATGGTGAGATTTTTGTGTATGCGACCGTTTTTGAACACCATTGAAGTAGTTGACATTCCGACCTTGGTAATGATGTCTAAACACACCGGTGTACAAGTTTTCCTTAAAGTGAACGTTATCATCTGTTCTCACTGGCACGAATGGCCTACTCTTCCAATTGGCAGAATAGGTTTTAACGTGTGCGCAAGATGTTCTGTGGTGGTTTGAACCTGGGCTCGATCCCGGGCTGTCATATTGCGAGTGCGGGGCACTATCCACTAGGCCATGTCCCTCTCCCCACTTTGAATTGTTTTGTTAGTTGGCTAGAGCTCCGAGTTTCACCAATGGCGAGATTTGTGCGAATGTAACCGTTTTCTCCTCCCCTCCCCACGTAGGTAGCCGCATTCCGACTTTGGAGATGGTGTCTTAACACACCTGTGTGCGTGCTCTTTTTTGTCAATTCCTACCGGCATACAATGGCCTAATCTTCCGAAAGGCGGAACGGCTTTTTAAAGTGGGCAAAATGTTCTGTGTGCGTTCACACATGAGGCCTTGGTTTATAGTCTCATCCGAAGGACTTTGACATTCGGTTCAAAGTTTTGGTCAAACTGGGAAGAAAGGGCGAGGTTGGTACTTTGATTAAACACAGCACTGCTTACTGATGGCGACACTGCCCCCTCCTCGCCTTTTAACCATAGAAAATTAGAGAAGCTTGGTAGGTGAGTTTCTCGAGACGATATCGTTTGATTTTCATTGTTTTAGCTGATCCAAACTTGTTGGGCTGTATAATAATAATAATAGTAATAATAATAATACATGGAATTTATACAGCGCTATATCTTCCATAAGCAAATCAAAGCGCTTTCATTCATCCTAGTCTTTCACATGCAGCCAGTTAAACAATAGTTTTTACAAAATTAAAATGTAAACACAAGCAAGCGCCCTCCCCCCCCCCCCCCCACACACACACAAACACACAAACACACACACACACACACACACACACACACACACACACACACACACATACACAAAGGTTGTACACTCCGGAGGGATGATGGGGGGGGGGAGTTGGTTGTTGAGGGCAGGTATACAGATATGACTGCTTGTTTTTTTGCCCATCTCTCGGTTGAACACTTTTCTTTGTTCACTGACTAACAAGCGTAACCGTTTGTGCCCTCTTTCCCCCCAATGTTCATCTTTCTGCATCCTTCCCCACCCCCCAACCCCCTCTTCCACCATCCTCAGGGGTTAGAATTTTCACTGGCATGTTTTTATTTTTTGTCAACACACCGAAGAATATAATTTAAATATCGAAAATAATTGGACGAGTTACATCACCAAGATTTGATCAAAGATGAATTTTTAGGATAAGAAGCTGGTCAATACTGAAGTCTTTTAGGGCCTGGGAAATAGTCTACACTGACTACTTAAAGCTAGCTCTATAGTCGGCGGAAAGTGACAGAGGGGCCGAGTTGGAAATATCTCCTGATCATCGATCTCATGAAAACAAATTTGTAAACTGGATTTTCTAGGAAAGGGAATTAGGTGGAACCCCCCTCCCCCCCCCCCCCCCCCCCCCCCCCATGTGCGCAGCTAAAAGAAGTAATGGAAGTATTACCAAGAAACAGAAAAACGTATAAAGGCTGAAAGGAATAAAAAAGACAACAAATTTCTCCAGAAATTTGTCTGAATCAAAATGCCTGCATGAATATTATTCTCGTAACTTTGCGAACATACAGATTTTGTCAAAGCTCATCACTGTTTGGTCATATACAGAACTAACTCCCTACTGCCAGCTAAGCACAGAGTTATCCCGCCCTGGGACTTAACATGCGCGAGGGACAGTTCCGGTGATGTGAGCACGAATTCTATTTCGCAGTTGAGGTTGATTTGTATCACCAATTGATCGACATAGTAACTAATCGCCAATTAGAATTAAGTGGTAATCATAGCGAAACCAAAACTTTTACTCTCACAGGAACGCATCTGAAAGGCGACACACACACACGATCTTCCTTCAGCCTTTCTCAACAACAGAACAGATGGCCACCTTGGTATCAACGGACAGACGGACCTTGCTTCATAGCCCCGCCTACCCCGGGCTGGGTGACCTGATGGCGGCTGACTGACTGGGCTGGGAAGACCACTACTACAGCAGCAACAGAAGCCAAAGTATACGACTTCCCCCTCACGAGAAGAAAAAAACTTCTCGCAGCTGCCAATGCAATTTCCACTGCATTGGTGACGTGCGACTTCCAACAACAATCTCATTGTGAGTATGATCAAGTTTTTGTAGATATTTTAAGTATTTCGTATTGTGCTTGAATAGGTTTAGTTCAAAAAGACATAGATGCTGGCAGCTGACAGGCACACACACGCGCACGGACACACGCACACACACACACACACACACACACAACACACACACACACACACACACACACACAACACACACACACACACACACAACACACGCACGCACGCACACACACACACACACACACAAATTTGCTGACTGCACATTCCTCATAAAATACTGGTCATCAATGCCTGTTGACGTACAAGCCCCTGATGAAAGCCTGAACAACTGGCAGGGCCTTAAACAAATGTTTCCTTTTGTTCCTGGGCTAGAGCTCCGAGGTTCATCAGTTGTGAGACTTTGCGTATGCGGCCGTTTTTGCTCACAATGAAGGTAGCTGCATTCCGACCTCGGGGATGTATGCTGCGTAAGTTCGCGTTTCCGTAACGCCGAACCGATTGCTGACATGAATTACGGAATATTTAACGTGCATATTTCATCTTCTGCATGTGCATATATACACACGAAGGGAAATAAAGCACTGGCAGGTCTGCACTTGAAGTTGATCTGGGACGTCACAAAAATCCCTATTGACTAGACGCCACCGAGATTCGAACCCACGACTTCATGGACCCAAGGGATTGAAGTAGAACAGCGTTAACCACTCAACTGTAGCGCCTGTTTGAACTGTTTAACTCAATCATTACTGGAAGGATGATTGTTGTCTTGGCTGCATTTTCTGCTCGGTTATGTGCTCTTGATCACTGCTGTAACGTCGATTTGATAGTAAAACGCTGAACAAGATCGCCCGCCATGTTCATCATTTCAACTTGGCTAAATCCCCTGATGCTGTAGTGCAGTCATACGTGGTTTCGATGGCGTGCCCGCTTTTTTCTGGATTTTTTTTTTTCGTTCTTCGGCTAGAGCTCAAAGATTCACGAATGGTGAGGTTTTATTTTTGCGTGTACGACCATTAACCCACTATAAAGTAACCATATTCCGACTTCGGGGAGGATGGTCGAAACACGACATTGAGCATTCATTTATAAATATTGAAAAAGTCATCCGTCAGTATCAATATGCCATGGCCTACTCATCCAAATGTCCAACGGGTTGTAAAAGTGTGCGCAAGACGTTTGGCGTGTGTTACAACATTGCGCTCGCAATCTGACGACCCGGGTTCGATTCCCGTTCAAGGGGGATATTTTTCCCTGGAGTTAACATCAGTGCAGATTCCACTCTCCCCCAAGAGTCCTTCGGATGAGACTATAAACCGAGGCCCCGAGTGCGAACGCTCGCAGAACATCTTGCGCACACGTTAAATCCTGTTCCGCTTTTCGTTCCATTCCCGTTCAAGGGGATATTTTCCTCTGGAGTTAACATCAGTGCAGACTCCACACTCCCCAAAAGTCCTTCAGATGAGACTATAAACCGAGGTCCCGTGTGCGAACGCACGCAGAACATCTTGCGCACACGTTAAATCCTGTTCCGCTTTTCGTAAGAGTAGGCCATTGTGTGCCGGTGGGAATAGATGACAGAATTGACAAATCAGCATGCACACGGGGAGTGAATGTAAAAAGGTACATACGTGCTTATTCCATTATCCTCGATATCAAAGAATTTTAAAAAATACAAACAAAAAATAGTACACGGAGCCTTGATTCATAGTCTCATCCAAAGGACTTTCGGGGGGAGTGGAGTTGGTACTGATGTTAACTCGGAGGAAAAATCTCCTCGAACACGCATGTCTCGGTAGTGGCTCAAACCCGCGCTGTCAGATCGTGAGCTTAATGCTTTAACCACTAGGCTCCCCCCACCCCCTCCTCCTCCCTGGCGTTTCATTTAAACTTGGTCTGAATCACTCCGTACTGTAATGCAGTCTTACACTGTTTTGATGACACACTTGCTGTTCACTTGAAAAAAAACTCTTTTCAAGCAGACTACGTACGGTGATCATCGATTCACAAACATGCTTAGGGACAACTTTTGATCCCTGTTGACTTGACCTCGTGGCGGAACGAACTTTCCCAGACAGTGACCTGACCTGACCTGACCTGACCTGACCTGCTGCTCCGAGTTAACTGTAGTGCCTGCAGCAGAAAATGGTTGTGGCCTCAGAGCAGCCTGTTTTAGCAACACACTTGATGAAACTGCCATGTCTCAAGCAGAAACTTTACTGTGTCCGAGACGCATATTTGTGCATGATTTTTTTTAGCATGCACCAAGCCCACCTGCCCAAGCACGCACGCTCGCTGGCACGTACACACGCACGCGCATACTTTCTATCTTCGCACCAGTCCTTCGGATGAGACTATAAACCGAGGCCCCGTGTGCGAACGCACGCATAACATCTTGCGCACACGTTAAATCCTGTTCCGCTTTTCGTAAGAGTAGGGCCATTGTGCGCTGGTGGGAACAGATGACAGAATCTACAAAAATCGCATGCACACGGGGACTGGATGTAAAAAGGCGCATAAGTGCTTATTCCATTATCCTCGATATCATAGAATAAATGAAAATAAATAGTAAATAAATATATCTTTGTCTGTCTGTCTGTCTGTCTGTCTCTCTCCCACACAAAGGGCTACATGTTGGCTCAGTTTTCATCTGATCCCAAACTTTTCTTTCCATCCACTACGGCAAGGGGTTAGGGGTGATATGGACACCAGTCTTTTTGAATGAGACGAGGATGGACCAACGTCCAGTGTGCAACATACCTAACACCTGGAAAAGTACTGGAGGAAAACATAAGCGTTACCCCTAGAAAAATCTGGAGAGGAAAACTCTTTTGTATGGAAACAAAACACACAAGGACAAAAATAGGGGTGGCATTGCTCTGGTGGCAACGCACCAGTCTTGCTACGGATAGCAGCCCGAATTTCACATAAACTGCAGAAATCTTCTGTTTACTGAAAGTGAGCCTAACGCACACACAGACACGCACACGATACACACACACACGCAACAACTAATACACACACACACACACATATCACACACGCGCGCACCACACACAACGTACATGCACACACACACACACCACCACAACACACACACACACACACACACACACACACACACACACACACTACACTACACTACATCAGTACTCCTCCTTAAATAATTATTTCGTCATATTGATTACTTTTTTGTTCGTCTTTTTGTTACCAGAAACTTCCCAGCAACCGCGGACCATCTCGCCATGAGCTCCCATGTAGTGAACCACATTGATGTTTAGCTGGGTTGGGCCTTTGTTAGATAGGGGGCAGGGAACGGAGGGAGGAAATGCTTCAACAAAGCCTTCACAGAGCTTTGTTTCCGTGACCTAATCAGAATAAGGGTTCACAGTCTTTTACGTGTATCAAAGGGTATCGCTATTCCCAAGTTCTTAGGATGGGGATATTCTGCTATCCCCATAGTTCTTAGGATGGGTATATTCTGCCATTCCCACATTTCTTAGGATGGGGATATTCTGCTTTTCCCACATTTCTTAGGATGGGGATATTCTGCTATTCCCACATTTCTTAGGATGGGGATATTCTGCTATTCCCACATTTCTTAGGATGGGGAAATTATTCTATTCCCACATTTCTTAGAATGGGGATATTCTATTCCCAGATTTCTTAGAATGGGGATATTTTGCTATTCCCGGAGCTCTTAAGATGGGGATATTCTGTTATTCCCACATTTCTTAGGATGGGGATATTCTGCTATTCCCACATTTCTTAGGATGGGAATATTCTGCTATTCCCACAGTTCTTAGAATGGGGATATTCTGCTATTTCCACATTTCTTAGAATGAGGATATTCTGCTATTCCCACATTTCTTAGAATGGGGATATTCTGCTATTCCCACAGTTCTTAGGATGGGGATATTCTGCTATTCCCACATATCTTAGAAAGGGGATATTCCGCTATTCCAACATTTCTTAGGATGGGAATATTCTGCTATTCCCACAGTTCTTAGAATGGGGATATTCTGCTATTCCCAGAGTTCTTAGAATGGGGATATTCTGCTATTCCCAGAGTTCTTAGGATGGGGATATTCTGCTATTCCCACAGTTCTTAGAATGGGGATATTCTGCTATTCCCAGAGTTCTTAGAATGGGGATATTCTGCTATCCCCAAATTCTCAGAATTGGGATATTCTGCTATCCCGAAAATTCTGCGTTCATATAGACTTACTCACATGCTTCCAGATCCTGTGAGACTGAGCCAGAGAACTGGTGGTTTTGTGCAGGAGAGCGGGTCTCAATGACCTGGTCGGCATTTCATCAGGGACGAACACAGCAGCGGAACGTCTGAGAAGGTGGACATTCAGAATCCAGCCATGCAGATTTTGCCGCCAGAGTTCTTTGTCAGACAATGTCTTTGCCATTGAACTGCCTTTTGCCGCCGAAGTTCTTTGTCAGACGATGTCTTTGCCATTGAACTGCCGCCAAAGTTCTTTGTCAGACGATGTCTTTGCCATTGAACTGCCGCCAAAGTTCTTTGTCAGACGATGTCTTTGCCATTGAACTGCCGCCAGAGTTCTTTGTCAGACGATGTCTCTGCCATTGAACTGCCGCCAAAGTTCTTTGTCAGACGATGTCTTTGCCATTGAACTGCCGCCAAAGTTCTTTGTCAGACGATGTCTTTGCCATTGAACTGCCGCCAAAGTTCTTTGTCAGACGATGTCTTTGCCATTGAACTGCCGCCTAAGTTCTTTGTCAGACGATGTTTTGCCATTGAACTGCCGCCTAAGTTCTTTGTCAGACGATGTCTTTGCCATTGAACTGCCGCCAAAGTTCTTTGTCAGACGATGTCTTTGCCATTGAACTGCCGCCAGAGTTCTTTGTCAGACGATGTCTTTGCCATTGAACTGCCGCCAAAGTTCTTTGTCAGACGATGTCTTGCCATTGAACTGCCCTCTCAGTAACCTTTGAATGATCACTGGGCACCACATTTTTGATTGCATCGCTGATCCTTGCTAAAAGATAGAATAAATAGAATAGAATAGGACAGAATAAAATAAATGAAATAAAATTTGAAAACCATTCTTCCAAAAATGATAAAATAGGAAATAAACCAAAATTAGCATAGGATTAGAAAATAAAGCTAGTGAAAAAAAACTAGCGCAAAAAGAATAAAATTAGATTTGAACTAGGGACAAAAGTAGTGCAAGAGATCTAAAAAGATCAATCTCGGTGACAGTGATGTCTTGGTGTCCAAAAATGCTGGCACCTACAAAGGTTTTGAGACATTATGAGCGAGCGAGCGAGAGAGAGAGAGAGAGAGAGGAGAGAGAGAGAGAGAGAGAGAGAGAGAGAGAGAGAGAGAGAGAGACTTCATCTTTGGGACAGTGGTCACGAGGGAGTGTGACGTCATCTTTGGGACAGTGATTATGAGGGAGTGTGACTCTGTCACAGACTGTCATCTTTGGGACAGCGGTTATGAGGGAGTGTGACTCTGTCACAGACTGGCATCTTTGGGACAGTG
This sequence comes from Rapana venosa, assembly GCA_028751875.1. Lineage (NCBI taxonomy): Eukaryota > Metazoa > Mollusca > Gastropoda > Neogastropoda > Muricidae > Rapana > Rapana venosa. The sequence goes on from CM054157.1 coordinate 9,034,188, forward strand.
GTTATGAGTGTGACTGTCACAGACTGGCATCTTTGGGACAGCGGTTATGAGGGAGTGTGACTCTGTCACAGACTGTCATCTTTGGGACAGAGGTTATGAGTGTGACTCTGTCACAGACTGGCATCTTTGGGACAGTGGTTATGAGTGTGACTCTGTCACAGACTGGCATCTTGCTTATGAGGACAGTTGGCATCGCATTTCCCAAGCGTTTCCTTCAGTTTCTTCCTTCCCACTCTTTGTTCGACACGGGTCCTGTCCTGTCCTGGTTAGTCATCATGTGGATCACACGGGAGTTCTCTTCAGGAGCTCAAAGTTCACAGACTGGACCTGACATGACACGGCTGTGTTGCTGCAAAAGGCAGAGGACGGACCATCCTGGAGAAAACTGTCCGTCATCAAGGGACTGATGATGATACGAGACCAGACAGCACCACTGAAGTCCAACAGCATTGGGTGTTGTCACATCACGTCCGACAACGAAAAAGAAAATCAGGTACCAGTTCATTTTGTCATCTAAATCCCGGAGATAGTATCTGCCTTTGTACGATGTGTTTGTTCATGTCTGTCTGTTGACTATGCCTGCAACTATCTGTCTGGATTGTCTGTTTTTGCTTGTATCTCTGTGTGTGTATTACTGTCAGTTTTTGTCCTTTTCTGCTCGTCTTTCTTGGAGTCTTGTTATTCATTTTGAAAATGTATCATTACTGGTTTGTATATGTTTGAATTTTTGTCTTTTATCCTGCTCATCTTTTCTGCTTGTTTTGACATGAAACTATGGAAAGTAGAAATAAAGATTGCCATGAGATCACAGCAACAGGAGCCACTAAATCAGGTTTTTTGGAACTGCATAATACTTGATGATGTGTATAGTATAGTGCTAGGTTCATCAGCATTGAGAATAAAGAAAACCCTTTATACTACTTGTGGGATTTTAACCCACAACCTAATAAGTAAGAATCCAGTGAAATACCTTATATGCTATGGCAGCTGGCTAACTTGTATTTTTGTCCAATATGAATGTCTAATTTAGTTCTAACATTTGATTTTTTTCTTTTCCTAAAATTTGGGACTTGCCTCTGTTTAACCAGGTACAACACGAGCCAGACTAAGTCAGGTTTAGCGCCATCAGTCACTGAATGACTGGAAGCATCGCCTGTGCCAAGGTCAATACACCAGAACAGCTCCAGTCCAACGCTACCAGTCGCTGGATGATGAAAAGCATTGCCTCTGCCAAAGTCAACACACCAGAACATCGGGAAACATCACCTGTGCCAAAGTCAACACACCAGAACAGCGGGAAACATCACCTGTGCCAAAGTTAACACACCAGAACAGCGGGAAACATCACCTGTGCCAAAGTCAACACACCAGAGCAGCGGGAAACATCGCCTGGGCCAAATTCAACACACCAGAACAGCGGGCAACATCGCCTGTGCCAAATTCAACACACCAGAACAGCGGGCAACATCGCCTGTGCCAAAGTCAACACACCAGAACAGCACCAGTCAGGTCCAACACCATCAAAAACTGAAGGATGGAAAGCATCACCTTTGCCAGAGTCAGTTCACCAGACAAGCGGGAAACATTGCCTGTGCCAAGATCAATGCTCCCGAACAGGTCCGGTCCAGTCCAGAGCCCTCAACTGAATTATGGAAAGCATCAACTGTGCCAAGATTAATGCACCAGAACAAAAACAGCTTCAGTCAGGTCCATCCCGTCAAAAACTGAATAAGAAGCATCGCCTGTGCCAAGATCAATACACCAGAACAGCTCCTAATCCAGTGCTATCAAAAACTGAATGACGGAAAGCATCAGAACGTCTCCAGTTAGGTCCAGCACCATCAAAAACGAATTATGAGGAGCCATCTCCTATGCCAAGGTCAATACACCAGAACAGCTCCTGTAAGCTCCAGCGCCATCAAAAACTGAATGATTTGAAGCATCACCCGTGCCAAAGTCAATATACCAGAACAAGAACATGTTCAGTCAGGTCCACCACCATCGAAAACAAAATTATGAGAAGAATCACCTGTTTCAAGGTCAATGCACCAGAACAAACATAGCTCCTGTAAGCTCCAGCGCCATCAAAAACAGAATTATGACAAACATCACCTGTGCCAAAGTCAATACACCAGAACATATTCAGTCAAATCCAGCACAATCAAAAACAGAATTATGACAAGCATCGCCTGTGCCAAAGTCAAACATACCAGAACAGCTCCAGTCAAATTCGGCACCATCAAAAATAATTGACAAACATCACCTGTGCCAAAGACAATACACCAGAACAGCTCCAGTCAAATTCAGCACCATCAAAACCTTAATGAGGGGAAGCATCGCCTGTGCCAAAGTCAACACACCAGAACAGCTCCAGTCACATCCAGCTCCATCAGTCACTGAATGAGGGGAAGCATCGCCATTGCCAAAGTCAACACACCAGAACAGCTGCAGTCACATCCATCTCCCTCAGTCAGTGAATGATGTGAAGCATCACCTGTGCCAGAGTCAACACACCAGAACAGCTCCATCAGTCACTGAATGAGGGGAAGCATCGCCTGTGCCAAGATCAACACACCAGAACAGCTCCAGTCACACATCCAGCTCCATCAGTCACTGAATGAGGGGAAACATCGCCTGTGCCAAAGTCAACACACCAGAACAGCTCCAGTCACATCCAGCTCCCTCAGTCAGTGAAAGAGGGGAAGCATCAGGGCTGCAAGTTCCAAAAGCCTGCCTGCATGAAGCGGAGTCAAGACCCAGGTTAGGAAAAGAAAAACCAGATCTCGTTTATAGACAAACCATTTTGATTTTGTTCTAAATTGCCTTGTATCCCTCGTTGTTGAAGAAAAAGATGTGAATGTCAAGGTCAATTAACAGTGTGTGTGTGTGTGTGTGTGTGTGTGTGTGTGTGTGTGTGTGTGTGTGTGCGTGTGCGTGTGAGTGTGTGTGCGTTTGCAGTTTGATTCATAAAGACCATTTTCAAATACTATTGCTAAAGATAAATTGCAATATTACATACTGGTTTCGAATTAGTTTGAAAATACCAAATCATTGAAATTTAAGCTGATAAAGTAAATGGGAAGTATGACACATTGTAAACGATAATCTCTCTAATCTCTAATTCAATGTCTTATAAAGTAACATGGTCAGGTGACTGTCATGTTTGTCCAAGAAAACCGATGTTTCAGTGTTACTGACTGGAACTCCCGTGCTTTCAGGGGCTGTAGGACTGGAACCAAGTGCCACGTGTGCAGTGGCAGCCATCATGAACTACTGGAGCTTTTTCTGGAAAAAGGTATGGCCATAGTTTAAAGGAAGGTGTAAAATCTTTGTTGTGACTGGGCTTGAAAGCCAAAGATAGACCGAATCTTTGATTGAATATGACTTTGTTTTCAAAGTGTTATCAAACCATTATAAATTGAAGGTAATAGAGCAATTCTGAAGTATGGTAGTCTTTAAAAAGTATTTGCGAAGTGCGTTTTTTATACTTTAAAAAGTATTTGCGAAATGTGCGTTTTCTACTTTAAAAAGTATTTGCGAAATGTGTGTTTTCTACTTTAAAAAGTATTTATGAAGAGTGTTTTTACCCCCTAAACTGACGAGATTAAATCACTTTAATTTGGAGCTAGTAAGGCAAAATGGGAAATGCCACACACGTCTTTTCTAGCTGATAAAGCGAAATTAAAATCATGTGAATCAGTAGTTTCAGTGATAAGATGAAGTAGATTTAAGCCAGCAGACCTGTGACCATTTTCCCCTGTCCCTGATGACTTCTTCCCTGCTTTCAGGAGCTCCAGGACTGCAGTCAAGTGCCACAGAACAGACACGCCACCCGACCAGTCGTGCCAGTCGCCAGAACGTGACCAGGTAACGTGACATGTCACCTTTTCCTTTTCTGGCCCGGCCAAATCTTTTGTGAGGTACTGATGAGAGCAAATAATGCAAAGAAGGGGCCTGAACAGTTTTTGGAGATACAATCCAGAGCGCTAGAAAGACAGAACAGTGGAGAGTAGAGTAGTGTTAAAATCTGGCATCCAGGAAGATTTTATCGCATCACCAAGTGTTTTCCCCTTGCACAGATTAGTTTGTCAGTGTCCCAGCTTTGGTAGCCTACTGATTCATGTCAACAATTGAGCCGAGGTGATTTGTTGCACGGAAAGTAAAAAGCATTCACTTTACAATTTTCTTATGAGACTCTAAATTGTTGTAACAAGAAAGACGAATAACTTGCATTCATTTCAATTCAAACACTTTATCTTAGAGACAGGGAAATTCATGTACTCTGCGCTTACAATTATAAATCATTTTATTAGTTTTGAGAATGGGGTTATGCCCCCTTCCCCCATTTTTTTTCTGGA
>CM054157.1:9043545-9081045 GCA_028751875.1 Rapana venosa
AAAAATGTATGTGAAAGACTAATGGTATATGATTTTAAAGTATGGGAGTTGAGAAAATGTGCCTGTGTCCCGGGTTTTTTTTGTTTTTTTCTTATGTAAATTGACAAAAATTGTAGCATGTTGTATAATGGTGTCTTCGAGAGTGTTTCTTTTCTTTTTCTTCTTTCATCACATCAAATGTGAACACAAAAATGAAGCTGGTTCTGTGATTGCCATTGATAATGCATGGCATTAGTTTAGATGTTTGTGGCAAATCTGAGTACTGATCTTCCGCTGGAAGATAGATGCAGATTTTACACAAACACATCTTCATTCTATATGTCTTGTGGCGTGTAAAGTGTGCCTGCTATGTGTTTTTATTTTTTCTTGGTTTTTTTTAATCGTATCAAATGTAGATTTGACTAGGATGGCGTGGAAAGGTGTGGGAAGAAGGGGATTTTTTTTGTCTTATCAAATTAAAGATAAAATAAATAGCAAAGCTGGTCATGTGGTTGCTATTTTTATCGTTAAAAATTGCTTGGGTTGATGTTGGTGGCAAATTTGTGTATTGGTCTTCTGCTGGAAGACTGATGGCAAATTTTACACCAACATATTTTACAAAAACTGTACGTGACAGACTAATGGTATATGATTTTTAAGTATAGGAGTGGCTAAAATGTGCCTATACTTTTTATTCTTTTTGATCTTTTTGTGTTTCTTTCAACAATGAGATGAAATGTACATTGCCAAGAAAAATGTATCACATTGTATAATGGCATATAAAGTGTGTGAGGTTTTTTGTTTTTTTGTTTTTTCTTTTCAAAAATGTTTTTTTTTTACATCCTATCAAATGTCAAAACAAAAAGTAAGCTGGTGCTGTGATTGCCATTGATCTTGCATGACATGAGTTAAGATGATGTTTGTGGCAAATCTGTGTACTGATCTTCTACTGGAAGATAGATGCAGATTTTACACCAACACATCTTCATGCTATGTCTTGTGGTGTATCAAGTGTGCCTTCAAGGGTTTTTGTTTGTTTGTTTTTTAATCGTATCAAGTGTAGATTGACTATAAAAATGTAATGGTCTGTATAATGGCGTGGAAAGTGTGTGGGGAGAAGGGGTCTTTCGTCTTCTCAAATGTAAAATGAATAGGAAAGCTGGTCATGGGATTGTTTTTATTGTGGAAAATGATTTGAGTTGATGTTGGTGGCAAATTTGTGTATTGACCTTCTGCTGGAAGATTAATGGCAAATTTTACACCAGTATATTTTTAGAAAAAAAATGTATGTGACTGATGGTATATGATTTTAAGTAACGGAGTTGAAAAAGTGTGGCTGTGCATTTTGTTTTTCCTTTGGTTTTTCTTTTTTTTAGAAAAATGAGATATGTAAATTGACAAGAAAAATGTATCATAATGTATAATGGTGTAGAGAGTGTGTTGGGATAGCTTTTCTTTTGTTTTTGGTTTTTCTTTTAAATGACCAGATGTGAAAACCTAAAGAAAACTGTTCTGTGATTGCCAGTGATATTGCATGACATGAGTTTAGATGATTGTGGCAAATCTGTGTACTGATCTTCTGCTGGAAGATAGATGCAGATTTTACACCAACACATCTTCATGCTATATGTCTTGTGGTGTGTAAAGTGTGCCTGCGAATTTTATTTAAGTTTTGTTTTTTCTTTTTGTTCTTTTTTTTTAAAATAAATCGTATCAAGTGCAGATAGACTAGAAACATGTACTGGTCTGTATAATGGCATGGAAAGTGTGAGGGGAGAAGGGGTCTTTTGTCTGAAATGACTAGCAAACCTTGTCATGGGATTATTTTTAATCGTGAAAAATGTCTCGTTGATGTTGATGGCAAATTTTACACCAACATAGTTTAGAAAAATAATGTATATGACAGACTAATGGTATATGATTTTAATTATAAGAGTGGCTAAAATGTGCCTATGCTTTTTCTTTTTGATCTTTTGGTGCGTTTGATTTAAGAGATGAAATGTAAATTGACAAGAAAAATGTATCATATTGTATGACATAGAAAGTATTGTATGACATAGAAAGTATTGTATGACATAGAAAGTGTGTAAGAGGGGTTTTTTTCTTTTAAATTTTTTTAAACATCATATCAAATTTCAAAACAAAAAGAAAGCTGATGCTGTGATTGCCAATGATATTGCATGACATGAGTTCAGATGATGTTTGTGGCAAATCTGTGTACTGATCTTCCGCTGGAAGATAGATGCAGATTTTACCCCCAACACATCTTCACGCTATATGTCTTGTGGTGTGTAAAGTGTGCCTTCAAGGCTTTTTAATGGTTTTTTAATCGTATCAAATGTAGATTGACTATAAAAAATGTACTAATCTGTATAATGAAGTGAAAAGTGTGTAGTGAGAAGGGGGCTTTTGTCTTATAAAATCAACTATGAAATGACTAGTAAACCTGCTCATGGGATTGTTATTTTTATCATGAAAAATGATTTATGTTGGTGGCAAATTTGTGTATTGATCTTCTGCTGGAAGATTGATGTCAAATTTTACACCAAGATATTTTAGAAAAAAAGTTTAGACTAATGGTATAGGATTTTAAGTATAGGATTGGATAAGGTGTGCTTGTGCTTTTTCTTTTTCCTCTTTTTTTGTTGAAAAATGGGATGTAAATTGGCAAGAAAAATGTATCATAATGTATAATGGTGTAGAAAGTGTGTTGGGATAGGTTTTATTTTTTCTGGTTTTTTTAATCGCCAGATATAAAATCATAAAGCAAGCTGGTACTGTGATTGTCAGTGATATAGCATGACATGAGTTAAGATGTTGGTGGCAAATATGTGTACAAATCTTCAGCTGGAAGATAGATGCAGATTTTACACAAACACATCTTCATGCTATATGTCTTGTGGTGTGTAAAGTGTGCCTTCAAGTGTTTTTTGTTTTTGTTTTTAAAAAATCATGTCAAATGCAGATTGACTAGAAAAATGCACTAGTCTCTATAATGGCGTGGAAAGTGTGTGGGGAGAAGGGGTCTTTTGTTTTATGTAAAATGACTAGCAAACCTGTCATGGGATTATTTTTATCATGAAAAATGTCTTGAGTTGATGTTGGTGGCAAATTTGTGTATTGATCTTCTGCTGGAACATTGATGGCAAATTTTACACCAACATATTTTACAAAAAATGTATGTGACAGACTAATGCTATTTTAAGTATAGGAGTGGCTAAAATATGCCAATGCTTTTTCTATTTGATCTCGTGGTTTTTTTAACAATAAGATGAAATGTAAATTTGAAAAGAAAAATGTATCGATTGTATAATGGAATAGAAAGTGAGGTTTTTTTGTTTTTTTTGTTTGTTTTTTTTACATCCTAGTTAAATGTCAAAACAAAATGGAAGCTGGTTCTGACTGCCATTGATATTGCATGGCATGAGTTCAGATCATGTTTGTGGCAAATCTGTGTATTGATCTTCTACTGGAAGATATATGCAGATTTTACACCAACACATCTTCATGCTATATGTCTTGTGGTGTGTAAAATGTGCCTTCAAGTGTGTGTGTGTGTTTTTTAAAAATCATATCAAATGTAGATTGATTAGAAAAATGTACTGGTCTGTATAATGGAGTGGAAAGTGTGTGGGGAGAAGGGGGCTTTTGTCTATGAAATTAAATGTGAAATGACTAGCAAACCTGGTCAGGGGATTATTTTTATCATGAAAAGTCTTGAATTGATGTTGGTGGCAAATTTGTGTATTGATCTTCTGCTGGAAGATTGATGGCAAATTTTACACCAACATATTTTAGAAAAAGTATGTGGCAGACTAATGGTATATGATTTTAAGTATAGGAATGGATAAGGTGTGCTTGTGCTTTTTGTTTTTCCTTTTTTTGTGAAAAATGAGTCAGTTGGCAAGAAAAATGTATCGTATTGTATAATGGTGTAGAAAGTGTGTTGGGATAGGTTTTCTTTTCTTTTTTTTATAAATCGCCAGATATGAAAACGTAAAACAAGCTAGTATAGTGATTGCCAGTGATATAGCATGACATGAGTTTAGATGTTGTTGGTGGCAAATCTGTGTACTAATCTGGCGCTGGAAGATAGATGCAGATTTTACACCAACACATCTTCATGCTATATGCCTTGGGTGTGTAAAGTGTGCCTGCTATGTGCTATTTTTATTTTTTTTAATTTGTTTTAATCGTATCAAATGTAGATTGGCTAGAAAAATGTACTGGTCTGTATAATGGCGTGGAAAGTGTGTGGGGAGAAGGGGGCTTTTGTCTATGAAATTAAATGTGAAATGACTAGCAAACCTGGTCCTGGGATTGTTTTTATTGTAGAAAATGATTTGAGTTGATGTTGGTGGCAAATTTGTGTATTGACCTTCTGCTGGAAGATTGATGGCAAATTTTACACCAGCATATTTTTAGAAAAAAAAAAAGTGACTAATGGTACATGATTTTAAGTATCGGAGTTGAAAATATGTGGCTGTGCATTTTGTTTTTGTTTGGTTTTTTCTTTACTGGGATGAAATATGAATTGAGAAGAAAAATGTACCATGATTTATATTGGTGAAGAATTTTGAGAGGATTTCTTGTTTTGAAATATTTTTTTATACATCAAATGAAAACACAAAAAGAACGCCGTGCTGTGATTGCCAGTGATATTGCATGATATGAGTTTAGATGTTTGTGGCAAATCTGTGTATTGATCTTCTGCTGGAAGATAGATGCAGATTTTACACCAACACATCTTCATGCTATATGTCTTGTAGTGTGTAAAGTGTGCCTTTGAGGCTTTTTATGCTTTTTTAAAAATCGTATCAGGTGTAGATTGACTAGAAAAATGCACTGATCTGTATAATGGAGTGGAAAGTGTGTGGGGAGAAGGGGTCTTCTGTCTTATGAAATCAAATGTCAAATGAATAGAAAAACTGGTCATGGGACTGTCAATTTTATTGTGAAAAATGATTCGAGTTGATGTTGGTGGCAAATTTGTGTATTGGTCTTCTGCTGGAAGATTGATGGCAAACTTTACACCAACATATTTGAAAAAAAAAGAAAATGAAAGACGAATGGTCATTTTTTTATGTCAAGGAGTGGATAAAATGTACCTGTGTATTTTTTTTCTTTTCTAAAAATGAGATCGAATGTAAATTGACTAGAAAAATGTAGCACACAGCACAGAAGTTTACATACAAAAGGGTGAAAAATAGCAAGACAGAAATTGCTCATTTTTTCGATTTTTTTTTTGTTGTTTTTAAATCTTAAAAAAAGATAGTGAACCTAAAAATTTATAAGGTGCCCAAAAAAGAAATCATTGATAAAATGTTTGGGAACTTTTGGGGGGAGAGGGGGTCTTTTTTTTCTAAAATCACACCAAATGTCGGGTTTTATTTTGTAAACACGTATGTCAGGATGTTTATTGTGCAAAAAAGTATTTGTTCATGAGTTTTTATGTTTTTAAAAATATCAAAAAATTCTACTGTGGAGAAAAATTTTTTATTGTTTGTGTTTTGACAACTTGGGTCAGAATGCTTGAATATGAGAAGGGGGGGAGCGAATGCGTGTGCAGGTGTGTTTTTCATCTTTGTATGTAAATAATAATAATAAAAATAATAATAATAATGTATGGAATTTATATAGCGCTGATATCGAGGATAATGGAATGAGCACTCATGTGATTTTTTACATCCAGTCCCCGTGTGTATGCGGCTTTGTAAATTTTGTCATCTGTTCCCACCGGCACACAATGGCCTACACTTTCGAAAAGCGGAACAGGATTTAACGTGTGTGCAAGACGTTCTGCATGCTTTCCAGTAAACATATATCTAGACCAAGTTTTGAGGTGTGTGTGTATGTGTGCAGGCACGCACCAACGAGCGTGTGCGTATGCGCACACACGTATAGACACATAATGCGCACAAGCGCGCGCACACCACACACACACACGCACGCACACACACACAACTCGCGCGCGCATGCACGCACACACACACTCGCGCGCGCTTTGCACACACACACTACAAGAAATGATAAATAATAAATAAAAGAAAGAAAAATAAATAAAATAAGCAGGCAGGCGGGCAGGCAGGCAGGCAGGCACAACACACACACACGTACGTATGTATGCACGCACGCACACACACATACACAGTACACACGCACACGTACACACACTCACGTAAAACACACGTACACACACACACACACACACACACACACACCCACACGCACCGCGCCCCACACACACACACACACACACACACACACACACCACACACAACACAACAAAAGAACGTAGGACTGACGTCTAGTCCAGCAGGTAGATAAAAATCTCGAACAGTCTTAGGTTCAATTCTACCCCAACACAAAACACACACCCACACACACACACACTCCCCCTCTCTCGCTCTCTCCTCTCTCTCTCTCTCATCTCTCTCTCTCTCTCTCTCTCTCTCTATCTCTCTCTCCTCTCTCTCTCTCTCTCTCTCTCCTTATAAATATCCCTTAGACGGGGACTGGATGAAAAAAAAAAGCACAGGGCTCTTTATTCATTATCCTGGAAAAAAAAGAATTTGTCATTGTCATTGTCACACACACACAGACACAGACAGACACACACACACACACACACACACACACACACACCAACACACACACACACACACACACACACACAGCACACACAGATAACAGGGCACACTTGCCCACACGCTCATGCACCCCCCCCCCACCCCTTCCATCTGTACGTGCTCTTTTAAAACTGATTCTTTTTTTCTTTTTTCTTTAAACTGCATAAAAAATTTTGTTTGAAATTGGATCGTTTTGACGGACGACCTATCATTTTAAACAGAAGGAGAAATTATTATTAAATGTTTTCGAAAAAAAATCTTTTGAAAAAAAAAGTTAACTCTGGTTCTCAATCTCTGTCTGTCTGTCTGTCTGTCTGTCTGTCTGTCTCTGTCTTTCTCTGTCTCTCTCTCTCTGTCTCTCTCTGGCTGGACGTCCTCTGGACAAGACGCATTCAAGAGGAGCTCCAGTGTGCGCCCAAGCGGAACGACCAGGGTTTCAGTGACCAGTGGTGTATTCTTCTGTGAAAGTGACCAGTGGTGTACTCTACTATGTTAAAGTGTTCAATTCAAGTGTTGTTGTGGTGAAGTGTGTGATGATGTGAAGTGGCTGTCTCCATCAAGCATGTGAGTGCCAACAACGGCTTACATATAGATATATTAATCTGTACGTGTGTGTACCTCAACTATGTGAGGGCCACATCAAACCTTCCCTCCAAATGAGGGCTGGTGGGGGGCTCTCCACTTGTCTTTTGGTGTGACTTTTTTTTCTCTTTTTTTCCCCCCAATTAATCATGTGATCTACTCCAACACACCTTCCACAATGCGACCAACAACCAGATCTATAAGTACAAGACATTCACTAGTATTAGAAAATATCCAGTTCACTAAAGACAGTCGTCAAGTAAAATTCATTGCAGCCTTCAATCATCTACCGACATGGAGAACTGCACTACACAACAGATATATCGACACACTCAAGTCAGACACTGCAACAACCAAATGGCAAGACTTAACACAATCACACGAAATCATACCAAATCTAGACACATATTCAACCACACTTCCCCCACAACTCTTCAAAACATTTCTACAGCTCTTCCTTGACGAGGCAAAACTGTTAACAATTACTGTGTACCACACGACAGGGACAATATTAATACAAGGGAACACTTGTCAGGAGTGGCTAAATAAGGAATTCGAAATCCTTAAAGACATAGTGAACTATAACATATTGTTAGTGATTGTTGTGCCAGTGATATGAACCCCACCAATCCCCCTCCTCCCCACCCTGTGCGTTTGCCACTGCCTGGCACATCATTTGCCTTAACATCACCTGCGGCGAGCCCTGTGTGCTTGCCAGTACACAACACTTCACCTGTCACTGCCATCCCCCTAAAGGCAGTCAGTTCTGTCACTATGTTGCCAGGAGACAAACAGTCATCTGTGCCATCTCCTAACCCTATCCTCCCTTCCTCCTCAACTCCAAGCCTGCCCCCTCAGTGTTCCGATGACACCATCTCCACTGATCCATCTCCACAGCAACCCCAGATCTCCTCTGTCCCTCCAGCTGACTCAATCAGTATAGACCATTCCTCCCCCCTATCCCACCCCGCTGACAATGACACCCCTCTCCAACAAACCCCTCTGATCCCATCTCCTTCCCTCTATTCCACCACCCCCTCTCCACCCAGACCCATAGCCTCCCCCTCCTCCCCTGACCCTAGCCTTTCTATTCCTGCCTCTGACCTCCTCCCTCTGCCTTCACAACCATGTCCAACAAAATCACACACCTACACAAAACTTCCATCCAGTCTCTACAGCTTGAGCACAGTATCTGCTATCACACATCTCCACTGCCAACTGTCCACAGCCATCTCCACCATCAATGCCCTCAAAGCACAAGTTGACACCTTACAGACAGAGAACAAACACTTGCACAAACAGATAGAGAAAACAGCCAACGCCAGCAAAGACAGCACCGTCCCAAACAAAAAATCATATGAAAGCCACAGAACAAGAACTAGAAGTCGACCATTGCTGACCTACTCAGCAAAACATCCAACTACAGGCAACGGTCGACAAACAAGCAAAAGCCGTCTGCTTTCAACGACTGCTAAAACCACATGTAAAAAAGAAATCACTGATTAAAGAAACCCTACCATCAACTGATACCTCATACTCGCCATCCCACACCAACAATCATTCAGTCACCTCCATTCCAAAGATTCCCACCACAATCTAAACAACCACCTACAGAATTCCTCTAAGTGACTCTCTCTCTGACATGTTTCGACACCCCTATAGAGAAGAAAACATCTTCCCAATCCCCACTAATATAGATTTCACTCCTCGACCCCGACCAAAATCCCAACCCCAAACCACCCCCTCCTCCCTCCCCCCTTTTATTACCAAAACGCAAACTGACAAGTAATTCAGTTCCCAGAAGGCCTATCAACTCCAACCCCCTCCCCCTCCGCCGTCCCCTTCCCCAACTCCCTTAGAGGCACTATTGAAAAAGTCTGTCCCCACTGCCAGCCAGGAGTTACTGATCGGTGACTCGGTCTTAAGTGCAGTGGGAGACAGAAGTTCCCCACACGGCCGACAAGTTTTTACCAGGCCTGACAGTCCAACACCTCTTGAAGTGGCTGTCAACACTCCCCCCCTTCAACACACATCACACAGATCATTTTCCATGTTGGCATCAACAGCTGCCTACAAAGTGGCCCAGTTGATTGCACGACATGGCAATGTGTGGTCAGAGGACTACGCCAGGCTTTTCCCCATGCCACCATAAAAGCCTCAGCAATCATCCCTCCTTACAGCCGACACCATACCACCAATTCTGTGAGGGAGTCCAACGCCAACTTCTCCAAGGTCTGTGCTCGAGAGGGGGTGATTTACATCGATCACACCTCCTCTTTTCAGACTGGGAGTGGGGCACCCAGGTAAGCCCTCTATAAATACATGGACCGTTTCCACCCAAGTGCTGGTGGCATAGCAGCCATGATGTACAACCTGCACCAGCTGCCAAAACTTCTGCCCCGCACTTCAACCAACTATGGGCAGGTGCAAAGGGCTCCGCCAACAAAGCCACCTCCACCAACAGTGGAAGTGCAATCTGCCATCAACAGACACCGGGGCAACGGCAGAGCGCTTCTCCCCACACCAAGAAAAAGTCCACCTGCCTTTGGCCAGAGAGGCAACAAGTTCGCTCAAGGGGACTTTGAGGAGGACTCTTACTACAGCCAAAATCAAACCTGCCTGGGGCCTCCCCCACACCACTCATTCACAGGACACCCAAAAGCTGCTGGGGGTCCTGCTGAATACCATCCAGCAAGCACTGATTTTGTTGTTGGTTTTGTTTCTTGTTGTTTTTTGTGCGTGTTTTTGTTTTCTTTTTTGTTGGTGGTTTTTATTGTTGTTGTTGTTTTTTTTGGGTTTTGGGGTTTTTTGGGGGGTTTAGTTTTTTTGGGTTTTTTTGTTTTTGTTTTGGTTGTTTTTTTTTTGTTTTGTTGTTGTTGTTTTTAAATGTCTTGTTGTTGTTGCTGTTGTTGTTGTTTTCTTGTTTTTGTTGTTGTTGTTGTTGTTGTTTTTTAAACCTTCCCCCCACCTCCCCCCAAATTGCAAGTCGCTGTGGAAGTGTGGCAAACCTGATATTCCTTCTGCTCGTTCTAACTCCCTAGTTTCTTTTATATTCTCTTAGCCATAGGTTTCTGTGTACTGTATTGTCACCAATTCAACTTAGAAAGACATGTATTTTATGTTTTTTTTTTGTTTGTTTTTTTAATTGTTCTGGTTTTATGGTTCCTTTTGCTTATTTCAAGATTGACGGAACTGGTACAGTGAAAAGTATGCATCCTCACGAACATTGAGACTGTAGAACAGAGAGATACTACCCATGGGTTTGGTTTTATGTGTGCCTGTTTTGTTTTTTTGTTTTTTGTTGTTGTTTTTTGTTTTGTTTTTTGGTTGTTTTTTTTAAACAGTTTTTAACCAGTGCTACAGATCACAACTTTATTATGACAGTGCCCACACAGTGAAGTGTGCAACACTGTGCAGTGAGGGACTATTCGCTGAGTGACATTGCTGGGTGACTGCTGAGTGGCATTATTCAGTGACTACTGAGTGACATTGTTCAGTGACTGCTGAATGACATTATTCAGTGAGGGAATGAGCTGTGTAGCAAATCCCCGGACTAATTCCTGAGTGGCCTTTTTTCAGTGATAAACAAACTGTGCTGTGCCGCGAGTTCCCCACCACCCACCCCCTACTATTTGCTGAGTGGCCTTTTTCAGTGACAAGATAGAGTGCTGACCATCTCTTGGGACACACCTCAGTGCTCATCGGGTTGCCTCAACGAGAGTGTCACTTGTGATTTGGTGTGACCAAAGTTTTCTAGTGGCCTTGGGAGTCATGACAGAGACTGTGACCAGGCTGTAATTGAAGCACGGCACCCTTGTGTTGAAACTTGCAGGGTTGATAGCGAAGTTACCCGAGTTTTGTTGTTGCTGTTATGATGCTATAACAGTGAGGATTTCAGATTTCAGTACCTTATTGTCGGTCTGAGTGGTTATTTTATTTTCACCTCACTCAATTTTGTTTCCTTATTTTTGTTATACTTATTTTTCCTCCTCCACCACCATCCTATCATTTCCCCCCTTCAGGTGTTGAGTTCTCCAACTACAAATCTATTTTCTTTTTCCTTACTGCCAGTGCTCCTTTCTTGTTGTCTCCTTCACACATATCCCTACCTCACAGTGTGTGTGTGTGTGTGTGTGTGTGTGTGTGTGTGGTGTGTGTTGTGTTGTGTGTGTGTGTGTGTGTGTGTGTGTGTGTGTGTGTGTGTGTGAGTTGTGTGTGTGTGTGTGCGTGCGTGCGTGTGCGTGCGTGCGTACGTGCGCGCGCATGGATTTGAAATCTGTTGTTCATTATGTTTAAGGAGAGTTGCATGCCTGTAAATGATTGAGTGCAAGCGCTTCGATTTGTTTTGTTTTTTACAAGATTCAGCATGGATTCAGCCCTGTCTTACTCTTTGCCAAGTGAGCAAAGAATCAACATGATCAAACATTTCCTAATCCTTCTCTTTCCCCCTCCCCCCCCCCCCCACTCCTGTCAGTCTCAAAAAGCCCTCTATGTCCAGATGTGTAGATGTCTGTTTGATGTCTGCAGCAGACGACTGTTAACGGCTTTGCTGTCATCGTCTGCAGTCTGCCAGAGGAATGGAATTAACCCCTCTGATTTTGGTCCCTCTGTAGAACGATGGATGGATGGATGGATGGATGGATGGATGGATGGATCTATATGTATGTATGTATGTATGTATGTATGTATGTATGTATGTATGTATGTATGTATGTATGTATGTATGTATGTATGTATGTATGTATGCATGCATGCATGCATGCTTGCCTGCCTGCCTTCCTGCCTGCTTGCATGCATGCATGTATGTATGTTTGTATGTATGTATGTAAGTAAGTATGTATGTATGTAAGTAAGTAAGTGTGTATGTATGTATGTATGTATGTATGTATGTATGTATCTTCAATCTCAGGAGGCTTCAAGCAAAAACCAAGGTCTCAACAGATGTCATCAACGACTTCCTGTTTGCTGATGATTGCGCCCTCAATGCTGCTTCTGAAGCCGACATGCAAGACAGTGTTGACAAGTTCTCTGATGCTTGCGACAACTTTGGGTTGACAATCAGTACCAAGAAGACTGAGGTAATGCACCAACCAGCCCCAGGGAAACCCTACGTTGAACCAAACATCTCCGTACATGGACATAGACTCAAAGCAGTGGACAAATTATTATCTTGGCAGTACCCTCTCCCGCACAATAGCCTTGATGATGAGGTCAACACCAGACTCGCCAAAGCAAGCGCTGCCTTTGGCAGACTTCGAAAGAATGTGTGGGACAGGAGAGGCATCTCAACAGAAACCAAGATCAAGGTCTACAAAGCGGTAGTGCTCACCACCCTGCTCTATGGCTCAGAGTCATGGACAGTCTACCAACGCCATGCTAATAAGCTGACCACATTCCACACCACCTGTTTGAGAAAACAGTTTGGCATCAAGTGGCAGGACAAGATACCAGACACTGAGGTGCTCACTAGAGCAAACCTTCCCAGCATCCACACCATCCTGATGCAGACCCAGCTTCGCTGGGCAGGCCATATAGTTCGCATGCCAGACCATCGTCTCCCCAAGAAACTTCTGCTTGGCGAACTTCAGCATGGAAAGCGCTCCCAGGGAGGCCAGAAGAAACGCTTCAAGAACACTCTGAAAGCCTCACTGAAAGCCTTCAACATTGAGATAAACTCATGGGAGCAGGCAGCAATGTAGAGGCCACAGTGGCGAACAGCTGTACGCAGTGGCTCCAAGGCCCACGAAGCAAACAGAATTGCGACAGCTGAGCAACGCAGGCAAGACAGGAAAGATAGAGCCTCCAAGTCTCCAAAAGTAGCCACTATACCCTGTCCATACTGTTCAAGAACTTTTCAAGCGCGGATTGACCAAATAAGTCATCTTCGCACCTACAGAAATGGACCCTCCCAATCCCAGGATGAATAGATGGTCATCATCGATGGCGATGGACGAAGAAGAAGAAGAAGAAGAAGAAGAAGAAGAAGATAAAGAAGAAGAAGAAGAAGAAGAAGAAGAAGAAGAAAGAAGAAGAAGAAGAGAAGAAGAAGAAGAAGAAGAAGAAGAGAGGAAGGAGAGAGGAGGAGGAGAGAGAAGAGAGTGAGAGGAGAGGAGAGGAGAGAAGAGAGAAAGATGAAGAAAGGAAGAGAGAAGAAGAAGATAAAGAAGAAAACAACAACAAACCACAACAACAACCAACAACAACAACAACAACAACAACAACAAGACAAGAGAAGAAGAAGAAGAGAAGAAGAAGAAGAAGAAGAACAACAACAACAACAACAACAACAACAACAAGACAAGAAGAAGAAGAAGAAGAGAGAAGAAGAAGAAAAGAAGAAGAAGAAGAGAAGAAGAAGAAGAAGAAGAAAGAAGAAGAAGAAAGAGAAGGAGAAGAAAAGAAGAAGAACAAACAAACAATCCCGCTTCCAGAGAAAAAGAAAAGAAAGAAAGAGAAAAAACACATAGAATAAACACAATTATGATAATGATAATAATAATAATAATAAAATAATTAATAATAATAATAATATAATAATAATAATAACAAGTCACATAGCCAGCAAATAGCCAATTACCAACTCCTAAGTGCAAAATAAAACAAAAAAAGCACAACAATATAACTTCAACAAGAGAGAGACAGACAGACAGACAGACAGACAGACAGAGTCATAACTATACAGTGTATACTAAGGAACATAATATTGAACACCAACACCGTTATCATTTTGTGTGTGTGTGTGATTATTGCGGAAAAACTGAATATCGTGATCATATTTTAATTAATAATAATAATAATAATAAATGGAATTTATATAGCGCTGAATCTTGTAAAAAAACAAACAAATCGAAGCGCTTGCACTCAATCATTTACAGGCATGCAACTCTCCTTAAACATAATGAACAACAGATTTCAAAACCATGCGCGCGCACGTATGCACACATGCACGCACACACCGCACACACACACACACACACACACACCACACAACACACAACACACACACAACACACACACACACACTCGAACAACACTTAGAAGGTGAAAGATGCTGTTGAAAATTAGGGACAGATATTTGGGGGAAAGTCTCAGGTATGGAAATAAGTGTGTTTTTGAGGCTGGATTTGAAGGTATCAAGTGAAGGCTTTTGGCGAAGTGAAAGAGGGAGGTCATTCCAGGTGGATGGACCAGAAACAGAGAAGGAGCGACGGCCAACAGTGGTTTGTTTGAATCTGGTGTTCGAAAGCACAAAGTTATCTGCGGCTGAACGAAGGGAACGGGATGGAGTGTACATATGAAGACAGTTACAGAGATAAGAGGGCAGGGAGATTTGGAGGACATTTGATAAAAGAGGGAAATTTATTTCATACTCCAGTCTTTGTGAGACAGCAGCCAGTGAAGAGATCGCAGAAGAGGAGTGATTGTTCAATTTTTTCTTTCTTAGGACCAGTCGAGCTGCAAGTTTTGTATGCGATGAAGAGAGTGGATAATGATGCTGGTAGGCCAGCCAAAAGAGAATTACAGTAGTCTAACGTTGAAGATATGAGGAGATGTGACAAGCTTGGAAGTTGCATCAAGTGGACAGATACTTGCGACATCGCGCTTATGCGCCGTAATTGATAGTAGCAAGACTGGCAGGTCTTGGTGATGAATTTTGTCATAGAGAGTGTGTTGTCAGAACTACTCCTAAATACTCACAGAGTTAGACAAAGGAACTGACGTATTGCCGAATTCTATGAAGTTTTTGCGATAGAGGAAAGTTTAGTTGGGTCCTATGAGCATGGCTTCGGTTTTATCGGCATTAGTTGTAACTTGTTCTGAGTCATCCAGTTTTGAAGTCTTGAAGGCAGTAGGACATATTTGTCAGGAGGGAAGGCAAGTTTTTCAACAGTATCACTGCACTGAAGCTGAGTATCATCGGCATAGAAATGATGGGGCATATGGTGGTTGTTTATATATGTGAGAGTGGAGCAGTGTAGAGAGTGAAGAGACAGGGCCCGTCTGATCCCTTCGGGACATCCACATTCCATTTTGAAAGGTTTTGAATTGAATTTTGTTTACAATAACTTTCTGGAACCTGTCCTGTGAGGTATGAAGTAAACCAGTGAGGGCTGTGCGTTAATACAACGTATTTTTGGAGGCGAGAAAGATAAATTGAGTGATCTATGGTATCAAAGGCTGCAGATAAGTCAAGAAGATGTGAGGAGGGAGATTTTCCTGCATCAGAAGCAAGTAAAGTGTATCTTAAGTGTGGACTAGGGTGGTTTCAGTGCTGTGGTTGGGGCGATAGGCAGATTGAAAAGTGGGAAGAGAGATCATTGGAATAAAGTGACTGTGAGCTGTTTGAGAACGACTTTTTCTAGTACTTAGAGACAAAGGGTAAGTATTGAGACAGGCCTATAATTCTCAGAATGTTGGGATCGAGGTCGTGCTTTTCAGTAGAGGTGTGACTATTGCTGTTTAAGAGCTGATGGAAAAATTCCTGACACAAGAGATGAGTTTACTATTTTAGTGATAATAGGTACAAAATTGTGTGGAAGGCATATGTGAGAAAACAGGAGCAGGTTATGGGATCAAGGTGTATGATTTTATAGTATTGTCCTTCAGAATTGTCATGATTTCTTTCACTGTGGGATGGAAGTGAAAAGAGAGGAGTGCCAGTGAACTGGGCATCAGGAGTCGCAGGCTGGTAATTGATCGATCCAGTATGAGCGTATGTTTCGAACTTTGTCTGAGAAGAAGGCAGAAAATATGATGGAAGTCAGACAGGCTGTGGGTGTTAGGCAGAGGAGTTGTTTTTGCAGATCAAGGAGATTGAGGTGAGGAAAAAAGAGATTTTATGGATGTAGACAGAGAACTTGGGAAGAGTAGTAGTCTGTCTTTGCTGAATGGATTAAGAGTTTGACTTTGTTTATTTGTTTTTCGGAAAAAGTTTTGTTGATTTCGGTTTTTTACTTCCGCCACTGCCGTTCTAGTTGCCGGCGTTTGCGCTTCGCTATCAAGATGTCTTGGGTATACCATGGCGCACAGGGTCTATCAGGGAGGAGATGGTCAGTAGGAGGTGCATGCTCATCAAGCAGTTGGCGGAGAATAGTGTTATAGTGATCAGAGAGGTTAGTGTGGTCAGAGGTTTGTGAAAAACGTTCGGAAGCTTGTGAAGAGAAAGTATGAATGTCTAAGGCCTTAAGATTGCGACGAGTAACATATTTCTTCTTTCTGACAGGTTTTGTGATGTTAAGATGGAAAAGAATGGCGGAATGATCAGAATGCAGTTCGTCGGTGACAGAAACAGACGTGACAAGATTAAATGAAGCATTAGTAATCAGTCAGTCTAAAATATGACCAGATCTGTGCGTTGCTTCGTTTACCAGTTGAGAGAGAGAATGGTTGGACAGAGAAAGAGAAAGACGTTTGACATCTGGAGAAGACTGGTTGTCGAAATGGAAGTTGAAGTCACCAAGAATTATAAGTTTAGTGGGAGAGAGGCTGTAGTGGTCGACGAGTGACTGGAATTCTTGGTGAAAAAGAGAAGATGTTAGGTTGTTTTTACGGCTGGGAGGTGGACGGTAAAGGCAGCTGATAGTAATAGAGTGGCCAGGTAGGTTGGGATTGATTTCGCAAACTTCAAAAGATTCATGTAAGAATTGAAGGTTGTGACTTAAAGAAAGAGACGGTTCCAATGTGTCTTTGAGAATGATGGCAATCCCACCTCCTCGAGAGAGTCGGGGGAAAGAAATAGTTTTATATCCAGGAGGAGTCAGCTGTTTTAGTTTTGGTTCATGGCCATGTGGTTTAAGCCAAGTTTCGGTGAGGAAGGTTAAGTCAATGTTTTTTTCAGAGATAAAATCAGAAATGTAGTCGGCTTTTCCATTTGGACAGACAGACTGCACATTGAACAAACAAACTTGAAGGAGATCTGAAGGAGGTGGAGAGGTTGAAGATGAAAGTGGTGAGTTTGGACAAGCATCAGAGGAAGAGGACGATTAAAGATTGTTATTACATTGAAAGCAATGAGATAACAAAACAAGCTACAGGTAAACAAACAAGCCATTACCCCGTGCATATTATTTCACATGATTAATTTATTGGTAAAGGTTGCAATAATGTAGTATTTCAGTATGATCATTAAGAAATTTATTCTTAGATAGATGGCTTGATGAAAAAAAAGCAAATGCATTGCTTATTCAATGTACCATCTGGAAATAAAAATTTGACTTGACTTGACTTGACTTGTTCTGTCAAAAAGATAGTTACTGTTTCTCGGGACTAAAAACTTCAGCAGTCAGCATTATTTGATGTATGTATGTGTATGTTTGTCCGTCGTGTCCGACGATGACCTCTAAAAACAGCAGAGGAGGCAGCTGCTGTTTTGGAAACTGGGCAGAAATTTGATTATAGTGGAGATGCCTTGCCCACAGCACATCCCCACTCTCTCGGCCAAGTGGGCATAAGGACGGTCAGCGTTGGAGATGCTCTCCAAAGGCCAACCAGCCCCCAGGGCTGCAGCACATAAGGACTGTGCGAGTCAAGCCTCCTAGTCAGAGAGTCATAGTCGATCACTAAAGACTAAGCTGTAAAGTGGAATTCCATGAATGGGAAAGCCACTGGTCATACAGCCTCTCACCTTGCTGTTGCCCCCATCGTCAATGGTTTAATCAAGAACTGTGATAAAGCCCAGGCGCTGACGACGGGTATATCACCTACTGTTCTGCAGTTAACCAAATCTACAAGGTATTTTAGGACGCGTACCTACAAGGCCATTTCTCACTCTCGTCTCACCCCTATCCCCAATGTGAATGACAACCATCTGTCTGCTGTCATGAATGATAAGAACATTCTGAAAAAAAAATAAAGCTATCATCAAATAAAGCATCGCAGGGCGAATTTTTTTAAACACACACACACACACACACACACACACACACACAGTCCTTCGGATGAGACTATAAACCGAGGCCCCGTGTTCGAACGCATGCAGAACATCTTGCGCACACGTTAAATCCTGCTCCGCTTTTCGGAAGAGTAAGCCATTGTGTGCCGGTGAAAACAGAAGACAAAATTTACAAAACCGCATACACACGGGGACTGGATGTAAAAAAAAAGACATGAGTGCTTATTCCATTATCCTCGATATAAAAGAATTTTAAATTTTTTATATTTTTTTAATATAAACACACACACACACACCACACACACACACACACACACACACACACACACACAACACACACACACAAATGCCCATATCCCCTATACCCATGGGTACACTTCGTACTAAAAACTACAGACTATAAACCGAGGTCCCGTGTGCGAACGCACGCAGAACATCTCGCGCACACACTAAAAAACCCGTACCGCTGTTTGCAAGAGTAGGCCATTTGTATGCCGGTGGGAACGGATGACAAAATTTACACAACCGCATACACACGGGGACTGGATATTTTAAAAAAGCACATGAGTGCGAAAGGTCCGAGGTTCGATTCCCATTTGTGCCCGAAACTGTTCCCCCATCCACTAGACCATGAGTGGTACACTCTGGTGCTAGTCTTTTGAATGAGGCGACAAACCGAGGTCATGTGTGCAACGCACATTTAGCGCACGCAAAAGAACCCACGTCAACAAGAGAGAGGTCCCTGGGAAAAGTATGTAGCAAAAAGCCACTCAAACAGGGGGAAAAAATACAGTTGCAGACAGGAAAAGAAGAAAAAAATGGGTGGCGCTGTTCATGTGGCGACGCGCTCTCACTTAGGGAGAGCATCCCGAATTTTTTCTAGAGAAATCTGCCGTGGTTAAAAGTGATGTACAATACAATGCAACACAATACAATACAATGAAATGCAATACAACACAATACAATACAACACAATACATTACAACACAACACAATACATTACAACACAACACAATACAATACAACACAACACATTACAACACACTATATCTTATCCTTCATCATTCAGACTACATCTATGTCGCTTTTGTCCTCTAGTATTGTAGGCATTTGACTGCATATTGACTGCAAGGAACAGTCCAGGGGAAGAGAAGACGGGGCAGACAGAGGAGAAAGTGGGCCGACGACATCCGTGATTGGACAGGGAAGGACTTCAATGTCACCCAGGCACTCGCCCACGACCGCGCTAAGTGGAGCCAGCTGGTCCACCGTTCGTCCACCATGCAGCGCCCCTACGACCCTGGTGGGTTACGGGACCAGTGAACAGTGAAGTGAATTGTAGGCATCCCTTTTTTACAAAACGCATACAGAACATCTTGCACACACGTTAAAATAAACCATCCATCCCTTCATACTTCTTCGTCGTCCTCGAACGCTCAGACAGCAACTCCTGAGGCCCTGACAAATGCTGCCGTGCGCTGAAGGCCCTCCAGGGGTCCGAAGAGTTTGTCCCTCATCGGCAGGTCAGTAGGCCAGATATCGGCCCTCAGGTTTTGGTGTGTTGGACAGACAAGTCTGGAGGAAGTGTTCCACTGTCATGGGAGAAAGGACAGTACAAAGAGTGGACCAGAGCTGCTAGGTAAGAGGTATGGAAGACAAGAACATACCCAGCATGCAAACAACAACTTAGAGTACTTATGAACTCAGCCAGAATCAGCTTGAACTGTGCAGCAGAAGGCACACACTGCAGTCACCCAATGACGTTCTTAAGGAGTTTGAAGAAGTTGAGAAGTTACATCAAGATGGGGCTTTACTATATGCACGCGTGAATAATAAGTTCATATGTCTTTTCCAATCTATGTTGTTGGGGTTGGGGGGGGGGGGTTGTTGTTGTTTTTTTACAACATTGTATTCCTACATTGGCGTGTGTGAGTATGTGTGTGTGTGTGTGCGTGCATATGCCGTGTGTTCGTGTATTTTTTAAATAATAAATTCATGTCTTTTCCAATCAATGTTGTTTTTTTGTTTTGTTTTGGGGTTGTTGTTTTTTTACAACATTGTATTCCTACACTGGCGTGTGTGGGTAAGTGTGTATGTGTATGTGTGCGCGTGCATATGCCGTGCGTACGTGTGTGTGCGCGCGCCTGGGTTAGTGTGTGGGTGATTTTTTTAAAGCTATCTTAGAATGCTCATAATAATTTGAAACGTATTTTCCTTGTGTCATTTGAGATTATTATACGTATCAATGTCCCTGTCAGTATTGTAATTGCCCTTCATGGGATGATTAAAGTGTTTTTGACTTTGACTTTGACTTGACTTGACTACCACTATTATGGGATGGTGGGTTTGTTTGTTTTTTATTGGAACGATGCTGTTTAGGATTTGCAAGTTTACAAAGCTCACGGTTGAGTCAGGAATACGCAGATCATGGGGAAATTAGAACTTTGATGAATAATATAGTTTCATGGCCTGAAAAGGTTACATTGAATTCGATTGGGGGATGGTGGGTGGGTGAGGGGGGGGACTACTTTATCCATTTTTCCGTTGTTTGTCGATTTCTTTTTGTTTACTTATGTTGTTTTTTTTCATGTTGATGGTTTTGTTTATGATAGACTTTGTCATGGTGTTGTTGTTGATAGCTGTTGTTGTTGTTGTTGTTGTTATTCGTGTTGTTTATGGTAAACATTTTAATGTCTTTAAGCCTGCATTTTCGCTGGCTAATTATTTCTTTAGCCTTTTTCTGCTCGTTCTTGATTTGGTTCAATTTGTGCATGCGGGGATGGGGGGTGAGGAGGAGGAGGAGGAAGGAATGTCCGTGGTAATCTTGAATCTTTTTTACGAAATTTCCTTTTATTACTGACACCAAATTCGTCAGGCGTTGCTGTTGTTCTACTAAAGTGTATAAAGAACTAGTGCTGATCTTTTAGATGAAACAATAAATCTTTATCATGGCATGTCATTTTCTTCGTTATATATCATTTATTATCATCGCCATTTCTACGACAACATTAAAAAAAATGTAAACTGTTTAACAAAATGGATAAAATAAAATAAAAACAAATTTATAAGAAAAAAACAAACTAAATAAATTAAGCAAGATAAAGAAGAACTTACCTAACTAAACCTAAAAAAAAGTCAAAGAAAGAAATTTTTAAAAAAACTAGACCAATACAATAAAATAAATAAAATAAAAAAAATAACGCAACTTTTCCAAATGTGTAACGACACAAAACGGCCAAAAAGAAAAGAGAAGAAACACACACACACACACACACACACACACACACACACAAAAGAAAGAATTAATACTAACAACCGTTATGAAGAGATTATCCGATTACTTAGTGGCCTTGTTCGTCATTGCACAGGTTAACTAGCGGATTAGGATTAGGACTAGGACTAACGGTTTTCAAGAGTAGAAGACAGATTAACCGTTTCGGAGAGTGGGAGAGGGGGGGCGAAGGTTAGTAGAAAAATGGAAGGAGGGGGGGTGTCGTGAAAAGGGGAGTGGGGGTGGTGGGGGGTGGGGGAAGGGTTGTACGTGTGTTTATGGCTTAGCTAGTAAGGCTACCTTCGAAAGTCGAGAGAAATATTGTTGTGATTGTACTAGTGTCCCAGTGGAGATTTCCGACTTAGGGTACTGAAGAGGGGTATCAGTAGTAGCGGAAATGTATGGTCTTTACAGAAACGGTGTGTGTGTGTGTGTGTGTGTGTGTGTGTGTGTGTGTGTGTGTGTGTGTGTGTGTGTGTGTGTGTTGTGTGTGTGTGTTGTGATGTGTGTGTGTGTGTGTGTGTGTGTGTGTGTGTGTGTGTGTGTGTGTGTGTGTGTGTGTGTGTGTGTGTGTGTGTGTGTGTTGTGTGTGTGTGTGTGTGTTGTGTACGAGAGAGAGAGCTCTGAACTCTGAACAGGTTTAATGTATACATTGGCTTTATGCCACAATACACGGAGTTTGGGGGAAGGAGGAGAATCAACATACTGGTACGTAAAGTATGGTAAAAAAGTAAAGGTGTCCCATAACCTATATTAAGGTCGTAGGGGAGCGAGGCGTCAGAGACCTCACTTCTGTATTGAGGGCGGCGCCCATCTCCTCTCCCTCGCTGCTTTACCTTCCCTGACCCTAAAGAGGGCAGGTACCCATTTACAGCTGGATGAACTGGGGGACTGTACTGAAGCCAAGGCGCGAAAACGGTCACCCATCCAACTGGTAACCACGCTCGACGCTGCTTAACTTGGCTGGGGGAAAGCGAGTGCTCCGATGTCAAGTATGATGGACCATGAATCAGGATCGCAGTGGCCATGTCTTGGACACTGTTTGAACTTGATAAACATTGATACTAGACTGTATACATATTGCGTACAGAAATTTAAAAAAAAAAAATTTTAAAAAAGGAAAAAAAAAAAAAATAAAAAAATTATAAAAAAAAATTTTTTTAAAATGAAAAACTTAATAATAAAAAAAGTCAAAAAAAATTTAAAAATCCAATTAAAAAATAAAAAATTTAAAAAAAATAACCCATTTCCAAAAGGGAAAAAAAAGGAAAAAAAAAAGGGAAAAAACCCCAAACCAAAAACCCCCCAAAAAAAAAATTTTTTAAAATATAAAATTATAAAGGGTTTTTTGTTTTTAGTCCCTTGTTCTTTTTGGGAAACTGGGTTGGTTGGTTTGGGGGTTTTTCAAAAAAAGCTTTAACGTTTCGGGGGGAAAAAGGGGGGGGGGGTTTTTTTTTAAAAGGGGAAAGGGGGGGGAAAAGGGGGGGGGGGGTGGGGGGGGGGGGGGAATTTGACTTTTTAAATTTTTTTAGGGCCCCTTCAAATGGGAAGTTTTTTGTTTTTTTAGGAAAAGTGGGATTTGAGGGGTTTAAATTTTCGGGGGGGTTTTTTTTTAAAAAAAAAGGGGTTTTTTTTGGGGTTTTGGGGTTTTTTGTTGTTTTTGGTTTTTTTTTTTGGGGGGGTTTTTTATTTTTGGGGGGGTTTTTTTTTTTTTTTTGGGGGTTTTTTTTTTTTGGGGGGGTTTTTTTTTTTTTTGTTCAAGGGACCAACCTGAAAGGAAGAAAAACAAACCCACAAACACAAAAAAGGGAAAATTTCAACAAAGGAAAGATTTTAAAAAAAAAAGGTCCCCCTCCTTTTTAAGGTTGGGGAGGAGGCTGGCCCTACCTTTTTTAGGGGGGCCCCCCCCCCGTGTTACCCCCCCGAAAAAGGGGCGGGGTAATTTAAGCGGTTGGGGGGGGGGGTTTGGGGGGGGGGAAAGGCCCCCCCTTTATGGTAAAACCTGAGCGAAGGGGGGGAAGGGGTGTCCAGTAAGATTTGGGCTGTAGGAGAGGGCCATTTTTGGAATGTTTGCTTTAAACTTTTTGTTTTTGTTTTTTTTTTTGTTGGGGGGGGAGGAGGGGGGGGGGGGGGGGGGGGGGGGAGGGGGGGGGGGGGGGGGGGGGGGGGGGGGGGGGGGGAAAAAAAGGGGGGAAAGGGGGGGAAATGAAAGGGGGAAAAAAAGGGGGAAAAGGGAAAAAAAAAAGGGGAAAAAACCCCCCGGGGGGGTTGGGGTTTTTTTAAAAAAAAGGGGGGAAAAAAAAAAAACCCCCAAAAAAATTAAAAAAAAATTTAAAATTTAAAAAAAAAAAAATGGGTGGGGGAAAAGGAAAAAAATTTTTAAAAAGAAAAAAATTTTTGGGAAAAAAGGGGGAAAAATTTAAAGGGGGAAAAAGAAAAAAAAAAAAAAAAAAAAAAAACCCCCCCCCCCAAACAAAAAAAAAAAAAAAATAAAAAAAAAAAAAAATTTTTTTAAAAACCCCCCCCAAAAAAAAACCAAAACCCAAACACACCCCAAAACACCACAAAACAAAAAAAAAAAAAAAAAAAAAAAATACCCCCCCCCAAAACAAAAAACCAACAAAAAAAAAAAAAAAAAACAAAAAAAAAAAAAAAAAAAAAAAAAAAAAAAAAAAAAATAAAAAAAAAAAAAAAAAAAAAAAGGGGGTTTTTAAAAAGGGGAAAAAAGGGGGAAAAAAGAAGAAAAAGGGGGGGGAAAAAGAAAAAGGAAGGGGGGGGAAGAGAGAGGGGGGAAAGGGAGGGGGGGGGAGAGAGAGGGGGAAAGAGAGAGGGGGGGGGGAGGAGAGAGAGGAAAAGGGGGGAAAAAGGAGGGGGAGAGGAGGGGGGGGGAAGGGGGAGGAAAAGGGAGAGAGGAAGGGGGGAGGGGAAGAGAGAGGGGGGAAAGAGAGAGGAGAAAAGAGATGAGGAGAGGGGGGGGGAAAGAGAGGAGAGAAAAAAAGGGGAAATTTTTTTAAAAAGTGGTGTAGGGAGTCAGGGTCAGGCCCAGTCTCAGGAAGCTAGCATTTTTGAGGCGGCGGCCCCTCTCCTTCCCCCCCTGCTTTACCTTTCCCTGACCTAAGGAGCAGGAACCCAGAGAATGCAACTTAGAAAGTGGGGCAGATTTTGTGTCTGGCTTTGGGTTTTTCTAATGCTCAATCGGTTATGTGTCTGTGTTTGTGTGTGTGAGTGTGAGGGGCAGATGAAGGGGAAAATTTTTTCCTTTTTCTTTGCACAAGTTTGGAGTGTGACAAGTCGCTGTCGGATTTTAGATTTAAAAAAAGTACTTCAGTGAAAGGGATCCAAAGGTGTGTGTGTGTGTGTGGTGTGGTGTGTGTGTTGGTGTGTGTGGTGTGTGTGTGTGTGTGTGTGTGGTGTGTGTGTGTAAGTGTGTGTGTGTTGTGTTTTGTTAGGGTTTTTGTTGTGTGTGTTATTTTTTTATTTATTTCGTCTTTTTTTTCGAGGTAATGTTTGTGTGTGTGTTGGTGCGTGTTTTTGTGTTGTGTGCGTGCGTGCGTCGTGCTGCGTGTGTTGTGTGTGGTGTGTGCGTGTGTGTTGTGTGTGTGTGTAAGTGTGTTGTTAGTGTGTTGTGTTGTGTTGTGTTTGTTATGTTGTGTTGTGTGTGTTATTTTATTTATTTATTCTTTTATTTCGGGATAAAGTGTGTGTGTTGTGCGTGCGTGCTTGTGTGTGTTGTGGTGGTGTGTGTTTTTGTGTTTTGTGTGTGTGTGTGTGTGTGTGTTTGGGGTGTGTGTTTGTGTGTGTGTGTTTTGTGTTGTGTTTTTGTGTGTGTGTGTGTGTGCCGGGGTAAACGGCCTAA
Organism: Rapana venosa; assembly: GCA_028751875.1. Taxonomy (NCBI): domain Eukaryota; kingdom Metazoa; phylum Mollusca; class Gastropoda; order Neogastropoda; family Muricidae; genus Rapana; species Rapana venosa. The sequence goes on from CM054157.1 coordinate 9,068,754, forward strand.
AAACATTCCCATAGTTACCTAGAAAACTGTAGCGTGTTGTTGTTCTTCATTTGTCAGCGGATTGATTGATTTATTGATTGATTGATTGATTGATTTATTGATTTATTGGTTGGTTTTTGGTTGATTGATTGTTGATTGATTGATTGGTTGGTTGGTTTTTTTTTGGGGTTGGTTGGTTGGTCGGTTGGTTTGGTTGGTTGGTTGGGCGGTTGGTTGGTTGGTTGGTTTGGTTGGGTTTGGTTGGTTGGTTGATTGGTTGGTTTTTTGATTTATTGATCGGTTGGTTTGTTGATTTTAAATTTATTGGTCGATCGTTGGTTTTTGAGTGTTGAAAATTAATTATGGATGGGGATGGATGGTGGATGGATGGATGGGATGGTGGATGGGGATGGATGGATGGATGGAGGATGGATGGATGGAGGATGCATAAGACGGTGGTGGACAAGGTATCGGGTTCAATCGTTATGTTTTTACCAGACCACCGCTTTTTGAAAAAAGAAACGTTACTTTGTCATTAAAGTCGTTTATTCCCCCCTCTAGCAAACTCTGACAACAGAGAAACAGACAGACAGAGACCCAACAGACAGAAAACGACAGCGAGGATGGGGAAACACCCCCCCACACCCACACACACTCACATACCTCAACACCCCACTCCACACACCATACTCCCCTCACTAACAAATACACCCCCACTCCCCGACCACTCACACAACTCACACACATCACACACACAACATTTCCCCAAAAATCACACAACAACACAAAACACCACACACACACTCAACACACTCAAAAAACACACAATCCCACAAAACACAACACACACACCACACACACACAAAACACACCCACCAAAACCCAAAATCACACTCACATAACATAATTTCACACACACACTCTCACACCCCCCACTCAACCACACCACACACTCACACACACCACACCACACAAAAAAACACACACAACACACTCACACACTCACACACACACACACAACTACACACACACCACCACCACACACACCCCCACAACCACTCAACCCACCCCCCACCATCACAACACACACAACTCAACACCAACACACACATCAAACTCACTCCCCCCAAACCCTTTTCTCCCTCACACTCCCAAAAACTCTCACACACCACACTCCACACCACACTCACAACTACCACCCACAAACCACACACACAAAACACCCACACACACACACACACACGAGATACAAACGACAGGCACACGTAGAGAACAAAAAAAGATAGATAGGGAAAAAACGACAGAAAACCCCGGAAATGAGAATGAGAGGGGAGAGAGACAGAAGCGATAACAGCGGCAGCAAACAGCAGACAGAGCAGACAAAAATAAAGCCGAAGGGCAGAGAGACAGAACAGAGAAAAATAAGCAATCAAAAGCAAACGCAAAACAAAGAGATAGCGTACAGAATTGAGGAGAGACAGAGACAGTCGAATTTGAGGAAGCAGAGACAGAAACAGGACAGACAACACACACAAAACACACAAACACACACAAAACACATCACTCTTCTTCTCTCTCTCTTTTCTCTTTTCTTTTTCTTCCTCTCTCTCTCTCTCTGTTCCCCCCCTCTTACACCACTCTCTCTTCTCTTCTCCCTCTCTTTTAGCTCCCCCTCTGTTCCTCCTCTCCAACACACACACACACACTCCTCTCCTTTTCTCCCCTCTCTCCTCTCTTTCCTTCCCTCTCTCTCTCTCTCTTTTAGCTCTCTCTCTCTTTTCTCCTAGCTCTCTCTCTGTCTCTCTCTTCACCAAAACACTCTCTCTCTCTCTCTCTCTCTCTCTCTCAGTTCTCGTGTCTGTCTCCCCCCCCTTTACCACACCTTTTCTCTCCCCCAAACCCCTAAAATTTGATTGAGTGTTTTGAAGACAGTGTACAAACCACCCCTATGCCTTTTGGCACTATGCATAGTGATGCATGTCACACACACCACAAACACACAAACACACCACATACATACACAACCCCCAAAACACACCCACACAAACACACACAAAACACAACACACAAAAAACCCCCCAGACAACACACACACCACAACCCACCCCCCACACCAACAAAACCACACAAACACACACACCACCCCCCCCCCCCCCACAACAACAAACACCACACACCACACACACACAACCCCCCACAACACAAAAACCCACACCCACACCACACACCACACAAAAACCACACACCACACAACCACACAACACAACACCACAAAAAAACCCAAAACCCCAACAAACACAAACACACACACACAACCACAACACACACCACACACATACCACACAACACCAAACCCCCACACAAAACCACAACACACAAAACAACAACACAACACACAACCACACAACACACAACACAAAACAACACCAAAAACAAAAACACACCACACAAAACAAAAACACACAACACACACACCACACACACACACCAACACACAACACACAAACACCACACACAAAACACACACACACACCCCACACCACCAAACCCACTAGGGTTACAGCAAAGTGTGTGCTAGCCGATTTTTGAACATTATTTTTGAGGGAAGCTTTTAGAAAAAAGTTTAAACCCCCGTGGTAGTCATTTTGTAAGATAACCCCCCCCCCCCCACCCCACACCCTCCCACACCCCCACCATCCCTTTAAAACCTCGCTCTCAAAAGCAGCCACTTTTAAACGTTTCAAGTTCCCCAAAAAAGGGATGAACAGAGCAATGCTGATGAGGAGAGGAGAGAGAGAGAGAGAGGGGAAGAGGAGGAGAGAGAGAGGGGAGAAGAAAGGGGAGAGAGAGAGAGAAAGAGAAAAAAAAATTGTTTTGAATTTCTATTCCCCGTGTTCTGTGTATTTTTACGAAGTAGGTTCTCCCTTTTTTTTGTGTGTGGGATTTTTTGTTGTTTGGGGGTTTTTTTTAGCCATTTTGTTTTTCGAAGAAGACAGCCCGTTATTAAAAAAAAGTAGATTTTTTCCCCGCAGTCGGTGTGGTGTTTTTGACGGTGGCAAAAAAGGTCGATAGCAAAATATCACGATTTGGGGATTTGGAGCTCTCGTCAAAAGTAAAAGAAAGTAAAGGAGTCCCCCAAAACCCATAAGGTCGTAGGGGAGCGAGGGGTCAAAGGGCCTATTCTTAGGGGCCCGCATTTGAGGGGGGGGCCCATTCCTCTCCCTCGCTGCTTTACCCTTTCCCCGACCTAAAGAGGGCAGGTCCCATTTACAGTGGGGGAATGGGGGGAACTGTATGAAGCAAGTCGCGCAAACGGTCCCCATCCCCTTGGTAACCACGCTCGAGTCTTAATTGGCTGGGGAAAGCGGTGCTCCCACCATGAGCTATCCCGTCCCCCAAAAAAGGCAAAAGCCCAGTTTCAAACCATATTTTACAAAATTCCATCCCCCCCAAAAAAAAAAAAAATAAAATTCTAGGTTTTTTTTTACAAGTAAAGAAAAAGGGGTCGAAAAAATAGGTTATAATATAGTTCCTAAAGTGTTTTGTTTTTTTAAATTTTTTTTTCTCGAAAAAAAAAAATTTGTTTACGATTGTGAAGTATGAAACTCACTACAAATTTTTTGTGTTTTGTTTTGTCAAGAGTCTTCGTATCAGAAGTTTTGGATGCCCTGTGTCAGAATCGTTGAAAAAAATTTAACCCGAAGTGTCACTGAAGTGTCAACCCGAAGTGTCAACCTGGCCGTTAAGTGTCAACCCAAAGTATCAATTTAAAGTAAAAAAAACCCGAAATGCCCGCCCCGACGAGTCAAAAATGAAGGTCGTTGAAGTATAACGTGAAAAATCGCTGATTTACAACCTGAAGAATTACCCGAAGTGTCAGAGAAATATGAACCCGAGTGTTTAGCATTAAGTGTCACATGAAGTATCAACCCGAAGCGTTCAACCTTAAATGCACCGAAGTGTAACCTAAAATTTTCAGCCTGATTGCAACCTGAATTACCCAAATGAAGTACATCCTAGGTGCCCAACTGAAATGTGAGCCCAAGTTTCAGTCGAAAATTTTGCTAAATTCATCCCGAAGGTCAATGAAGTGTCATCTGAAGTATCATCTTTATGCCAGCCGAAAAAGTGAGCCCAAAGTATTTGTTGAAAAATTATACCGAATTATCATCCTGAAAATGTCAACCTAAAGTATCAACCTGAAGTGTCAACCTAGAGTGCCAACCTTAAATGTGAGTCTGAAAAGGCAGCCTATAAAGTGTGAGCCTGAGTGTGTATCAGTCTGAAATTATAGCCTGAATTATCATCCTGAAGTGTCAACCTGAAGTGTCAACCTAAAGTGTTCAACCTGAAGTTTCAACCATAAGCTAAAAGAAATTTTTAACTCAGAACAATCAGCAAAGACAGGCTGGAAGGCTAAGAACGAAAACTTATCTTCTTTTTTTTACCAGCTAGAATAACTATTTAGACTATACTGGGAACACGTAATACTTAGTTAATCAAACACACAACAAGAACCCTGTAGAACATATATGCTACCAGTAAAACCGTCTACTCTCTTCACGGTCAGAACTTTGGTTTGTGATAGTGGACAGAAGACTTAATGAGATATCTCGTTTTCGTTGTGTCGTAGCTATAGATACGACACCTACTACACCTCAAACGCGCCGAGTCGTAACTATTAATACGACATTAATAAGGTCAAGGCGTCCCATCACCTATAAGATCGTAAAGGAGCGAGGCGTCAGAGACCTCAACTTCTCTAAGGGGCCCCAGTATATTGAGGGAGGTGCAAAAACGACATTAAGAAAATATATTTTAAACACACGGGCAAAAAGGGTAGAAGAAGAAAAACAAAGGCTGGAGAGAGTCAAAGATAAAAGGAATTTTTGTTGTTAATGAAAGACTGTTGATTGAGCGGTGTGTTGCAATAAATAACTGGGAGATAATAATTATCACAAACAGACAAGATGGCGGTCAAGGACGTGGTGTTGTGTTCACCTGGGAACACGGCCAGTGCCAGAAAGACCAGGTGGTGCCGTGTGGTCAGTGTGTGCTGGTGTCTTCTCAGCAGTCTTCAGTATGCCTCTGGTAAGACTCTATGTGTGTGTGTGTGTGTGTGTGTGTGTGTGTGTGTGTGTTGTGTGTGTGTGTGTGTGTGTGTGTGTGTGTGTGTGTGTGTGTGTGTGTGTGTGTGTGTGTGTTGTGTGGTGTGTGTGTGTGTGTGTGTGTGTGTGTGTGTGTGTGTTGTTGTTGTTGACTTCAATTTTACGTCTGTTCACTTTTAGTGATATTAGACGCCCCCCCCCCCCCCATCCCCTCCAAAAAAAAACCCAAACAAACAAACAAAACAAAAACACCAAAAAAAACCGGGAGATGTGGATGTGGTGTTAAAAAAAAAATAATAATAATCTCGAAAAACTTGGCAATGCGACAGGAATTTAAAAAACAACACAAAAAAACCCAACAAGTCATTAACGTTAATGTAACTATAACAAATGTCCTATGGGACTGTAACAAAGACCTTTCACAATTTCAAATGCCAATTTTAAATTACTGAATATGCTGGTGAGGGAGTTTTCAGAAAAATGGGGCATGAAAGGTTTTACACTCTGGCAGTCAAAAAGTATATGAGTATTAGTGATATTCTCACCACACAGGCATTTACCATTTTTGCTAAATTTGGTTATCAATGCATTTAGTTTTCATTCTATAGAATAAAGTATTAATTCTCCTTGACGTAAAAACACTTGTACTAACTTCTGAATGGTTCCCCACTGTTAAATTATCGGTATTGATTGCAGTTCTAGTTAAAAGTCTCTCATTTTGCTGATTACTATCTGCCCTTTTCTCCATGATTTTTTTTTCTAGTAAGCAAAAACCCTTCTTTTTTAAGGAAAAAGGACATGCAATTCTATTTCCCTCCATTTTTTCACCCTTTTTTTGGCAGCTCTATCCGCCCACTCTTTTTGGAAGAACCCAGGTGTAAAGGCACCCAAACAAAAATTCACACTTATCCCCTTTTAAAGGGGTTTAAGAGATTTTACAGATTAATCTCTAATATGATTTTCGAAGTTTTCTTTAAAAGGGCGATTTAAAGAAACAATGCCGTTTTTAAAAATAACAAAAAGAAAAATTTGAAATTACCCAACGGCAAATCAAGAAAAAGTAAAACCCTTAGTATTGCACAAGTTTGCGAAAATTTCGAGTGATGTTTCCCAAATATAAAATTTTTTTTAATTTAAAAAAAACGCTGTTTTAACAAAGCGACCTTGTTTTTTTTATTATTAGGGGATCCATCGTTAATTTAAAAAATGGTAAAAAATTTATATATGGGGGTAACATCACCCATTAAAATTCTGTTGTCATTCTTTTTTATTAGCACCTTTCAACAAAGTGTGCTTTATTTTTCCCCCCTGATGGGGCAAGAACTTCTTCTCTGTGTTTCGTGTTTTTTGATTCAGAGTTTTCACCAGTGGGACCAAAATGTATTTTGGGGCTAAAAGGAAAACCGGGAAAAAAACTTGATTTCACTTCATTTTTTGTGTTTTTTGTGTTTTGGTTTTAAAAATTTTGGGTTGGGTTTTTGGTTGGTTGTTTTGTTTGGGTTGGGCTGTTGGCCCCGACCCATTTTTTTGTATGTTTTGAAAATATTTGTGTGGGGGTGGTGTGTGGGGGGGGTGGTGTTGGTGTGTGTGTGTTGTGGTGTTGTGTGGTTTTTGGGGTTTTGGGGTTTGTGGGGGGTGTGTTGTTTTTGTTGTGTGGTGTGTGTGGTTTTTTGACATTTCAGTTGCTTCTGGTAGGGATGTTTTTTGTGTGTGGTGGGGGGGGGGTGTGGGGGGGGGGGGGAGGGTGGGGGGGGTGTTGTTTTTTTGGGTTTTTTTTTGGGGTGTTGGTGTGGGTGTTTTGTGTTTTGGGGGGGGGGTTTTTTGGTTGTGTTTTGTTGGTTGTGGGGGGGGGGTGGGGGGGGAGGGGGGGGGGAGGGGGGGGGTTTTTTTGGGTGGGGTTTTTGTGGGGTTGTGGTGTTTGGTTTGTTGTTTGGTGTGTTTGTTTGGTTGGGGGGGTGGGGGTTTTTGGGGGGGTGGGGGGGGTTTGGGGGGGGGGTGTTGTGTTGTTGTGTGTTTTTGGGGGGGTGGGGGGGGGTTTGTGTGTTGGTGTGTGGGTGGGGTGGGTTGGGGTGTTTTTGTTGTGGTTTGTGTTTGTGTTGTTGTTTTGTGTGTTTGTTGTGTTCTGAGCAGCTTAGATGTTTCTTAAGACTTTTTTTTTTTAAGGGGGGGATCAATTTTTTTTTTTTTTTGGTTTTGGGGTTTGGGCCTTCTACGTCTTCAAAACTCTTAAACTTTTTTTGGGGTTGGGTTTGGGGGGGGGGGGAACGGGGGCTTTCACCCTGGGGTTGGGGGGGGGGGGGGGTTTTTCTTTATTTAGGGGGGGGGGGGTTTTTAAAGGGGTTTTTCCCGGGGGTTTCCCCGGGGGGGGGTTTCAGTGCCGGGGTTCCCGGTTCCCCCAAAAAAAAAACGATTGAAAAACCCCCCTTTTTTTTTTTTCCCCCTCCCCATGTTATTTTTACCCCCCCCAATCCCCCCCCCCCCCCCAAAAAACCCCCCCCCCCCCCCCTTTTTCCCCCCCTCCCCAACCCCCCCCCCCCCCCGCCCCCCCCCCCCCTCCCCTCCCCCCCCCCCCCCCCCCCCCCCCCAACCCCACCCGCTCCCCGCCCCCTCCCCCCCCCCCCCCCAACCCCCACCAAACCCCGCCTTTTTTTTTCCCCAACCCTTCCCCGAACCCCTCCCCCCCCCCCCCCCCAATTCCAACCCCACTCCTACCCCCCCCCCCTCCCCCCTCCTCAAACCTCCCCCACCCAACTCCCCTTCCTCCCTCCACCTTCCCCCCTCCCCCCCAAACCCACTCCACTCTCCCCCCACCCTCCACCCACCCACCCTTCTCCCCCCTTTCCCCCCCTCCCCCCATATCCACCCCCCACCCCACCCCCCCCCTCCTCCCCTCCCCCCCCACCCCCCCAACCACCCCTCCTCCCCCCCCCCCCCCCCCCCTACCCCCCCCCCCTCCCCCCCACCCCCCTCTCCTCTCCACCCCACCCCCCCCCCACTTCATCCCCCACCCCACCCCCCACTCCCCCCCCCCCACCTCTCCTCCCCCACCTCCCACCCTCCCCTCTCCACCTCCCCCCCCCCCCCCCCCCCCTTTCCCCTCTCCCCCCCCTCCCCCACCCTCCTCTCCCCCCCTTCCCCCCTCTCCTCCCCCACCCCCCCTTTTCCCTCCCCCCACCCCTCCCCCCTCCCCACCCCACTCCACTCCCCTCCCCTCCCCACTCCCACTCCCCTCCCCACTCCCCACTCCCCCCCTCTACTCACCTCAACTTTTCCCCTGGGTCGTTACATTTTTTTCACACCAGGCGCGTGCACGACCCTTTGGGGCGGGGCCAACGCCTCACCCCAGCACAGCCCCTACAACACCGGCGACCGGTCTACTACCGCTGCTCGACCGCTTTACCATTTCCGGGACCCCCCCCCAGCTGTGCACGTCCGGGGGCCCTGGGGCCCGGGACCGCCCCCCACCTGCCTAGCCAAAACGAGTCCCCCACCACAAAAAGACGGGGACCCTCCCCAAAGGTAGGGGGGGGTGCTGGTGGCTGCGGCCCAAAAAGAAAGAAGAAAGTCCTTTGGAGAGATATAAAAACCCAGGCCCCAGGTTTGAACGCACGCAGAACATCTTTGACCTCTCTGATCACACTGACCTCTCTGAACTAAACACTATTCTCCGCCAACTCTTGATGGCATGACCTCCACGACCATCCCCCCTGACAGACCCTGGCGCCATGGGATACCCAAGACATTTGATAGCAGCGCAAAAGCCCGGGAACAAACGGCGTGGCGGAAACAAAAACCGAAAACAACAAACAGCTTTTTTCCCAAAACAAATTAACAAAACAAACTCTTAAAACCATTCAGCAAAGAAAAGCAACTCTTCCCAAGTTCTCGTGCTACATCCATAAAATATTTTTTTCCCCACCTCAAACCCTCGGGTCTGCAAAAACAATCCTCGCAAAACCCACACCTTTGACTTTCCCTCCATATTTTCTGCCCTTTTTCTCCGACAAAGTTCGAAACATACGCCCACACTGATCAAACCCAAATTTCCCGCCTGCGCCCCTGATCCCTTCACTGGCATCCCTCTTTTTCCCTTTCCCTCCCACAATGAAAAAGAAATCATGACAATTTGAAGGGAAAAGACTAAAAAAAACATGCACCCTTTTCCCATACCCGCTCCCGTTTTCTCACAATGCCTTTCCCCAACTTGTACCCATTACACTAAAATAGTAAACTCATTCCCTTTTTCAGGGAAATTTTCCACACCTTAAAACAGCAATATCACACCTCACTGAAAAAGCACGACCTCGATCCCCAAATTTGAAAAATTTTTAGGCCCGTCTCCCAAACTTACCCTTTGTCTCTAAAATACTAAAAAAGCGTTCTCAAACAGCTCAAAAAGTCACCTTTATTTCCCAAAAATCTCCTTCCCCCTTTTTCAATCTGCTATTTCCCCCCAAAAACCCCAGCACCGAAACCACCCAGTCCACACTTAAAATACACTTCTACTTGCTTTTGAGCAGGGAAAAAACTCCCCCCTCACTCTTTTTTTTTGCAGCCTTGATACCATAGATCCTCAATTCTTCTTTCTCGCCTCCAAAATACGTTTGGTATTAAAGGCACAGCCCCCACCTGGTTTTCTTCATACCTCACAAAAGGTTTCCCAAAAATTATTGTAAACAAATTTTAATCAAAACCCGTCAAAGTGGAATGTGGATCCCGCAGGGACACCCGGGCCCTTTCTCTTTTCCTCTACCCTGCCCACCTCACATTAAAAAAAACAACCACCTTTGCTATTTCTATCCGAGATTTCTCAGCCATGCGGAAAAATGTTAAAACTTCCTTCCCTCCTGACAAATATGCCCCCGCCTTTTAAGACATTCAAAACTGGATACCAAACAAATTTACAAATTAATGCCGATAAAACCCAAGCCTGCTCATTGGGGCCCCAAAAAACTTTCCTTATCGCAAAAAAATTCATTTTGAATTCGGCAATACGTCAGTTCCCCGCCAACCTGTGAAGTATTTAGGGGGTAGTTCTTGACAACACCTCTTATGACAAAATTCATCACCCAACCGCCCTCTTCTACTATCAATTTTCGGCGCATAAGCGCGATTTTGAAGAAACTGTCCATGAGCAACTTCCAAGTTGTCACACTCTCATTCTTTTCCCTTTAGACTACTGTAATTCTCTTTTGGGTGGCCACAGCATCACAACCACTCTCTTTAACCATACAAAACTCGCGTCGACTGGTCCTAAGAAAGAAAAAATTGAACCATCACCCCCCTTTTGCGTTTTTTCTCATGGCTGCCTGTCTCACAAAGACTGGAGTATAAAACAAAACCCTCTGTTTCAAATGTCTCCCAAATCTGCCCCCCTTATCTCTGAAAGCCTTCATTTTACATCCCCCCGTCCCTTTGTTCAGCCGCAGTACTTTGTGCTTTCGAACACCCAGATTCAAACAAAACCCCTCTGGCCCTCGCTCCCTTCTCGTTTCGGTCCTCCACCGGAATGACCTCCCTCTTTCTCTTTGACAAAAGCCTTTACTTGATACCTTTAAAACCAGCCTCAAAACACACTTATTTCCTACCTGAGACTTTCCCCCCAAATATCTGTCCCTAATTTTCAACAGCATCTTTCACCTTCTAAGTGTTGTTCCGAGTGTGTGTGTGTGTGTGTGTGTGTGTGTGTGTGTGTGTGTGTGTGTGTGTGTGTGTGTGTGTGTGTGTGTGTGTGTGTGTGTGTGTGTGTGTGTGTGTGTGCGTGCGTGTGTGTGCGTGCATACGTGCGCACGCGCATGATTTTGAAATCTGTTGTTCATTATGTTTAAGGAGAGTTGCATGCCTGTAAATGATTGAGTGCAAGCGCTTCGATTTGTTTGTGTTTTTACAAGATTCAGCGCTATATAAATTCCATATATTATTATTAGTATTTATCTTTGCGCACACGCTAAAATCCTGCTCGGCTTTTTCGAAAGAGTAGGCCATTGTGCGCCGGGTGGGAAAGAGATGACAGAATTGACAAAACGGCATACACACGGGGACTGGATGTTAAAAATTAAAAAAAAGCACGTGAGTGCTTATTCCATTATCTTCGATATATTAAAAAAGAAAAAAATGTCATCTGAGCGCTTTGATTTGTTGCTTTACAAGATTCAGCGCTATATAGATTCCATACATATTTATTGTTGTTGTTATTATTGTTGTTGTTAGTAGTAGTAGTAGTAGTAGTAGTAGTAGTAGTAGTAGTAGTAGTAGTAGTAGTAGTATCATTATTATTATTATTATGATGAAGAAGAAGAAGAAGAAGAAGAAGAAGAAGAAGAAGAAGAAGAAGAAAGAAGAAGAAGAAGAAGAAGAAGAAAGAAGAAGAAGAAGAAGAAGAAGAAGAAGAAGAAGAAGAAGAAGAAGAAGAAGAAGAAGAACAAAACAAAACAAAACAACAACAACAACAACAAGAACAAGAAGAAGAAGAACAAGAAGAACAAGAACAAGAACAAGAAGAACAAGAAGAACAAGAAGAAGACATCCTCCAAAGTATTAAAAGGAATCAAAAGGATCCTGATACTAGCTTCAGTCTTGTTTTCTCACGCCACATGAATGAATGAATGAATGAATGAATGAATGAATGAATGAATGAACAATCGAACGAACAATCGAACGAACGAACGAACGAACGAACGAATGAATCAATCAATGAATGAACGAACACTCGAACGAACGAACGAACGAACGAACGAATGAATGAATCAATCAATCAATGAATGCATGAATGAACGAACCAACGAACGAACGAACGATGACGAACGAACGAATGAATGAATGAATGAATGAATGAATGAATGAACCAACCAAACAACTACCCAACAACCAACCAACCAACGAATGAACGAACGAACGAACGAATGAACGAACGAACGAATGAATGAACGAACGAACGAACGAACGAACGAACGAACGAATGAACGAATGAACGAATGAACGAACGAATGAACTGTTGCTGTCTTCAGACAACGATGGGTGGATGATGTTGGCCTTTGGCTCTTTCATCGGCTTGATACTGCTGCTGTTAATCATCTTCATCCTCATCTTCTTCTATTTCATGTGAGTATAGGATGACTGGCCAGTTGGCTGGCTGGCTGGTTGGCTGACTGGCTGGTTGGTTGGCTGGTTGGTTGTCTGTCTGTCTTTCTCTCTCTCTCTCTCTC
>CM054157.1:9086045-9098545 GCA_028751875.1 Rapana venosa
GAATAACTATGTGTGCACAATGGGTTTTTTTCTTGGGTTTTTTTGTGATGGGGGGGTCTTTGGGGTTGTTTTTTTGGGAAACAACTGGATGACAAAGAGATGAACAGAGCTGGTTTTTTTAAAAAATGAATCACAAATTATCTAACATGTTCGCGATAAGGTAGACACAAAAGTTAGGTTTTGTTCTGGCAGTAATACCTTTTCAAAGTATATTCAATCATATCGATTATAGCCCCGATGACTTCAGAGGCTTTTATATATCAGGGCATTAAGTATACTGACCATAATTATAATCTTTCCTCATTGTTGTTTTTTCAAAAAGAAAAGCTCACTTAATGTGTAGGATATTCCAAACGTAGTTTTCACGAATCATTTGGGATTTTTTTGTTTATTGAGAAAAATAAACTGTGTTTCTTTACTATGTCTGATTTATTATTTCTGTTGCTATGTTTTGTTGTTGTTGTGTGGTGGTGGTGGGTGGTGGTGGTGGTGGTGGTGGTTGGTGGTGGTGGTGGTGGTGGTGTGTGTCTGTGTGTCTGTGTGTGTGTGTGTGTGAAACAAATTGTGTTTTAAAAAACCCAAAAACTGATATCTAAGTGCCTTTCTTATTGAGCAGGTTCGTTCCGTGATCATTATCATTCACAGCCTTTGTTTTGACTATGAAAATATCGAGATAAATACTCTGTGTGTGTTGAGGGATGGGGGGGGGGGTGAGAGAGAGAGAGAGGGGGAGGGAGGGAGAAGCTGGGGAGGAGGAGGGGTGAGCGTACTGTGCTTCCATCAATCTGATATTTAAAAACTTTACTTCATTTCCAATCCTAAAAAGAAGGAAGAGAAAAAAAGAAAAGAAAACATAGTAAAAGACAACAACAACATTAATCATTTTTTTTTGAAGTTTGCAAAAAATGTAGTTACTGACAAAACAATGCCAAGTGACAAGTGCTGTTTCATCCTTAGAGGCTCGTCGTCGTCGTTGTTGTTGTGCGTTCCCCAACTTAACACCCTGGGGTGTCACCCAGAACATGCCACACTCTGACTCACTCATCTTCCCACCTGGGAAGAATCACTGTGGTGAGATAGGAAGTACACCGGATGAGAAGTTTGCGTGTATGACTCTTTTTTCAAGTACCTCGCCATAATTATTATAGGCTCGTTTTGGTGTGTGTGTGTGTGGGGGGGGGGGGGGGTTCTTCTTTTTTTTAATTTTTTTATATCGAGGATAATGGAATAAGCACTGATGTGCTTTTTTACCAAGAGTCCCCGTGTGTACGCAGTTTTGTGAATTTTGCCATCTGTTCCCACCGGCACACGATGGCCTACTCTTACGAAAAGCTGAACAGGATCGTTGGGGGGGGGGGGGGGTGTGACCGGTCGTATCATTGCTGAGAGTACCCTTAGCACATGACCATGACCACTGTATTTTGAAGTGTCAGTGTTTTGTTTTGCTCTGTCTGTGTGTGCATAGTGTGTGTGTGTGTGTTTGTGGTGTGTTGGTGCGTGTGTGTGTGTGTGTGTGTGTGTGTGTTGTGTGTGTGTGTGTGTGTGTGTGTGTTGTGTGTGTGTGTGTGTGTGTGTGGTGTGGTGTGTGTGTGTGTGTGTGTGTGTAGTGTGTGTGTGTGTTGTGTGTGTGTTGTGCGTGTGTGCGCGCGCATGTGTGTGTGTGTGTGTGTGTGTGTGTGTGTGTGTGTGTGTGTGTGTGTGTGTGTGTGTGTGTGTGTGTGTGTGTGGTGTGTAGTGTGTGTGTGTGTGTGTAGTGTGTGTGTGTGTGTGTTTGTGCGTGTGTGTGTGTGTGTGTGTGTGTGTGTGTGTGTGTGTGTGTGTGTGTGTGTGTGTGTGTGTGTGTGTGTGTGTGTGTGTGTGTGTGTGGTGTGTGTGTGTGTAGTGTGTGTGTGTATGTGTGTGTGTTGTATGGATGTGTGTGATGATGATGATGATGATGATGATGATGATGATGATGATGATGATGATGATGATGATGATGATGATGATGTGGTTGCTTCGATTGTGTGTGTGTGTGATTTCGATTAGGTATAATGTATGTTTGTCCGACAGAGGAGAAGCAGAGGAGGCAGCTGCTGTTTTGGAAACTGGGCAGAAATTTGATTATAGTGGAGATGCCTTGCCCACAGCACATCCCCACACTCTCGGCCAAGTGGGCATAAGGACAGTCAGCGTTGGAGATGTTCTCCAAAGGCCAACCAGCCCCCAGGGCTGCAGCACATAAGGACTGTGCGAGTCAAGCCTCCTAGTCAGAGAGTCATAGTCGATCACTAAAGACTAAGCTGTAAAGTGGAATTCCATGAGTGGAAAAGCCACCGGTCATACAGCCTCTCACTTTGCTGTTGCCTCCAGCGTCAATGGTTTAATCAAGAACTGTGATAAACCCCGGGCGCTGACGAATACGTATAAACAGAGTAGATAATTCCTTTGTAACATGGTCGTAGTGTGATAAAAGCCTACCTAGGAGTAGTAATGACTTTTTAACACACACACTCACACACACACTCACACACACACACACACACACTCACACACTCACACACACGCACAAACCAACACTCACACACCACATTCACACACACACACACACACTCACACACACACACACACACACTCACACACACCACACACACACACACTCACATACACACTCACACTCTCACACACACACACATACACACGCACACCCACACACACACACACACACTCAACACGCACACATACACACACACACACACACACACACAACACATACACACACACACACACACACACACACACACACACACACACACACACACACGACTGATATCACTATTTAGTGGAAGGACGTTAAACTGAAGAACTAAACTACACACACACACACACACACACACACACACACACACCCACAACAACACCCCCTTTTTGGCAGCTCTATCCGCCCACTCATTTGGAAAGAACCCAGTGTGTGAAGGTACCCAACAAAAATTCACACTTATGCCCTTTAAGTTTAAGAGATGTATGACATGCTTAATCTCTAATATGATTTTCGAAGTTTTCTTGTAACATGGCGATTTTAAAGCATACAATGCCGATTTAGAATCAACACAAAGAAGAATTTGAAATATACCCAACGGCAAATCAAAGATATAAGTAAGACCCATTAGTATTGCTACAAGTTCTGCTGTAAATATCGAGTGATGTTTACCAATATAATATGATTTTTCAATTTTTAACGCTGGTATAACAAAAGCAGAACCTGTTTCTTGATTATCTAGGCGTGATCCATCTTTTTAAATTTGTAAATGGTCAAAATATTTATGATGGATGTGGGATCGGACATCAGCAACCATTATATTCTGGTTGTCATTCTTGTTTTCATTAGACACCTCTATATCAAAGTGTGCTTTATTCATCTCCCATGATGGGCAAGGTAAGATTGCTTCTCGTGTGTCCATGCTGTGTTGATTGACTTCAGAGTTTTCTACCAGATCAGACACATATGTACTTATGGGCATTAAAGAGGATATATATTTCGCTCTTTTAGGAAAATTAAACTCTGATTTCACTTCTATTTCTTCTGAAATAAAGTTTTCTGTCACACTTTTTTGTGAGAAAACTTTTTTTTCTGGGATGCAATAGAATTGCAATAGAATTGCATGTGCCTTTATCCTTACAAGAAGGGTATAGCTTACTAGAACAAAAATCATGGAGAAAGGTCACTGATAGTAATCAGCAAAATGAGAGACTTTTAACTAGAACTGCAATCAATACCCATAATCTAACAGTGGGGAACCATTCAGAAGTTAGTACAAGTGTTTTTACGTCAAGGAGAATTAATACTTTATTCTATAGAATGAAACTAAATGCATTGATAACCAAATTCAGCAAAAATGGTAAATGCCTGTGTGGTGAGAATATCACTAATACTCATATACTTTTTGACTGCCAGAGTGTAAAACCTTTCATGCCCCATTTTTCTGAAAACTCCCTCACTTAATAATTGGCATTTGAAATTGTGAAAGGTCTTTGTTACAGTCCCATAGGACATTTGTTATAGTTACATTAACGTTAATGACTTGTTGGGGTTTTTTGTTGTTTTTTAAATTCCTGTCGCATTGCCAAGTTTTTCGAGATTATTATTTTTTTTTTTAACACCACATCCACATCTCCCGGGGTTTTTTTGGTGTTTTTGGTTTTTTGTTTGTTTGTTTGTTTGGTTTGTTTTTTTGGAGGGGATGGGGGGGGGGGGGGGCGTCTAATATCACTAAAAGTGAACAGACGTAAAATTGAAGTCAACAACAACACACACACACACACACACACACACACACACACACACACACACACACACACACACACACACACACACACACGCAGAGAGACACAGAGACACAGAGACACAGAGAGAGAGATGCTTTTATTTTTATAACAGAGCAATAGTCAACAGATTTTTTATTTTATTGTTTTATATCGAGGATAATGGAATCAGCACTTATGTGCTTTTTTACATCCAGTCCCCGTGTGTACGCAGTTTTTCGAAATTTGTCATCTGTTCCCACCGGCACACGATGGCCTACTCTTACGAAAAGCGAAGCACGATTTAGCATGTGTGCAAGATGTTCTGCGTCCGTTCGCACACGGGGCCTCGGTTTATAGTCTCATCCGAAGGACTTTTGGGGAGAGAGTGGAGTCTGCACTGATGTTAACTCCAGGGGAAAATATCCTCCTTGAACGGGAATCGAACCCGGGTCGTCAGATTGCGACGCAATGTTCTAACCACTAGGCTGTCCCGTCCTACCTCTGTGAATGTCTTACCCTGTACACTCCTTCACGTTCCCTCCGTTCTACTGCAGATACCTTGTGCCTACGAATACCTAGATTCAACCAATCCACTGTTGGCCGCCGCTCTTTCTCTATTTCGGGTCCATCGACCTGGAATGAGCTCCCTTTCTCTCTTCGCCAGAAACCTAGTTATGACACTCTTAAATCCAGCCTCAAGACATATTTATTTCAAACCTAAGATTCCCCCACCCCTCCTGTTTCATATCAGAGCTATCCCACCTTCACTAACCCATGCCCTATCACCCTGCTAAAGTATACGACCTGTGTGAGTGTGTGTATGCTTTTGAAAAACATTTGACTATTTACATTTTGTTTCATAGATTTTGTCTGAAGCGCACCATGTTTGTAAATATCTGTTTGTTTAAAATATTGATTATTTATCATTGATTGCATGACTGTGTAAGATTAGGTTGAATGCATGCGCTTTGATTTGTCTTTGCAAGATATAGCGCTATATAAGTTCCATTTATTATTATTATTATTATTATTATTATTATTATGGATATAGCATCACCATGTGTGCCTCAGAGACTCCCTGCACGGTGTGGGCTGCTGGGGGGCTCCCTCCAGGCAGTGTTCCCAGCAAGAGTGAAGTGACTACAATCATACTGTGTAGCCATGGTCTCTCTTTGGGGGACGGGATAGCTCAGTGGTCAGAGCACTCGCTTTTTTTCCCCAGCTAAGGTGAAGCACTGATGCTGTACAAATTCATACAGCGAGGCCACCAGTGCAGTGTACTACAACAACAACATTGGAGAATGGTTTCGAACAACAGTTGGAGTAAGGCAGGGCTGTCTACTCTCACCCACTCTTTTCAACATCTTCCTTGAGAGAATCATGGCTGATGCACTGGAACATCATGAAGGATCAGTCAGCATTGGTGGCAGAACGATCACAAACCTCCGCTTCGCAGATGACATTGATGGAATAGCAGGATCAGAAAAAGAGCTTGCCAGCCTAACAGAACACCTGAATAAGGCCTCCAAAACATACGGCATGGAAATCAGTGCAGAGAAGACCAAACTGATGACTAATAACACCAACGGCATTAGCACGGATATCAGGGTTAATGACCAGAAGCTGGAAACAGTTCAAAGCTTCAAGTACCTGGGAGCCATTGTATCAGACCAGGGATTCAAGCCAGAAGTAGTATGCAGGACTGCACAGACAATAACAGCACTGTCAAAACTAAACACCATCTGGAGAGATAAAAATATCTCACTTATCTCCAAGATCAGACTAATGCGCTCCCTTGTCATATCCATATTTCTGTATGCCTGTGAATCATGGACCCTGACTGCAGATTTGGAGAGAAGAATACAGGCGGTGGAGATGAGATGCTTCCGGAGACTCCTTGGCATCTCCTACAAAGACCACATAAGCAACGAAAGCGTGCATAACAGAGTCCAGCAAACCATTGGACCCTATGAGAACCTTCTAACGATCGTGAAAAAGCGTAAACTTAAATGGTATGGGCATGTCACAAGATCCAAAGGACTTGCAAAGACAGTTTTGCAAGGCACTGTCCAAGGAGGAAGAAGAAGAGGCAGACCAAGGAAGAGCTGGGAGGATAACATCAGCGAATGGACAGGCCTAGAACTCAACAAAACCCTGAGAAAGGCAGAACAGAGAGAGGAATGGAGGGAACTGGTTGTTGAGTCTTTGAGGGTGCCCCCACGGTCGTCAGACTACGGGACAGTAAGATAGATAGAGAAGGTGAAGCAGCGTCGAGCGTGGTTACCACTTGGATGGGTGACCTTTTTGCGCGCTTTGGCTTCAGTACAGTTCCCCCAGTTCACCCAGCTGTAAATGGGTACCTGCCCTCTTTAGAGTCAGGGAAGGTAAAGACAGCGAGGGAGAGGAGATGGGTGCCGCTATCAATATGCTGGCCTCTTGAGAAGTTGAGGTCTTTGATGCCTCGCTCCCTTACGACCTTACAGGTTGTGGGACACCTTTTATAGTCTTTCAAGACAGAAGAAGCCTACGATGACTTTATAGCTTCACCACTGTCCTTTTTTCCCATCATTTCAGTTGTTTATTTATTTATTCTTTTATATCGAGGATAATGGAATAAGCACTCATGTGGGGGTTTTTTTTTTACATCCAGTCCCCCGTGTTGTGGCATCATGGGTCTATTAAACATGCACTGATGTGTGTGTGTGTGTGTGTGTGTGTGTGTGTGTGTGTGTGTGTGTGTGTGTGTGTGTGCGTGCGTGTGCGTGAGTACGTGCGTGCGTGTGTGTGTGTGTGTGTGTGTGTGTGTGTGTGTGTGTGTGTGTGTGTGTGTGTGTGTGTGTGTGTGTGTGTCCCTGTTATGTTCACATGAAAGAACAAACACAAAAGTTCACAACAACAAAATCTCTATACCCTTAGCAATGTTACTTCCACTGGAAAAGAAAAGAACTAATGTCAGTCCCATGAGAGAAAATAAAGGAATCTCTTATCATCCATAAGCTTATCATGATGGAAAAGAATGAAACCACTGACATTGGGGGGTAGGGGAGAGGTAGCCTAGTGGTTAGAGCGTTATGCTCGTGATCTGACGGCCCGGGATCGAGCCACCACGGAGGCACCCGTTTTAAGGCACTTTAGCCTGGAG
The DNA here is from genome assembly GCA_028751875.1 of Rapana venosa. Classification (NCBI taxonomy): domain Eukaryota; kingdom Metazoa; phylum Mollusca; class Gastropoda; order Neogastropoda; family Muricidae; genus Rapana; species Rapana venosa. The sequence continues at coordinate 9,093,472 of CM054157.1, forward strand.
TTATCACAGTTCTTGATTAAACCATTGACGCTGGGGGCAACAGCAAAGTGAGAGGCTGTATGACCAGTGGCTTTCCCACTCATGGAATTCCACTTTACAGCTTAGTCTTTAGTGTCTGACTAGGAGGCTTGACTCGCACAGTCCTTATGTGCTGCAGCCCTGGGGGCTGGTTGGCCTTTGGAGAACATCTCCAACGCTGACTGTCCTTATGCCCACTTGGCCGAGAGAGTGGGGATGTACTGTGGGCAAGGCATCTCCACTATAATAAAATTTCTGCCCAATTTCCGAAACGGCAGCTGCCTCCTCTGCTGTTTTGGAGGTCATCGTCGAAAACGACGGACTAACATATATACAGCCTGGAGTTCAGGTCAGTATTGACGCCACTCCCCACAAAAGGTCTTTCAGATGAGACTATAAACACAGGCCCCATGTGCCGAACGTACTTAGAACATAATTTTCGCATACATTAAATACTTGATCCGCCTTTCATAAGAGTAAGCTATTCAGTGTCGGTGGGAACGGATGACATTTTTTTTTTTTAATAATAATAAAACGCATACAGACTGGAGTCATGTTTAGACACCATTCCTGAAGTCGGAATGCGGCTACATGAATGGTGGGTTAATAAAAACTGTCGCATACGCAAAATCTCACCATTGGTGAACCTCGGAGCTCTAGCCCAAGCACACCTCTCCCCTCCCCTCCCCCAACCCCCCCCCCAAAAAAAAAAAAAAAAAAAAAAAAAAAGCCCAAAAAGTAACCAAGAGAGAGAGAGAGAGAGAGACAGAGACAGACAGACAGATAGACAGACAGACAGACAGACAGAGAGACAGAGAGACCAAGACAGAGAGAAAGCATTGAGAATTAAAACAGAAGACAGCCAGTTCTCTTTCTCTGTTCATACTAGTTTTATTAATCCATCCAAGTTCCGACACAGGCAGGTCCAGGTACCGTCTCCTCCATATCTACCTACCTCACCTACCATCATTATTATTATTATTATTACAGCACATAATACCTGCCAACCTTTACAAGCAGCCCTGCTGCGCTGCTGCACATGGTAACAGCTTAGTCCAACACCAGCGAGAAGTACACAGCAAACTTTGCTTTGTGAGTGAGCAACATGATCGGATCTATCCCCCCCCGCCCCCCCCCCCCCCCCCCCCCCCCCACCAAAACAAAAAAGACAACAACCCACCCACCCCCCCCCCCAAAAAAAAAAGTAACTCCCAAAACCAAACTATTATAAAGAAATAACCTAACAAACGAAACCAACCCCTACACACTTACACACACACACACACACACACACACACACATACACACACACTCTCTCTCTCATGCAGTCTTGTGTTCATCAACATTGAAAGGGTCAAACTAACTGGGATTTTGCCAGAGAGAAGTTAGGGCATTACGTCCTTCGGGGTTACCCCCATGTGGAATATTTTTGGGTAATTCTTTGGAAATTAATTTTACCAGTAGGTTTTGTTTGTTTCTGAATTTGAATTCCCCCCTTGTGGATATGCCGGGGTTCTGTCGGAATAATAGCATGCCCACCCTATGGAAATTCTGTGCTATGAGTTTCCTCTTTTCTACTCCTCTCCTTTGTTACTTTTCTTCCTGTCACCTCCTTCTTGTCTATTTTCTACCTTCTTGGTTCATTCTCCTGCCTTTTTGTTGGTTTTTTGTTGTTGTTGCTGGGTGTTTTTGTTTTTGTTTTTTTGAGGGGGGCGGGTGGAGGGGGGGCGGGGGAGCGAAAGACTTAATAGCTACTTATTCTCTCCCATGCCGAAGTCGGACGCGCTGGGCCTGACTTGTCAGGCGCTTAACGGCAGCGCAACGCATTTTCGATTACACGACACTGTCACAGACATCAATTGTTACTGAGCGTTTGATAAAGAAGTTTGTTTGTTTTTGTATAAAGGCTAGTAATATTAAAGAAGGTTGGATTGGGAAGTCTGAAATATGACAGCCCTTTAATGACAACAAACAGATCCTATCATTTCCTCTACACGCTGTTACCAGCGCAAACAGGACCTACATGAAACCAAGCGCTGTCAAAATTATATAAAGTTTTCCCCCGTTTTTTGGGTTTTTTTGGTCAGAAACAAACCAAAACTGACAAACCAAAATCATCCAGGTGGGATGGCACTTTTGGCTTTAATAATAATAATAATAATAATAATAATAATAATGTATAGAATTTATATAGCGCTGAATCTTGTAATGTAACAAATCAAAGCGCTCTTTACTCCTTAGGGTAAGGTTGAGGGCAGAAGGAAAAGAGGCAGATCACCAGCATCCTACATTGCCAACATCACTGAAAACTAGTGGTCTGGGAGGAGAGCTACAGGAGATCGTAGACCTTAGGAGAAACAGGGAGAGATGGCGAACCCTGGTGGTATTTTTGCGTGGAGCTACTACCGACAACAGCGGCGATGGTTACGCCTGACCTAACCTGACCTGACCTGACCTAGTTATAACCTGGCTTTTTGACTTGAGTTGATACTTAGGGAGAATAACTGCGGAACTTCATAGGCATGTGTTTCTGCCGTTACATTCAAGGACTAACGCAAGAATTTGTACCTCCTGTTATTTAAAATAGAAGGGTGTGGTTATCTCTCCTGAATTTTCCTATGATCTGATGACTTTGACTTGAAAGTTTATCATTTGGTGTGTACTGCCAATACTTCAGCGCAATTTTTAAAACATTTTTGAAAAGGAAGAGAAAAGCAGCATAGCTAACAGCTTAATTCCATTTACTCCTTTTTCTTCAGTATTCTGCGCTGATTTCTGTTCTTCTCTAGGACTGGATAGTGGAAAAAAGGCTAAGAATATACAGCTTGGAAACTGTGGCTTTTTCACTAAGAAATCTGTGATGTGTGTGTGTGTGTGTGTGTTGTGTGTTGTAGGAGTGTGTGTGCGTGCGTGCGTGCGTGCGTGTGTGTGTGTGTGTGTGTGTAGGAGTGTGTGTGTGTGTGTGTGTGTGTGTGTGTGTGTGCGTGCGTGTGTGTGTGTGTGAGTGTGTGTGTTTCACCCTGACCCTAACCTTTGTTCCTGCAGTTAAAGTCATGAGCATCTGGTCTGTAATTGATAAAGAATTTCATAGCCGACAAAAAAATCTCGATCTATACATACTAATTCATAAAAATACATACATACCCCCAAACAAGCCAGCAAACCTTACAGAATAATCACAAATCATCTTTCCTGAAAAGTTATGAATATAAAAGAGTGTTTTCAACATAGTGGTTTTTGTAAAACAACTAAAAAATTAGCCATTAATATTTCCACAAAATACGAACCAAATTTATACAGATGAAGCATTCCCGAAGTCAGAATGCAGCTATCTTCATGGTACGCAAAATCTCACCATTGGTGAATTTTGAGCCGTAGCTAAAGAACAATAAAAAGTAATAATAACAATAATAAAATGCAGATAAAGCAAACATAACGCTAGACTTGATAACATATAAAACTGGAAACAGAATGCTACGTAATCGCAGTCAAATATGCCAATTTAATATTTGAGGTGGGGAAACAAAAAAATAAAATGAAAATTTTTTTTTTTAAACAAAACCAACCTGACCATTAGAGCAGCAAAATGTGTATCTGACGCCATTTTGTTTTCTCTATAGATCAATGAAATGACTGTAAGAACAAAACAAAAACAAAAAGATACTGGTTAGCAATTTTGTTGAGCATTTACAACAAAGTGAAAGATATATCAATGGGGAAAAAAAGTAAAAGATATAGTAATACTTTCTTCTTGCATATATAGTAATACAGGCTTTTCATACCTTGAACATCCTTTACCTAAGCACATAGATTTACAGCAAACCTTGAGAGACGTGTTTTGCACCCAAGGTAAGGTAGGCAGGTTTGTTAATTATGGTGTCCACCAAGCATAATCACATGCACAGAAATCCATCACAGACTGCACTTAGCGAGTTATTCCAGACATTTTTTTTTCTCAAAAGTGACTTCTCTGAACTTGCACAAGAGGAAATGCAGCCATCTGAAAAATGTGTTTACAATTTTTGCCAAACTGTGTTTGCTTGCAATGGAGAAAAGAACTTGCACAAGAGGAAATACAACCATCTGAAACGCATATTTACGGGGTTTTTTTGTCACATTGAATTCATCTTAAACACGTATCCACTTTTTTACCAAACTGTTTATTTTCAATGAAGAAAAGAACTTGCACAAGAGAAATTGCAACCATATGAAACGCATATTTACGGTTTTGCCAAACTAAGTTTATTTTCAATGAAGAAAAAAACTTACACAAGAGGAAATGCAACCATCTGAAAGGCATATTTACTGGTTTTGCTAAACTGCGTTTATTTTCAATGAAGAAAAGAACTTGCACAAGAGGAAATGCAACCATCTGATACGCATATTTATTGTTTGTGTCAAATTGAATTCATTTTCAATAGAGAAAAGAACTTGCACAAGCGGAAATGCAACCATCTGAAACGCATATTTACTGGTTTTGCCAAACTGTTTATTTTCAATGAAGAAAGGAACTTGCGCAAGAAGAAATGTAACCATCTGAAACGCATATTTACTGGGTTTGCCAGACTGTGTTTATTTTCAATGAAGAAAAGAACTTGCACAAGAGAAATTGCAACCATATGAAATGCATATTTACGGTTTTGCCAAACTAAGTTTATTTTCAATGAAGAAAAGAACTTGAGCAAGAAGAAATGCAATCATCTGAAACGCATATTCACTGGTTTTACCAAACTGTGTTTATTTTCAATGAAGAAAAGGACTTGCACAAGAGGAAATGCAACCATATGAAAGGCATATTTATTGTTTGTGTCAAATTGAATTCCTTTTCAATAGAGAAAAGAACTTGCACAAGAAGAAATGCAACCATCTGAAACGCATATTTACTGGTTTTGCCAAACTGTTTATTTTCAATGAAGAAAGGAACTTGCGCAAGAAGAAATGTAACCATCTGAAAGGCATAATTATTTACTGGTTTTGCCAAACTGTGTTCATTTTCAACGAAGAAAAGAACTTGCGCAAGAGGAAATGTAACCATCTGAAACGCATATTTACTGGT
>CM054157.1:9101045-9153545 GCA_028751875.1 Rapana venosa
TGCATTGTAGGCAAATTTAACCTGGTGGAGGAAACCCATTCCTCTCCTCTATTCTCTATTTTAGTTTTGGAAAATAAACTTTGGTTTTTGTTGTTTTTGTTGTTTTTGTTTTGGGTTTGTTGGGGAGGTTTGCGTTGTTGTTTTGGGGTTGTTTTTCTATTTTCTTTTTTTTTGTTCTTTTTTTTTGGGGGGGTGTTTAACAATATAATTAATTCACACTAAGATGAAAATTTTTGCGAAAAAAAAAAAGACAGGACCAAACTAAAGACAAGATGGGTGAGGTTTAGAAAGAAAAGAGAAATAAAGGGAAATAATTTTACTCCTCTTATCAAAATATTCTGCCAAAAAAATTCTTTATCAAAAGATTTTTTTTTTTAAATATTAAAACACAAAAATAACAATGAACACCAAAAAACACACCTAATAGTCAGAACAACAACAAAATAAAAACTAAGAACCCCCCCCCCCCCCCCCCCCCCCCCCCCCCCCCCCCCCCCCCCCCTTCCCCTGTTTTTCAGTGCAAGAAAAATGTCACTTGAAATGACACACTTAGCAATTTGTTTTGACAAAACTACTTGAATCCCACTGTGAAGAATTACCTGCAAAAGTTTATCCAATTAAAACAAAACTTTTCTTTTTTTTCTCCCTGAAACTGTGTCCAATAAGCATCTTTCTACACAAAAATTCCATGGTTAATAATTCTGAACATATGCAACATCAAGACTGCTTAGAAATTCTGTGTACAATGCGACAAGACTCCTTGAATAATTTGCAGACGAAGGAACATATCTTTTGTCAATGATTAATCTGAGTATACTGTTTCCAACACATATGGGACATGATGCTCTCTGTGTAACAGTACCACATTAACAGTGTTATCACCAAAGAACAAAACAAAAAAAGTTTCTTTAACCAAACAGAAACACTGAACAACATCTTTACCAAATACAAACATGAATAATGTGTGGTGTTCTGAATATTCAAATTCAAGGCTGTCTACATCGAATACAACTGACAGATATCATTGTTAAGGTGGTTATGGAACAGCGAACAGTCATTTGCAACAGAAAAACAACAATATCCACACATAACTAAAAGCTGAAGTAAGCAAATTTGATTTCATAAAAATTGTGCAGGCATATGCACATGAGCTCTCTCTCTCTCTCTCTTTCTCTCTCTCTGTCTCTCTCACACGAACACACACAGTCACACATACACACACACAGTCACACACACACACACACACACACAGAGTCACACACACACACGGACACACACACACATAAAAACAAAAACACAAAAAGAATAGACCCTCACAAAGTTAACATTGAAGTAAAAGATATATTTTTTCCTGCATTTCATAAAAAATAGGGACATGAAAAGTAAACGTGCACTCTCAGACTTTGACATAACACACACTCACACACGCACACACGCACACACACACACATGGGGGATAGCCTAGTGGTTAGAACATTGCGCTCGCAATCTGATGAAACGGGTTTGATTCCCGTTCAAGGGAATATTTTCCCCTGGAGTTAACATCAGTGCAGACTCCACTCTCCCCAAAAGTCCTTCGGATGAGACTATAAACCAAAACCCTGTGTGTGAACACACCTAGAACATCTTGTGCACATGTTAAATCCTGTTCCGCTTTACAGAAGAGTAGGCCATTGTGTGCCAGTGGGAACAGATGACAAAATTTACACCAAAAAACGCATACACACAGGAACTGGACATTACAAAAAAGCAATGAATGCTTATTTCATTATCCTCGATATAAAAGAATAAATAAATAAATAAACAAAAAAGATAACACACTCACACACACACACACCTACAGACCCGTCTACCCTTCAAAATCCTTTTCAATAGTTTTCCATTCTGAAATTGCCACATTTCAGTAGTTTTTGTGTCTTTTATCAAATTATTAGCACTTCACTCAAAAGTTTCTCCCCCTCTCTCGTTCTCGCACATGTGTGCGAGTGTGAGTGTGTGTGTGTGCATGTGTGTGTGTGTGTGTGTGTGTGTGTGTGTGTGTGTGTGTGGGGTTGCATATGTGTGTGTGTGTGCGTGGGGGGGGGGGGGGGGGGGGGGGCTTTAAAACAATTCCTTTATCATTTTCACTGGGCTAATTGAAAATCATGACGGCAGGCAGGCAGGAAGGCAGGCAGGCAGGCCTGTTCTCAACATGCGAAAAAACAGCTCCAAGTTTTTTGTATTCTATCTCAAAAACATGACCAGGAACATTTTCTGAAAGGTAAAAGACACACAATTCTCCCCCTCCTCCCCTCCCCCCCCCCCCTCCCCCCCCCAAAAAAAAGTATACATATTGCAGACCCACTTCCATTTAGTTTCTGTGGTAAATACTCCCGACACACATAAGCTTGCCGTATAGCACAAAAGTTTCCATAAATCAAAACAAGACTAGACAAAATAACAACACACACAACGAACAAGAGTAGTCACAACTACTGAAAAAAAAAGCTTCAACATTTCTCTCGCTGGCCACCGCTGCCAATGCACCACAAACTTACCACCCTTTCCATCCCCACCCCCACCCCATCCCCCTCCTCTTCTTTGTTTAACTGAATTCAAGACAATAACAATGGCAAGACTGTCTGTAGCGAGTTATGATTATTTCATCACATCTGTGTACATAACAAAAACACCAATAGCTCCAAAGATGTACACAGAAAAACGACACCAAATTTCCTCTTGCACGGACAGTCTTTAAGAAAATCAAAGCTCTTATAATTAATTGCAGGGCAGTGTGGTATCACGCTGTTGACGACTCCAAATCAATACCGAAACCCTTTTACGGGAGGTCAGTGACATGAAACGTTTGGGAAAAAAAGCAGACGTTTGCAAAGAAGTGTACACAGCAAGAGGGTTTTAGGATTGTTTGTATACTTGCTGAGTGTGCTTCATGCAGTGAGCAACAATTTGGACACTAAGGTAAAGATAAAGGTGTTCTATAACCTATATGGTCGTAGAGTAGCGAGGCATCAGAGACCTCAGCTTCTCTAGGGGTCAGCATACTGAGGGCAGTGCACATCCTCTCACCCCCTGCTTACCTTCCCTGCATCTAAAGAGCTGTACAGCTGGGTGAACTGGGAGACTGTACTGAAGCCAAAGTGCGCAAGCAAACGGTCACCCATCCAAGTGATAACCATACTCCATGCTGCTTAACCTTAGCTGGGGGAAAGCGAGTCCTCTGACCACTGAGCTATCCCGTCCCCATTACATATGAACACTTACTGAGCAACAAACTGCTGTTCAATCAGTAACACCATTAAAAATAACGCAACAATGCTTACTTTACTTTCCCCCCCCCCCACAATCATGACAAACTTTTTCTGAAATCTTGTGAACCTAATTTTTTTCTGACTTCCTGATTATATGAACACTTTTTTTAGAATCGATATCCTTTCAAAACAACAACAAACATTTTTAATTTATATGAACACCACTTTCAAAAACATTTTAAAAAAGGCTCTGATTTTAGTCTGCTTAAAAGAATGGGTTGACTTAGAAAGTAGAAGTCTGTTAATGGTTTGTGCTTATTTTGCTATACAACATTAAAAAAGCATACAGAGATTCAAACAGTTTTATTTGCATTACAATACTGAGCCACTGGAAATGCTTCCTGCATGTTTCAGTTCAAACCAGATAAAACACAAAAAAATATCTTCTAATCTATACATTATGAAGGATTCAATATTTACACTCGTTGACACAAAAATCCAAAATCATTCCTGACAATTGCCTAACAACCTCTGTACTCCATCTTCTGAGCTTTTTTCAATATGCATAACATAGAGAAGTAAAGCACAGAACAAATAACGGATAGAGATACCTCACCACTGAAAAACAACTCTGTATCACGGACCCAACTCAAAAGTCCAAACAAAAATGTTAAAACTGCTTCGGCCATTCAAAAATATGACAAATTATATATTTATAAAAGAATACCAAAAACGAAAGTTTGGATAGGTAAAATGAAAATAAAGAAAAGAAAGCAACAAAACAAACAAGCAAAGAAAAATCACACCAAAATTCTGAAAAAAAAGCCCCGACAAAAAAACAGGCACGCACACACACACACAAAGTGCACTAAATCGAGATAGCCTCACAACCTCGACTATAAATAAGAAGAAATTCAACCTGCTCTGTACCTTCACAAGAAAAGAAGACCACACAGGCTCAAAGATCAATGAACGCATGTACACATAGCACAAAAACAAGAGCCCGGCCAGTGAAAAATAAAAATGAAAAAAACCACCAAAGCTCAGATGAAAAAAAGACCAAAAAACATATAACATGGAATTTTTATAGCGGCCGAATCTTGTTTACAAGCAAATCAAAGAGCTGACAACAAAAAATGGAGAAGAAAGAAAGAAGACGAGAAGAAGAAAAGAGAGGAGGAAAGGAAAGGGAGAACACAAAGATGATGGATGCGATGAGAGTTGACGACGAATCACGCTATGAGAAGCCAGAAGATAAAGATGATGCCGACCCAGAGAAAGACTTTGGATAAGAACTGCTCCTCAGCCTCTTGAGGGGAGCCTGGTGCAGCTGAAACAAATCAACATACAATTTTTTTTCTATCAGGACCTCTCTGGCTTCCCTCTTTACTTAGAACTACCCACCCCATGTACAATCATATATCATGCTGAACACGAAACGTGTTTTTTTTCTTTTTCGTTCCTTGGCTAGAGCTCCGAGGTTCACCGATGGTGAGATGTTGTGTATGTGACTGGGTTGTTTTTTTCCCCCACCACCATAAAAAAGATAGCTGCGTTCTGACTTTAAGCATTTATGTTGGGTATGTTCGTGTTTCTGTAACCCACCAAACACCAACACGAATTTCAGGATTTTTATTATTTGATCTTCCGCATGTGCATTATATACATGAATGGAATTAACCAGAGAGCCAGGTCAGCTGGTAACACCAGCAGTTTCAGTACATAAAGGCGTCCTATAACCCATGCAGTCATTGGGAAGCCAGGTGTCAGACCTCAGCTTCTCTAGGAGGTCAACATTTTGAGGGCGGCGCCTACCTCTCTTCTCCCTCACTGCTTAACCTTCCCTGTCCCTCAAGAGGGCAGTATCCATTTACAACAGGGTGAACAGGAAGGGAGACGGTATATATATATACTGAAGTCATATGAACAATGGCCCATCTGTGAGGCAACCCCACTCAACAAGCTTAACCAAAAGGAAGGTGGCAGGATGGTTAAGACATTTGCCTGCCTTGTTGGTTCTGGTGAGGTTCTGGGTTTGATTCTCAGCCTCGCCCTTTCTTCCCAGTTTGACCAAAAAAATCGAACTGAATGTCAAAGTCCTTCGGATGAGACTATATACCGAGGCCCCGTGTGCGAACGCACGCAGAACATTTTGCACAGGCATTAAATCCTGTTCCACTTTTCGAAAGAGTAGGCCATTGTGTGCCATGGAAACAGATGACAGAATTGGCAAAACCGCATACACACGGGGACTGGATGTAAAAAAGCACATGAGTGCTTATTCCATTATCCTTGATATAAAATAAAATAAAATAAAATAAATTTAAAATTTTTTTAAATGTTTATAAAAAAAAATTAAAAATAAATTTTAAAAAAAATTTTAAAATTTTAAATATATATATATATAAATATATATATATGAGGCAACCCCACTCAACAAGCTTAACCCGACCTTGAGGAGATTTAAGTGATCTGACCACTGAACTATTTCATCATCTGTACACCCTCCATGCCCCTCCCCCACCAACAAAAACAACCAAACCCACAGTGGTCAAATGATCAGGACACTTACGTGGGGCAGGTCGGCCATCATTGAAGTTGAAGGCAGAGGCAAAAATGCCGAAAGGAAAGGCACCAATGCCAAAAGAAAACTGGAATCCCCCGTCTCCACCAAAGCCAAAATTTGAAAAGGCCTGAGGGAAAAAAAAAAAACCAGAAAATGTTTTATTTAAAAGGTTACTGTAATGTGATTTGTTTGCTTTTTACAAGATTCAGCGCTATATAAATTCCATATATTATTATTATTATTAATGTGTTAAGGATAGGTGAGCATATTTATCAAATACTAGGTTTTTTAAAAATTTCTTTAAAAAGAGAAGAACTCCCCCACTTAAAAAATGCTAATTTACTTTTTTCTTTCTAACAACAAGAGAGAGAGACAGACAGACAGACAGATCCGATATCTTCTCTATAATTTTTATATCTAGCAAGTACCTCATCTTCTGTTTCAGTGCTCCGCTTTATATATAGAGAAAAGAGGAATTATATAATGCCAAGACATTTGCAGGTGACATTTTTGCCACTTTTTTCTGAAACCATCATCAGGAAACTGAAATTCTACCTTTATGCTTGCTGGATGAAAGAGTTACAATGCTGAATCCTAACTGGGGAGAGGTAGACAACCTCCTACACACACACACACACACACACACACACACACACACACACATTCAGACACACACACACACACACACACACAAACACACACAAATATTCAAAAAAAAATTTTTTAACTCTATCATCCTCACCTTCAACACAGCTGGCAGTTCATGGATTGTGTTAATCACGTGTATGATCTACCATACGGTTCATTCTAAACATAAGGATAATAGTCTGTTGGTCAGTGTGTGCTTTGTCACAAGAGGGTAGTTGATTTTTGTATACTATAACTACAGCTAACAGCATTAAATTCAGACTTCCAAAGAGGCACACGACAAAAACTATACCTCTATGTTGATAAATTTTTTAAATGACCTCGAGCTTGGACGAACGCTTTCAGTGCAATGATATACACTCATGATACAGAAAACTGCCTATTAATCAAAAGCTAAAAATGATTTTTGGTAGGTCTAGAGAAGAAGAAAAAAATTGTAAGAAAGCTGAATTTTCAATCGTGGGTTACAACGCTTATTGCACAAAATCTGAGCCATGATAAAGCATGCATAACTAAGAACATATAACTATAATTCATTTATAAACAATGTTGCTGACATGACATATGAAGTCAAACATTTTTTTTATTATTTAAGAATCAAAAGGTGATAATACTATGGTCATACTGACCCCAGAATTTTCCGGTTCAGATCTTTGTCCTGGTGGACGTGGGGGTAATTTTTCTCTGCAAACACATGTCAAAGAATAAAAGATATATTAAGTTATTAATATGAATAAATGATTATAAGATATGAAGGAGTCATAAAAATAAGATATGAAGGAGTCATAGAAATATAATCATTTATCAATGCTTGGCTGCATACAGCCAGCAATTCTACAACGATATAGGGAAACTTTCACTACAATTGAAAAAAAATAATTGTAACCCCCCAAAAAAACCCTTTCTGACTTGATATATGCAATGATGCATATCACACACACACACACACACACACACGCACACAACACACAGAGTAGATCTATCTATCAATCCATCTCTTTCATTCAGTCTCCTATTTTAGGGCCGTCTGGTATCACTTAAAGTGGAAAGACGTTAAAATTGAAGACTTACTTACTTATACACACACCCTTCATGAACTTAAGTCATAGTAATAATCAAGTAAATTTGCACACACACACACACACAATGTGCACACACACACAATGTACACACACACACACACACATGCATGACCACACGGGCATGCTCACACACACACAGTGTCTCTCTCTCTCTCTCTCTCTCTCTCTCTCTCTCTCTCTCTCTCTCTCTCTCTCTCTCTCACACACACACACACACATCCACCCCCACACACATAATTCAGACTAGTTACTGTGCATACTGACCGAGGATCCTGTGGGTTGGGGTTACCCCGGCCGTAGATAGGAATCACTTTGTCTTTGCTGATGCCTGCTTTACACACAGGGCAGGTCTGCCTGGAGCGACGTGTCTCCAACCACTGATGTAAGCATGGCCAGCTGTCGCACACAGGTTTGAACCACAAACTAGTTAAACTACTGTTCTCATGCCAAACTCACATTTTGGTTTCGTTGGTTTCTGTGCAGTTTTTGTCCATTAGCAGTAGTAGTAGAGTAATTTTTGTTTTATTTCATTTTTGTTTTTATCTTTCGTATTACATTTAAGGGGGTGGTGGTGGGTTCTGTTTTGCTTGATAATAAGTTATGGCATCAGTGGGTTCTTTTTCATGTAGAGATGTACTGATGTAGATCTATATTATATATACTCACAGTAACTAACACACACACACACACACACACACACACACACTTGAAAAGCTGGATTATTTAATTCTTATGCCTGTGTGCATGCATGGATGAATATATCACATAATAATGTGTGTGTGCACATGTGTGCATATATATTGTATTTCATGAGTGAGTGTGCATTCATGTATTTGTGTGCATTCATGTATTTGTGTGCATGCAAGTAATTATCCATGTATGCATGTGTGTGCATGCATACGTGTCTACATGTACATGCATGTGTGTGTGTGTGTGTATACATTCATTTGTGTGCATGCATGTAATTATGCTTGTATGTACACGTGTGCATGCGTGCGGAGGAGACTATAAACCGAGGCTCCGTGTTCGAACGCATGCAGAACATCTTGCGCACACGTTAAATCCTGTTCCGCTTTTTGGAAGAGTAGGCCATTGTACGCCAGTGGAAACAGATGACAGAATTTACAAAACCGCATACACACGGGGACTAGATGTAAAAAAGCACATGAGTGCTTATTCCATTATCCTCGAAATAAAAGAATAAATAATAACAATAATAACATACATGTGTGTGTGGTGTGCAATCACATACATGTATGTGTACACGTATGAATTTTCTAAACATACCAAACTATATACTGGGCATGTTTTTATCCACCCCTTTGCTATCTGAACATAGCTTGCTAATTTTTTCCTTTCACTAGTTTCAGTCCTGTTTGTCTTAGCAACAAATGGACTTGTTTTTGTTGTTGATGATGTTGTTGTTTTCTGATTTGTTTTTCTTTTCACTTGACTTCTTTACATGTTACTTGTACAACTACAAGTGTTAGCATCTATAAAAAAAATATATTTTTTAAACACACACACACACAAAACAGAATTGCCACCCCATCCAAATAAATTAGTCCTATGTAACTGAGACATTTGCAAGTTACTTTTAGTTTTAGCACCTTTGGATTCCATTCTACATGATTACAAGTGAGTGATCCCAGCTCTACTTTACCCTTTGAGTTTTATCTTTTCTTCATACACACAAAAACAAATATTCAGATGAGAATAATGGAAAAAAGACTAATCACACTACATCTTGAAATTAAATGCAGAACACACACAAGAATTCATGTATCCATTTCATCATAATATCCTATTAGAATAGTACATAGTACTGTTTAATGCTAGTACTTATGCATTCATGAATGTCTAGATAAAAAATCAACAACACAAAAACAGCAAATGGCATTGACCGAGTGACACCTTTTGATAAGCGTGACACCTTTTGATAATGCTCTAATCAAAACATTTAAGTTTTATTTTAGATCAATTTTTTGCTGTCAAAACTACTTTAGTTTAATGCCCTATACTTCCACACGAGGTTTACAGCCTTTTCTATTCCAATCCAAATATGTTTCAAAATAGGCTAAAACTAGTAAAAGCCTAAATTTACATTTAATTTAGGAATAATTTGAGCAACTGAACGCAATCCGCCTATATTAAAGTAGTAGTAGCCTACTAGTAAGCAGTAGGCACTATCTTTCCACTGGCTGATACACTAATTATCTTTTATTCACAATTATGTAAAAGCCATATGTGCTGAGGCAATGTAACCTTTCTATTTCATTTGGAAGACGAAATACAACGAGTGGAAAGTGCTGGAAGTGGAATTGATCTTTGTGGTGATCATCACACGTGCCACACCCACCTGCCCCAGACTCCTGTTATGCTGAAAGCAATCAACACATCTGTCATGCACAATTTAAAATCTTATCGTCTAGCTAAACAATAACCACATAAACACAACAAATATGGCATATACGTAGAACTACATGAAATCATAAAAAGGCAAGTGGCAGTCACTGAACAAGAGGAAGACTTGAAAAAGAATGTGTTGTTTACCAAAACAAGTGACCGCACATGCTGACGACTGCATCGTTCGCCGTTTCAAGGCATATGTTGCACTCATATGTGCCACTGCTTTCTTCGGCAGAATTACCATCTCCACTTGGTGGTGGATTATTACTCGGAGGCGATGTGTCGGTACTCATTTCTATGAACTGTGTGCTACTTCTGACATCGTAGTTCAACACCTACGTCTCAGAGTAACATACGTTGCATTGCGCATGCGTAGTTTTGCCATGGGAAGTAAACCATGTCTTTAAAGTGGAGGACCAAGTAATCCACAGTTTCAAAAGAAAACAAAGCAAGTTGAGGAAAAAAAAATTCTTTTATTACCTTCTTTACTTGTAGATATGCTGATGCTTTTTTTATATAATCATTAAGCATTCCTATTTGAAAAATAATATGTGCTAAATATCTAGACATGCATAACTTCATGTCTCTCCTTTTTATGCTGCACACAAGCAGGTGTACAGACATTAATCCATCCATTAGTTGATTGACCAGTCAATCAATCACCCAGCCAAAAAGTTAGAGTCTTTATATTGAGGAGTGATATATTATAAATGTGTGATTTTAATCTCTCAAATCATTGCTCTGGGGAGAAGTGGTGGTTTTGCATATACCTCTCTTGTCCCCGCCCCCCCCCCCCCCCCCTTTTTTTTTTTCTCATTGTTTTGGTGTACACGCGGACAGGTTGTCAGGCAAACAAATAAACGGACACTCACACACACACACACACACACACACACACTACCACCAGCACCACCACTATTTTATTCATTCATATATATTTTGTATGTTTCTTGTTCTTGTTCAGCTATATTTATGACAACTCCATAGTTTCAGCCCACAGTAGGCCCATTTACGGCTTTTGATAGTAGTAGTAGTAGTAGTAGCTGTTGATCTTCTTCTTCTTCTTCTTCTTCTTCTTCAATGGTGTATCCCAACTTGATAATAAAGAATAATAGCTACATTTTTGTTCTATCTGGATTGACAAACGTTTAACCTAACTTTCTTTTTGAATAACTCTTTGTTGATCGGGTTTGAGTGTTGAGTGGGGAATTTTCTGTTTTTGTCAATATCTCCGTCTGCAGACATCATACCCCATGCCCCCCTCCACACACACGCACGCACACGCGCGCGCGCACACACACACACACACACACACCACAAAACTTTCATGGAATAATCACATTGAATATGTCCTGACCAAAGCTAGAATTTGCTAAAAATGGTGAGCAAGCAATACTGGGGCCAAGATATGTCATCTCTTATCCATTTAGCAACAGCACTTGTACGATCTAGATTAACTTATGCACAGGACTTTTTTTTCTCTGCTCCTAAATATTTGCTAAGAAAAATGCAGAGTGTAGACAGTAAGCCATTCAAGTTGGCGATTGGTGTTCCTGTACACGCATCAACTTTAAAAATGTATGCTGAAATAAATATCTTACCTTTTGAAGAACAAATTAAGCTTGCCTTGGCAAAGTATATTTTAAGAAGTTCGACAATCCAGATTTCTGATATTAAAGAACTTCATTTAAAATCGGATGTAGATTTTCCTAAAAGGGCTAAATCCATACAATCACTGACAACAATCAGTTCTTACACCTCTGATCTGTTCATATTTTCAGGAATGAATGTCAGAAATGTAGCATCTCGCCCAGTTTTCTCCCCAATTCCAAAGTGGGAATTAAACAGGGCTGAGTTTTGATATTTATTATTCTAATATTAAAGAAAAAGAAAGTCCCGCTGTCGCTGCAATAGCTAGAGCTCACATTGATGAAACATATAGTGGTTATTTTAGAGTTTTTACTGATGGTTCGGTAGTTGACTGTGGGAATGCTGGATCTGCTTTTGTAGTTCCTGCATTAAAGATTTTAAAAAATCTTATCATTTAGGCAAAGATTGTTCAATCTTTACTGTGGAAGTTATAGCTATATTAATGGCCTTAATTATTTTTTTTTTAATTAAATCTGCATATCAATATATTTAAGGTGCTGTTTTGTATCGATTCTAAGTCGGTTTTGCAAGCATTAAAAGCATTTAATACTAAGGTAAGAGGGGAATTAATCATTGAAAATTGTCACCTTATACATTTTCTTCCCTTGCGTTTTGCTGGATTCCGTCACATTGTGGAATCCACGGCAACGAGAAAGCTGACCAGTTAGCCTAAGCTGCTGCCATGGACACGGACTCTGAAGTTACAGCACCTCTGAACCTTCCACTCAGTCTTCAGGAGGGCATACTTCTGCTAAAAGAAAAAAAGCTTCTTAGAACCCTGTCAACAGCCAACGAAAGTATTCTTTACGTAAACATTCATTAAGTGTCAGAGTGTGTCATTTTCATAACAGACTGGTGGTAAGTATGATCTACAGGTTCAGATTGGATGTATTTAGGACTAAACATTGTAAACAGATAACTTGTCTTTGTGGTTCTAACTTATCACCTAAGCATGTCATTCTTCATTGTGAACTACTTCGACCATACTTTTCTGGTACAGTTGTAGATAAGATTTCAAATATGTCATTTGAACATTTATTGGCTGATAATGTGGTTATGTTGGAGATAGTTAGTTGTTTAGTTAGAAGCCCTATTGGCAAACTTTTGTAATTGTTCTTGCTGCAGTTTAAGCTGTTCAATGCCTCCCCCACCCCCCACCCCCCTCATCCCCGTCCCTCCCATAATTTCTTTGTATTTTTTTCTTTTATCTCGTGCACAGACACTAATAGGTAAACACACACACACACACACACACACACACACACACACACACACACACACACACGCACGCACGCACGCACGCACACACACACACACCACACACGCACGCACGCAGGCATGCACACACACACACACGCGCGCGCGTGCGCACGCACACACACAAACGTTCTCTACATATTGTAACACTTTATCTTTGGTCTAATATCACCTTGAGTGAACAGATGTTAAATTAAAGAAAGAACACACACACACACACACACACACACACACACACACACTTGTGGTACAAGAAAACTTTAAACATTGCATTAAAGATTAAGCATGTCATACACCTTTTAACCTTAAAGGGCATAAGTGTCACTTTCTGTTGGGTGCCTTCACACAGTGGATTCTTTCCAAATGAGTGGGCTGATAGAGCTGCTTAAAGAGGTGCAAAGCATGAACGGGAATCAGTAGCATTGCACGTGCCTTTATCATTACAAGAAGGCTACCACTTATAAGAACAAACATCATGGAGAAAGGTCACAGAAAGTATCACCCAAAAGAGAGATTCTTAAACAGATCTATCATCAATACTGATAATGCAAGAGTCGTGAGCCATTCTAAGGCTTGCACAAATATCTCCACAGCAAGAAGAGTGAAAAGTTTCTTTTATAAATAGAGCTTAATGCATTCGTAACCAAATTTAGTAGAAACAGTAAATGTCTATGTAGTGAGAATATTTCTAATACTCATATAATATTTGAATGTAAGAAAACAAAAGCTTTTTTACCCCAATTTTCTGGAAACTCCCGTAGAAGCATATTCAATAATTTGAATTTGGCATTTGATATTGCAAAAGGTCTCTGGCATAGTCCTATAGGACATTTACTATAGTTTCATTAACGTTTATGATTTAACAAAATTGTTTTTGTTTTGCTCTTTCTTTTAGAAAAATTGTTATTGTACCTTTTTGCTTTCCACGGTTTCTTTTCATGTTTAGATTACTCCCCCCCCCCCCCCCCCCCCTGCACATTTTTCAGTAGGACTCCACCACCACCACCTCAAATTTCATACACCCCTTATATATATATATATATATATATATATATATATATATATATATATATATATTTCCCTTTTTTCTTTTCTCTCTCTGTCTAATATCACTGAGAGTGAACAGACGTAAAATCGAAGACAACAACAACTGTTTTAGCACTCCTCTGTCACAAGAGACCAACGCTATTGTATAGTGTGTGTGTTTTTTGGGGGGGTATATTCTTACAGTTAGTGTAAGGATCCAATAAGCATTTATGTAAACATGAAACTAAAGCAACTATTTAAAAAAAAAAAAGAACACATCAACATGACCAAGTGAATTGAGTTCAAAATCTATATTTATTTATTTACTTATTTATTCTTTTATATCGAGGATAATGGAATAAGCGCTCATGTGCTTTTTTACAAGTCCCGTGTGTATGCAGTTTTGTAAATTTTGTCATCTGTTGTCAGCTATATAAACACAAGTTAGAGCTACATTTGTTATTGTACTTGTTAAAAATTCGCAAAAATAAATAAAAACAATACAAAATAAAGTCAATGACAACTGCTGTGAAGAAGAAGAAGAAGACGACGACGACAATAACAACTGCAACAGCAATAACTTCAACTAAACGTTAGATACGGGACAAAATTTCACATGATAGCCGAGGCTATAACTTTCTGTCAACAATCAAACCAAAGCAAAACTGAACGCTGACGTGTACGCATGCGTATTTTGCAGTCTCATTCAACATGGCAGCGCAGACGTTTCAACAAGAATACATGCAGATGCCCCCTGTTACACGGGCATATACAACTGCCTGTGTTTTAACTACAATTGCAGTGGTGGGTTGGCTTTTCTGTGTTCATTGTTCTGTGGAGAAGAATCATCAAATATATCGGCCGTGAAAAGAATTGTCCGCATAGAATCGGCATAGCAGACGACGCATTTGTTTCTAAAGGCAGTTTCAAGTTGTTCTCAGCGTGCACGTTCGACAACTCTTTTCAAATCTTGTATATTTTCCTTATTTTATCCCAAAAAGTCAGCTATATTAGAAGGTATTTGCTGACATAATCGTGGAATAATACATTACCACAAAACAGAGAAAAGATCTTTGTTTCTAGAAGAAAACAATGAGGCATGATTTACAGAGGCCAGCTTGTCACTTCCAGAATACTTGTACATCCGAGTTTTTACAATGTTAGTGTATCACAGTAGACCAGTAGTAGTAATACTATAGTACTAATACTTAGTACAGTGGTATTGTACAGAATTGTTGTCTTTACTAAAGCATGAATTAAGGCTTTAGGTGCAGACCCTCCACTGCTTTAGTCATATATTTGCCAGCAGATGGAAGTATTAGATGCCAACAGATCAAAGTTCAGTTCAACTTCAAATGTAATTTATGTCTAATGCCTGTGGCAGTGTGGGTGTGACTGTCAGTGTGTGAATTAGAAAAAAAATAATGTGTGAATATATACCCAGCGTGAAAGATTGTTAACTTAACATTGGCTGCTCTAAGCTAGAGATCAAGAAGGGATCAAAAGCCACATGTATCATGATGTATGGCAGCAGGGTAGCCTTGTGTCTAGCTAGAGCATTGAGCTCATGATCTGATACAGTGATAGCCATGGTTCCAGTTACCACTGGGGCACCCGTTTGAAGGGATTTTTTCCTTGGAGTTAACACCAGTACTGACTCCACTCTCCCAAAAATCCCTCAGATAAGACTATAGTATATATAGTATAGACTATAGAGCTATAGACGCACACAGAATACCTCGTGCACACATTAAAACCTGTTCAGTGGACATTCTACTTTTGGGACGAATAGGCCTTTGCATGCCAGTAAGAATGGATGAAAGCATTTTAACAGAATACATACTATTGTCATGTTCAGACATCACACTCAAAGTAGGAATGTGACTACCTTTGTGTGTGTGTGTGTGAAAACTGTTAATTATTGTTGGTTGCATGTGTAGGAGTGGATCGAATGCAAGCGCTTTGATTTGTTTGTGAAAGATATAGGGCTATATAAATTCTGTTTATTATTATTATATAGTGGGGGTAAAAGGGTTAAAAGCACATATTGTATGCAAAAATCTCATTGGTAAATGTAAGAGCTCTTCAAGGAACAACAAAAAGCAAAAGGCCTCATGCTACACATGTTTACAGAAATGATTAATCTCTGTTCTCCAGCATGAATCATTTGAATGACAATTGACATTAATGATGGTGTCATCAAGGAGAAATCAGAGAATAGTGGTAGACGCAGTGTGAATATATGTACAGCCTTCCTTCAGGTTACCCATGGATACATCTGGAATAATAGGACTAGGAGAGGCATTATTGTCTTTCGAATGCTTAGTTGGTTCTCTTGACGTTTTTGTGTGTGAGGGCAGTATTTAAAAAAAGTTGTGTAAACTTAATCTTTTACCCTCAAGAAAGATCATTTTGACTTGACTTAGGCTATAGTTAGAGATGGTTGCTATTTATTGATTTTAAAGTGAACTTACCCTTGACATACACGGTTGTGACAGGACCATGTGTAAATTATGAATACTTTCTTTTCAGACTTAGTTAACATGAACCCCGAAAATGTCTTCAGAGTTTTGACCCCTAGTGCTTCCAATAATTTTGCTATCATCAGATTAACTCTTGTAGGCAACAACTCCCAGTAGGATTTGGAATCATGTCAGAGCTGGCTGAGTGGACCCTTTGTCTGGCTTTCAAAAAAAGGAATATAATAATATGTCATCTACAGCTAGTACAAGCCACACTTTATAGTACTAGCCTAAGTTCTGCCATCATGGCTATTTTACAAGTTAAAACCGTGAATATTTGGCCTGCATAGGGTTTTTGAACACTTTGAAAGTTCAGTTTCTGCCATTGAAGTTATGAAAAATTCATGTCCCAGCCATATCCACACATAAATTAAAATGCGTAAGTGAATGCCTGTTTTTCTCTGTGAGTATAGGCCTAGTTACTGCCTTCCCCCCCACCCCTTCCCCACAGTCTAAAACTTATGCACTGTTTGAAAGAAATTCGTTCAATGTATAATTTTGAATAAAATATCAGAGCCTCAACTTGATTAGGAAAGGCAGCTTCTGGGTTAGTGGGTACAGATAAGATTGTAAACTTTTTAAAAGTTTAGATTCGATTGCTGGATCAAGTATATTTTTCTTTTTTTCCCCCCCATTGTCCACACCTTGCTTTATATGGATGCCATTATAGGTTATCCAGAAATACAGCTAACTTTTGTGCAAGATAATAACCAAGTGGACAAAACAACTCCAATTCAAATACTTCCACCTATTCAGAAAACTGGCATTTTCGAAAATCTTTAGAAAGATTAAATTTCACCGTTCAAATATTATACCAGTTTCACTTTCAGTGTTTGTTTTGGAAATTTTGATAAATGTTTTGTGCATTTGTCAGCAAGCCACAAATCTCTGTTCAGAGTAACATTACCACACACAGTAATCAGTTGAATTTTCTTTTTCTTGTGGGTTTTTTTTTGGTTTTGTTGGGGTTTAAAAAAATTTTTTTACTCCCAACCTTTTCACAAACTAGCATTTTACATTAAATTGGATATATTGTGATTTTATTTTTGGTTATTATTGCGCACAGGTTTGAAGAAGTAGATGTCGTGTGCATTGGCAGCAAATCATGTTCTGTAAAGGTGCTGGTGTTCTGTTTTCAGCAACTGGATATCATCACCCCATTCCAGATTTATTTTAATCCGGATCTGATCTTCCGACAGTACCAGGTGAGCAACGTGTTGTGTTATAAATATAATTAAGCATTTGGACTAAACCTAACCGTTGTATTCAGTTGTAAACTTAGCAGTTGGTAAATTATGTTTTAATACAGCACTTGATAATTTAAACAGCTGGTTTTGTGTCTCAGTATTTGGGAATTGAAGTATTTTTAACTGTGTTAACATACTTTCTATAGAAATTTGGTTGAGATAGAGTGTGTACACTGTAGTGTGTGTGTTCATATGCATATTTTATGTAATATGTGTACTTTAATTTAACATCCCAATAGTGCTTTTACTGTTTTAGACAAAAAAGAAAATAAGGATGAAGTTCTACAAAGCTGTGTGACATTAGATAAGGAACGTGTGTGCGCATGCATGCTTGTGAATGTGTATGCATGCACACATTCATGTTAGCATGCATGCATACTGTACTTGCATACATGTAAAATTTGCATGCGTGTGTGTTTATGTGCACATCAGCCTCATACATTCCGTTAGGTGTGGGTGTGCATGTGTGTGTGTGTACCACTATGTGTGTGTCACTGTGTGTGTGTGTGTGTGTGTGTCATTGTGTGTGTGTGTGTCACTGTGTGTGTGTGTCACTGTGTGTGTGTGTGTCACTGTGTGTGTGTTTGTGCACCAGAATTTGAAATATTTTAGAACAAAAAAGATGGCATTTATGAGATGGGTATTGATTTATCATATAAAATGACCTCGGTTATTAATGTGTGCATCATTTTATGCATACCTGTGCTTACAATAATGTGAACACCCATTGAATGTTTGCATACATACATGTGCCTCTTTGTGTGTGTCACTGTGTGTGTGTAATTTGCATGTACATATGCATGTATGTATACACAAACAGAAATATATTGGAATTTATAGCTATATTGTTATTATGTCTGTTGTTTTTGACAATCAGGTATGGCGCCTTGTGACCAACTTTCTCTATTTTGGCCCAATCGGCTTCAACTTTCTGTTCAACATGATCTTCGCCTATCGCTACTGCCGAATGTTGGAAGAGGGGTCATTTCGGGGTCGGACTGCTGACTTCTTTTTCATGTTTGCTTTCGGCGGAATGCTCATGATTGTATCCTTTATTGTGAGGAGTTCTTGATTGGTGTTCTTTTTAATGTGGAGTTTGTGTGTGTGTGTTGATAAATTCTTTCATCTTTATTCTTTTTATTTCGAGGATAATAGAATTAAGCGTTCATGTGCTTTTTTATACATCCAGTCTCCATATGTGTGCGGTTTTGTAATATTTTGTTATCCGTTCCCATCGGCACACAATGGCCTACTCTTTTTGAAAAGTGGAACAGATTTTAACATATGCGCAAGATGTTCTGCGTACGTTTGCACACAGGACCTCAGTTTGTAGTCTCATCTGAAGGACTTTTGGGGGAGGGGAGGGGGAGAGAGAGAGAGGAGAGAGAGAGAGAGGAGAGAGAGAGAGAGAGAGAGAGAGCAGATTCAGGGACAGATGTTTTCACAGTATTATATATATGGGTTTTTTGGGGTATTTTTTGCTTTTGTTCAGGGAACCCATCCAACCACCCATCACCAACCCATCTGCGTTTGTGTGTGTGTGTGTGTGTGCGTCAAAGTCAAACTTTTATTTTCAGATGGTACATTGAATAAGCAGTGCATTTGCTTATTTTCATCAAGCCATCTTGCGTGCATGCGTGCGTGTATGTGTGTGTGTGTGTGTGTGTGTGTGTATGTTGGGAGGGGTGCAGGTTTAACCTCTTAACTGCCCAGTGCAAGTGCACCCTATATGCTGGGGAATAAAATTCTTATGTACCACTGCTATTTTCATATCCCTCTTACTCAGAAACTACTACATGAATATTCCTGATAGTCTGCCCAATGACAGTATATATATCATAGATTACTTCGAGGCAAGCTCAAATTAGTTAGCATGATATTTCACTGCGAAAATATATTTCAAATGTAAAAAATCGACCAAAAATACGATTTCTTTATCACCATTGTCATTCTGAGTACCCCGATCTCAATAACGTCAAACATAAGTCTAGGCCAAATCTCATTCATTTTTTAAAAAATGCACGATTACCTGAATCATACACGATCGTTTTCATCACTGTAAGGTAAGTCTACAGTTTTTTATGCCACTTTTACAGCTGTGTAAAGTTATTGATGCCTTCAACAAGAAGTGTCAAGCCATTTTGAACAAGAACTTCCCAAGCAGTCATGCATAAAAACACAAAATACGAGCTAAAAAACGATCGTTTTTGCCACGGTTTTTGCAGCTGGATGTTGCCAAGCAACAGGAGAGTGATCTCCATTAATTTTGGAGTTCTTTCCCTTTAACTGTAGTCAAGAAAGCAGGCTTGTTTTCTTTGGTTCGACACCCCGGAAATTTTCCGGGTTAGAGGCGTATAGGGTGCACGTTTAGCCCCGGAAAATTTCCAGGGTAAGGCAGTCTAGTGGTTAATCCCCACCTTTAATTCATCAGATGTTGCATGCCGCCAAGATCTGAATCCTGAGCTTCATGGACCCAGCAAATGGAAGTCAAAATGTTCCAGTCCGCTCAGCTAGCCTGTAGCGTCCATCTATTAGTGGTGAGGTCCGTCATTACGAAATTGTTGATGACAGTATGATATTTGTCGACAAGATGATAGATAATCTGGTTTTGTTTTCGTTTTACAAGATTCAGCGCCACGTAAATTGTGTACATTATGATTATAAGCACTTTGATTTGTCTCTGCAAGATATAGCGCTATATAAATTCCATTTATTATTATTATTATGATGATGATGATTATTATCATTATTATTATTATTATTATTATCACTTTTATTATCATCGAACTGAATGTCAAAGTCCTTCGGATGAGACTATAAACACATGCAGAACATCTTGCGCACACGTGAAATCCTGTTCCGCTTTTCGAAAGAGTAGGCCATCGTGTGCCGGTGGGAACAGATGACAAAATTGACAAAACCGCATACACACGGGGACTAGATGTAAAAAAAAAAAAAGCACATGAGTGCTTATTCCATTATCCTCGATTAAAAAAAAAAGTCATTATTATTAAATATTATTATCACCACCATTATTATTATTATCATCATTATTATTACCATCATTATTATTATTATCATCATCATCACCATTTTTATTATTATCATCATCATTATTATCATCATCATCATTATTATTATTATTGTTATCATTTGCCTTGACGTAGCGCGACAGATGCTGGCTTTGTTCGTGAACCTGGTGTTCCTGGGCAGTGCCTTCACGATCATGCTGGTGTACGTGTGGAGCCGGCGTAACCCTTACACCCGCATGAACTTCTTTGGCCTGATGAACTTCCAGGCCCCTTACCTCCCCTGGGTGTTGCTGGGCTTCTCTCTGCTCTTGGGCAACTCCATCATCATCGATCTCATGGGTAACTTAACTGAACTTTTATGGGATCGTTTGTGCTAGTCTGTGTATGTGCGCATGTGTTGTTTGTTTTAGTGTGTATGGGTAACTGAACTTTTACATATGGGATCGTTTGTGCTAGTCTGTGTGCGTATATGTTGTTTGTTTTAGAGTGTATGGGTAGCTTAACTTTATGGGATCGTTTGCGCTGGTCTGTGTGCGCATATGTTGTTTGTTTTAGTGTGTATGGGTAACTTATCTTTATGGGATCGTTTGTGCAAGTCTGTGTGCGCATATGTTGTTTGTTTTAGAGTGTATGGGTAGCTTAACTTTATGGGATCGTTTGTGCAAGTCTGTGTGCACATATGTTGTTTGTTTTAGAGTGTATGGGTAACTTATCTTTATGGGATCGTTTGTGCAAGTCTGTGTGCGCATATGTTGTTTGTTTTAGTGTGTATGGGTAACTTATCTTTATGGGATCGTTTGTGCAAGTCTGTGTGCGCATATGTTGTTTGTTTTAGTGTGTATGGGTAGCTTAACTTTATGGGATCGTTTTTGCTAGTCTGTGTGCGCATATGTTGTTTGTTTTAGAGTGTATGGGTAGCTTAACTTTATGGGATCGTTTGTGCAAGTCTGTGTGCACATATGTTGTTTGTTTTAGAGTGTATGGGTAACTTATCTTTATGGGATCGTTTGTGCAAGTCTGTGTGCGCATATGTTGTTTGTTTTAGTGTGTATGGGTAGCTTAACTTTATGGGATCGTTTGTGCTAGTCTGTGTGCGCATATGTTGTTTGTTTTAGTGTGTATGGGTAACTTATCTTTATGGGATCGTTTGTGCTAGTCTAGTATGTGCGCATATGTTGTTTGTTTTAGTGTGTATGGGTAACTTAACTTTATGGGATCGTTTGCGCTGGTCTGTGTGCGCATATGTGTTGTTTGTTTTAGTGTGTATGGGTAACTTATCTTTATGGGATCGTTTGTGCTAGTCTGTGTGCGCATATGTTGTTTGATTTAGTGTGTATGGGTAACTTATCTTTATGGGATCGTTTGTGCTGGTCTGTGTGCGCATATGTTGTTTGTTTTAGTGTGTATGGGTAACTTATCTTTATGGGATCGTTTGTGCTGGTCTGTGTGCGCATAAGTTGTTTGTTTTAGTGTGTATGGGTAACTTATCTTTATGGGATCGTTTGTGCTGGTCTGTGTGCGCATAAGTTGTTTGTTTTAGTGTGTATGGGCAACTTATCTTTATGGGATCGTTTGTGCTAGTCTAGTATGTGCGCATATGTTGTTTGTTTTAGTGTGTATGGGTAACTTAACTTTATGGGATCGTTTGTGCTAGTCTGTGTGCGCATATGTTGTTTGTTTTAGTGTGTATGGGTAACTTAACTTTATGGGATCGTTTGTGCTAGTCTGTGTGCGCATATGTGTTGTTTTAGTGTGTATGGGTAACTTATCTTTATGGGATCGTTTGTGCTAGTCTGTGTTCGCATAAGTTGTTTGTTTTAGTGTGTATGGGTAACTTATCTTTATGGGATCGTTTGTGCTAGTCTAGTATGTGCGCATGTGTTGGTTTGATTTAGTGCGTATAGAGTTGCGGGTGGATCGATGGTCTAGAGGTAACGCGCCTGTCTAGAAAGCAAAAAGTCTGGGTCGGAAGTAGTGTGTGGTGGTTCAAATCCCGTTTGGGCCCGAAACTTTTCCCCCATCCATTAGACCATGAGTGGTGGTCTGGGCGCTAGTCTTTCGGATGAGACGATAAACCGAGGTCCCATGTGTTGCACAAAATTATTCAGCGCACGTAAAAGAACCCACGGCAAAAAGGGAGTTGTCCCTGGCAAAATTCTTAGAAAAAGCCACTCTGATAGGGAAACAAATACAGATCGAAAAAAAAGAAAAAAAGAAAGGGTGGCGCTGCTCTTGTGGCGACGCGCTCTCCCCGGGGAGAGCAGCCCAAATTTCACGCAGAGAAATCTCGTGACTCAAAGTGGTATAAATAAATGAAATAAATGAAATGAAATAATCGTGATATTTAAAATTTTACGAGGTGACAGCCCTGATATGGCCTCTGTGGTTGAGAAGGCTGTGAACAAGAGGATTGGGTTGGATTGGTTTGCGTTGTTAGTTTGTATGCTGTTGAATATGCGTGTAGCATTGTTGTGTTGTTGCAGTGTATTTAATGTCTGTTCACATTTATTTATTTATTCTTTTATATCGAGGATAATGGAATAAGCACTTATGTGCTTTTTTACATCCAGTCCCCAGGTGTATGCGGTTTTGTAAATTTTGTCATCTGTTCCCACCGGCACACAATGGCCTACTCTTACGAGAAGCGGAACAGGATTTAATGTGTGCGTAAGATATTCTGCGTGCGTTCGCCTTGGTTTATAGTCTCATCCAAAAGACTTTTGGGGAGAGTGGAGTCGGCACTGATGTTAACTCCAGGGGAAAATATCCCCTTGAACGGGAATCAAACCCGGGTTGTCAGATTGCGAGCTCAATGTTCTAACCACTAGGCTACCCGTCTGCAAATCAATTCATCATCAATTAATGATATTAGAATCAATGATATTAGACTGAAAAGAGAGAGACAAAAGAAAGAAACAGAAAGGGAGAGAAGAGGGATTGCAAGAGAGCATAAAAAGAGGGAAGGAGGGGAGGAGAAGAGGGATAACAATAAATCATGAAATGTGTTTTTTAATGTGTGTCTGTGTCTCCTAGTGAGCAAGTGTGCGTGCATGCGAATGATTAAGTCAATCTTCATCGACCTTATATAAAGGAGAGTAAAAGGACAAAAATTAATTCCATCCACTTGTTGACCGTGATATGTTTACAATTCTAGCTGGAAGAGAGTAACCATTACATTTTCATCGCTAGAATGGAAGAAAGTAAAAAGTCTTTTTAAAAAAATTGAAAGAAAAACAGCAGAATAGTACACTATTCTATTTGATATCATCAGAGTAGATGAAGTCAATCTTGATTGTCGTGAAATGTCTGTTCTGCATAAAACAGTAGAATACAATAGTGCACAGAGTATTATATTTTATAACATCAAGGCAGATGAAGTCAATCTTGATTGTCATGAAATGTCTGTTCTGCATAAAACAGTAGAATAGTACACAGAGTATTACAGATGGGATAGCCTAGTGGTTAGAACATTGCGCTCGCAATCTGACGACCCGGGTTTGATTCCTGTTCAAGGGGATATTTTCCCCTGGAGTTAACATCAGTGCAGACTCCACTCTCCCCAAAAGTCCTTTGGATGAGACTATAAACCGAGGCCCCATGTGTGGACGCACACAGAAATCTTGCTCACATGTTAAATCCTGTTCCGCTTTTTGTAAGAGTAGGCCATTGTGTGCCGGTGGGAACAGATGACAATTTACAAAACCGCATACACCCGGGGACTGGATGTAAAAAAAGCACATGAGTGCTTATTCCATTATCCTTGATATAAAAGAATAAAATAAAATTAAAAAAAACAAAAACAAATTTTTTATAACATCAAAGTAGATTTTGTATGTCTATCTGATTGTCATGAAATGTGTGTTGTGCGTTGCAGTGTGATGATGTTATATGAAAAAAAACAAAAAAACAAATGATGTATGGTTTGCAGGCATTGCCATCGGCCACATATACTACTTCTTTGAGGACGTATTTCCACAGCAGCCTGGGGGGTTCAAAGTCCTCAGGACCCCAGGATTGTTGTAAGTATAGGATAGATACACAGCTGCTGTTGATATAGATCACACACACACACACACACACACACAGAAGAAACCTCATTTTGTTGTGATGGATGTGTTGCACAATAATTTTTTTTTTTTTTAAATCTCCTGTAGAATTATTGTGGTCATTTTCTCAAGGTGGTGGTTTTTCTGTCTTTTCAACCAGTTTGCAATCAGAGGGTGAAAGCAAAAATGAAACCTGAAGAATAAATATTGTAGCTGTAACTTGGGTGTTGAGGTTGTCTTTGTTTTGGGGCTATTTTTGTTTTGTTTTGGGGTTTTAAGTATGTTTTTTGTCAGTTTTTTTCTGAAGTAAATATCAGAATGTTCAAGTTGAAATTTATTTTAGAACCAAAACATTTTTTTTCTGCAATTTTTGTGTTGTTTTCACCAGTTGTCAACTTTTATTTTTTAACCAAGCTAGAATTGTAGAACAAATAAAATAGAAAAAAGTAAAATAAACCCAAAGTAAACCACCTTCAAAACAAAAACAAAAAGCTGGGATGAGTATCTGTTGAATGTTGTTATTACCGCTTTACATATTTCATAATCTGAAAATTGTAAATATTTTTTATAATCTACCATAGGGGTTCTAGATTGAAGTTTAGGACCGCTCAGCGTCGTCAGATTATGAAGTCAAGCGCCGAGACGCTGAAAGGGATCAGCGTCATTTTAGTTGAGATACCTTTTCCAGTCATTATGGTGATCGTAAAGCAGGTTGAAAGTTTCTACAGTGGAGGCGAAAGGTTATGGAAAATAGCCAACATGCTGCATAACTGATTAACGTAACGACCTGCCAACAAGTAAACCGTGAGGTTGTGGGTTCGATTCCCAGCTTCACCCTTTCTTCCCAGTTTGACAAAA
Organism: Rapana venosa; assembly: GCA_028751875.1. Taxonomy (NCBI): domain Eukaryota; kingdom Metazoa; phylum Mollusca; class Gastropoda; order Neogastropoda; family Muricidae; genus Rapana; species Rapana venosa. Next base: position 9,126,637 of record CM054157.1, read on the forward strand.
AAAATCGAACTGAATGTCAAAAGTCCTTCGGATGAGACTAGAAACCGAGGCCCCGTGTTCAAATGCATGCAGAACATCTTGCGCAAACGTTAAATCCTGTTCCGCTTTTCAGAAGAGTAGGCCATTGTGTGCCGGTGGAAACATGACAAAATTTACAAAACCGCATACACATGGGGACTGGATGTAAAAAGCACATGAGTGCTTATTCCATTATCCTCAATATAAACGAATAAATAAATAATAAATAAAATAAATAAAAACTTTCTTCTTCATAAGAAAAATCCATGTTGTTTTATAGGTGGAATGAAGAAAATAGTGACCATTGATTGTCGTGAGTTTAGTCATGCTGTTATGAGGAATTGTTAGTGAGATCGTAATAAAATGATTGTCATGATTTTTGGTATGTTGTTATGAGAAGTGACAGATGAAGAAGATAGATATTGACTGCCAGGAATTATTGACGAAGAGTTCGTGAATATCAATAACCTAGACTTTTGCCATGCTGCTGTGAGAAATTTTGTTATGTTTTTTATGAGGAATTATTGATGGTAAAAAAGGTAAAGGTGTCCCGTAACCTATAAGGTCGTAGGGGAGCGAGGCATCAGAGACCTCACTTCTCTAGGGGCCAGCGTATTGAGGGCAGCGCCCATCTCCTCTCCCTCGCTGCTTTACCTTCCCTGACCCTAAAGAGGCAGGTACCCATTTACAGCTGGGGGACAGTACTGAAGCCAAGGTGCGCAAACAGTCACCCATCCGAGTGGTAACCACGCTCGACACTGCATAACTTGGCTTGGGGGGGAAAGCGAGTGCTCCGACCACTGAGCTATCTCGTTCCCATTATTGATGAGCTCATGAATATTGATAGTCATGATTTTAGCATATTATATATTCCTACTCAGGCTGGCAGCGTACCGTAACTTTCCTTCGCTCGTTTCGACAGAAAATACCTGTTCGACAGTCACAACGATGATCCCAACTACAACCCTCTACCCGAAGATCGACCCGGGGGTTTCGACTGGGGTCAAGGGCAAGCATTAGGGGAAAACAATGCTGCTGAGAACCAACAGTGATCTCCCTTGGTGGACCATGCTTTTTCTCTGGATATTTTTTTGTGTGTGTGATCGGTGAAATACCTGCCAGAGGCTGAACTTTTATTTTTTTGTCTTAAATTTTGTTTTGGTTTTTAATATTGTTTGGTCTTGCCATCAGGTTGATTTTTGTTTTTGTTTTTTTTGTCCAGTATATTTTTAGTTCAGAGTTGTGTTTTGTTGAAAAATTTTTTATTTTATTTTCTACTTAATTTTTTTTTCTTTTCTGTTTGCTCAAGTTATTTCATTTATCATTTATTTATTCATCTTGTGATTTTAAAAAAAATGTATATATATCTAGGCCCCTATCTGTGTACTTATTTATTTTATCATTTACTGGTGTTTTTTCGAGCCAACAAGAATACATTTTGTTATGGTTCAAGGAACGTGTATTGCAGACTGCGTAAACTTTAGAAGAAAAAAAAAATTGCAAAAAGTATAAACTAGGGAAACAAAAAGGGGGTGGGGGGCTAATGTCCAATGCTGAAAGAGGACAGAAAGAAGACTTCAAAAGGAGAGATGAATAGATGGAAGGAGAGGGGGGGGGGGGGGGGGGGGGGGGGGAGTCTTTTGGCAGTGTCTGCAACAGATGTCAGGTTTTGGCAGTGGAAAAAAAATCTGAAAAATCTGACTTTTTTTTTTTTTTAAGGAAAATTTTATGAGGTTTTGATCAGTATATATATATATATCACTGATTCAGCACTGCCAGTCCTGACATCACCTCTCTCTCTTGCTCTCTCTCTCTCTCTCTCTCTCTCTCTCTCTCTCTCTCTCTCTCTCTCTCTCTCTCTTCTCTCTCTCTCTCTCTCTTCTTCTTCTTCTTCTCTCCTCTCTCATTCTTGAGAGTGAGAGAGAGAGAGAGAGAGAGAGAGAGAAAGAGAGAGAGAGAGAGAGTTTGGATTATTTTATTTTGTGGATAATGAATAAGCACTCCTGTGCTCTCGTGTGTGTGTGTGTTTTTATTCATCTATTTGAATTCTTTTATTTTGAGAATAAGGAATAAGCACTCGTTTGTTCTTGTGTGTGTGAGAGAGAGAGTGGTGTGTGTGTGTGTGTGTGTGAGAGAGAGTTTGGATTATTTTATTTTGTGGATAATGAATAAGCACTCCTGTGCTCTCGTGTGTGTGTGTGTTTTTATTCATCTATTTGAATTCTTTTATTTTGAGAATAAGGAATAAGCACTCGTTTGTTCTGTGTGTGTGAGAGAGAGAGTGTGTGTGTGTGTGTATGAGAGAGAGAAAGAGAGAGAAGAATAAGTTACTGTAGTATAAAAAGACCAAAAAAAAGTCAGAGGAGAGTGATGGGTGGCGAGTTGGAATTTTCCAACAATAAAATTCATATAAAACAGCACCATCCTCTCTGTAATATAGATTTGCTAAATTGATATATATGTATGTATGATGCTTTGTACGTGCACTACTTTGTCGTGGGTGTAACGTTAAAATCCCTTTACCAACAACACTTGTGGATATACCCTGCCAGAGGCAAACACTACAGTTACCCCCAGCAGCCGTTGAGCGAGTAGTATGCTTGAAATAACTGATTAATTAGCATACACATTACAGCTTGGGGGTAAGGAGGGGGGGTAGTAGTCAAGACAATTTGTGAAAGTGCTGAAAAAAAGTGAACACTTTTAGTTGGTTGTGTTGTTGTTGGGATTGTGGTGGGGGGGGGGGGGGGGGGGGGTGTTGTTTGGTTTGGGGTTTTGTGTTTTTGAGTGGGGAGGGGGGGTGGTTGTTTGTTTGGTTTATTTTTGGTTAGCAGAAGACTTCTTCTTCTTCCTTTTTTGTCATGTTTCTCCCAGGGGAGGTTTGACATTGATGAGCCTTCTCCATCTCTCTCTGTTTTGAGCTTCCTCCTTATTTATTGCCCCCTTTCTCTAAGATCATCTGCAATACATGTAGCCCAGGTCTTGCTAGAGAGAGTTTAGCAGCAGAAGACTGTTTTAATGAAAAAGGAGTATCTCATTTTAGATTTTTAAGGGAGTGGGACCTCTCCTAATTCTGCATTACATGGTCAGGGTTGTGGCTCTGCAAAGCCTGGTTTGCCATTTTATACGAGTCGCCTTTCACATGCTTCATCTCTTCACATTCTGTGCGAAGTCGGTACCGTTCTGTTGCCAGAGCCAGTGTGTACGTTTACCTGCTCGTGTTTCTGAAGTCTGTGTGATGTACAGATACACGATAAGGAGAATTGAAATATACGTGATAAAAAAAGGTAAAAGGTAAAGGAGTCCCATAACCTATAAGGTCGTAGGGGAGCGAGGCGTCAGAGACCTCACTTCTCTAGGGCCAGCATATTGAGGGCGACGCCCATCTCCTCTCCCTCGCTGCTTTACCTTCCCGTGATAAGGAGAGTTTAAATATTGATGTACCTAATTTTTTTATCTGATTGCTGTATGATTGTCTCTGGCAAGGATTCGTGCACTAGCAGATACAGGTACATACTGGAAAAATGTATGTGTTAATCTTGTAACATATGACCTCGCATACTTACCGTGTCCAGAACAGGACAGAATAAGTGGATGGAAAAGAAGATTTGGTTTTAGTGATCCATGGAATTAAGCCAGTGAATGGAGGAAATGCCTCGTGTACGGGTTTAGAGAGCGATGTAAATAAACGTACACTTATTCACGTATTTTTTAAAGTTTTATAGAATATATGAACAAAATCTACACACCCTTACTCCCATCCACATAATTTGTGAAATACCAAATATTTTGGTTATTTTAAGCCCCATCCCCCCCCCCCCCCCCCAACTAAAAAAAAAAGGGGGGGGACCCCCATTAAATAGGATAAGATATCCAATGTTCTCCCCCGAAAATTTAAAAATTTATGATTATTTTCAAATTGGCAAAAAGTGGGGTTGAAAAACAAAAAAACAACTACAACAAAAAAAAATGGCCATGGGGTTTTTGAAAGGTAAACGGGCCCTTTGGAGTGGAGTATTATTAAAAAAATTCTCCCTTTTTCGTTTTTGGGGAAAATTTATGGTACTAATGAACCAAGGGTAAAAAAAAATGAAAAGACTAAAACAAAAACTACAAGTTGAGTAGTTTTTCGTTTAAAACGAAAACTTTATGTTTCAAAACCCACAAGAATTTTGGGGGGTTTCAAGCGTACCAGAAAACCAACAAACATTTACACGTTTAAAAAGCACGCGGGGAAACAGCCATTCGGGGTTTTGGATTCACGAGTCGTTCCCCCCCCCTTTCACTGCTACCATTCCACCCATCCCACCCCCTGGTGCTGATATGCAGGGGAAGCACACTTAGATCTTAAAAGAAAGGGGTGCGCAATTTGGACCCTTTAAAAATTTTATTGCAGTTTGATTTTCTGTGTGAAATTATTTTGGGAGAAAAAATCAAACCCTACTTGTTTTGGTCATCAATGAAAACAAGAACCAAATACTCGTTTTTTGGGAGTGTAATTATTTTAGAAAAAAAAAAACCTCCACCAAACCTTTAGTTTCTCGAATGTGCTTTTCATCTTTTTTTTAAAATGTCATACCAGTCCTCGGGGAGGGGTTTAAATTTGGGCAAATTAAGGGGAGGGACGATATAAATAATTGATGAAATAAAATGATGATGGTGCTGATGATGTCGGGCTTCTGTATTGCTTGTGTGCATATTGGAATTTCTCTTCTGTATGGGGTTCAGTGTACGATTAGTAGACCTTGATCGTGTTCATGGGTTTTTCTGTTGGTTTTTTTTTTTGGGGTTTTTTTTTTTTTTTGAATGGCTTTTGTGTGTGTGTGTGTGGTGTGTGTGTGTGTGTGAGAGAGAGAGAGAGAGAAGAGAGGAGAGAGAGAGAGAGAGAGAGAGAGAGAGAGAGAGATATTCCTTGTTAAACTTTGGTACTCTATGAAGGACTGTATCTATGCAAAAGGTACACTTGTGTTTTAGGATGTTTTAGACATGTTTGTCAGCTCTGTTAATTAAGCAAACATGTTATAAAGTAGGCACAGAGAGCAGTAGTGGCAGTGTGAAAACGAGTCTATACTACTGTTGCTGTTTGTGTTCATATAATTTGTCTTCTTTTAAAAAAACAAAACAAGAAAAGAAACTGCACAGGGTCTTTGTGTTTTATTCTTGCTGTTCTGTTTTTTGGCATTATGCTACACGGGCTCTTTCTTCAGATTAAAATTGTAACATAGAAAAATCCCCCAGTAGACAAACAAAATACTGATATGTGTATAAAGAGACAAAGTTTAACCCCTGCTGTAACACTTTAAGTGACATACAACTCCTCTGTGTACTTTTGATGAGTGTAGGTAAGGAAATTACAGTTCATACCCCCAAAGTCTGAATGTGGCTATCTTAATGGTGGGTTAGGAAGGAAGGAGGGTGGCAGGATAGTTAAGACGTTCGCCTGCCAACAAGTAAACCTTGTGGTTGTGGGTTCGATCCCCAGCCTCGCCCTTTCTTCCCAGTTTGACAAAAAAATCAAACTGATTGTCAAAGTCCTTCAGTCGAGAGAATAAACTGAGGCCCCGTGTGCGAACGCATGCAGAACATCTTGCGCACTTGTTAAGTCCTGTTCCGCTTTTCGGAAGAGTAGGCCATTGTGTGCCGGTGGAAACAGATGACAAAATTGACAAAACCGCATACACATGGGGACTGGATGTAAAAAAGCACATGAGTGCTTATTCCATTATCCTCGATATAAAAGAATAAATAAATAAATAAATTAAAACGGTTGCATCCTCAGAATCTGACTATTGGTGAACCTCAGAGCTTTAGCCATGGAGCAACCCCACCCCCTCCCCCAAAACTACAGTTCACTAGTAGCTGGCCTCCCAAAGTGACTCACTTTTGAACTGAAAAATATGTATGGAGTAGTACTGACCATTTAACTTACGCATAAGTCAGACCATGTTCGCTATCCTCAATATAATGTATTGGCACCTTGTTGATGAGAGAAAAACATTCAGCATATTGCTTTTTAACCTTGATTGCCTTTTTAACCTGTGTTGTTCATACATTTTGATCTTTTCCAATATCTTCCTTCGTGCTAGATTGCTTGTTTTACAGTTGCATGAATATCCTTTTCATATTGTCTGTCTCTCTCTTCTCTGCGTTCGTTCCCTTACCAGGTGGGATAGCGTAGCACCTGGTCTTCTCCTGTGCTTGTAGCTCTGCAGGTCTGCCTGCTGGCCTCAGCTGTCACATTCCGACTTCAGGGCAGTTCATTTTTTTGTACAGGATGCATGCTAGGTATGTTTGTGTTTGCGTAACCCACCTAAAGCCGACATGAATTACAAAATCTTTAACATGCATATTTGATCTTCTGCATGTGTACGTACGTGAAAGGAATTAAGGCTGTGGCATGTCTGTACTCGGGAGTTGGCCTGGGGGATTGTAAAAATCCCCACCCTTAATTTACCAGGTTTTGCTGCCGAGAATCGAACTAAGGACTTGATGGACGCACGGCAGTGAAGGCAAAAGAGTCTTTACCACTCAGTTATAGCGCCTGCTTCACAGTGTTGTTTGAAAACTGGTTGGGTTTGATTTTTCCTCTGTAAGCTCATTCTTGTTTAAAACGCTTTTTTTGGTTAATCTGATTCTGCGTTTACCTTAACGTTTGCTCTTAACCTTTTCCCTGTGGGTAACCCACTATAGGGTAATGAACCATCTACTACTAATCCTTCCCTCCTTAATCTGATTCTGCGTTTACCTTAACTTTTGCTCTTAACCTTTTCCCTATGGGTAACCCGCTAAAGGGTAACCAACCATCTACTAACCCTTCCCTCCGTATCACCCACTACTGGGTTACAGTAACATACAAATGTGCTCAGTGCACATGGACTGGGAAAGAAGGCTTCTCTCTCTTAACGTAGGGATAGTGTTAAAAGTTATCTGCATCCCTGTACAGGAGTACTACAGACAGAAAGGTTGAAGATCGATAGATAAAAGGTTGTCTGTGGCTTATGCTAGTTTATATGATTAACACAATGGAATCGCTTTCAAGGTTACATGATAGTTATTTTGTGATGCATTATTTTTTTGTCATTTAAAATTTATAAAAATTCAGCAAACGTAATGAAATCAATTAAATCCATCATATCATATTCCAGTTTTTTAAACGTTTATTTTGTGTACTTTTGACATATTTTAACAAAGAATATCAGTATGAATGTGAGTGTGTGTGTTTTTTTAAATTCTTTTATTTATTAAAAAAAGATCTTATTTAATTTTATTCTTTTATTTTGAGGATAACGGAATAAGCACTCCTGTGCTTTTTTTCATCCAGTCCCTTTGTGTAAGCAGATTTGTAAATATTGTCATCCGTTCCCACTGGCACACAATGGCCTACTCTTCCAAAAAGCGGAACAGGTTTTAACATGTGCGCAAGGTGTTCTGTGTGCGTTTGCGCACAGGACCTCAGTTTATAGTCTCATCCATGTTTTATATATATATATATATATCTGTGTGTGTGTGTGAGTGTGCATTTTGTTTTAAATCATGTCAATGAATGCTAAAAAGAAAAATATTAATAAAAATTAACACACAATGACACACGCTACTTTTGACAAGATCTGAATATCAAACAGATTGATTTTAGACACAGTTAACTGTTCTCAGCCTCAAGAATCCATTCTGAAATAAAAAATCTCCATATCTACTGAAAAATTAGTTAACTTCTTTTGTGCCGGATTTCTTGGAATTTTTTTTTTATAATTGCATTGTTAGAAGAAAAAAAATAATGTAGTTTAAAGGAAACAACTCCTTGCCCAAGAAAATGGTTGACCAAACTGCATAGGTAGTTTATCCGTTGATTAAAAACTCTGTTTACTTTTTGGAAAATCTGAAATATGCCGTAGTTATGCATACAGCACAGCATCTTGTAATATCAAGACTATTGTAGCTGTAGCTATGATACAACTCCAATGAATTAAGATGGTGTGTGTGTGAGTGGCCCCTAGGTTGTGTGTTTAATTTTTTTATTCTTTTATATCGAGGATAATGGAATAAGCACGTATGTGCTTTTTTACATCCAGTCCCCGTGTGTATGCAGTTTTGTGAATTCTGTCATCTGTTCCCACCGGCACACAATGGCCTACTCTTCCGAAAAGCGGAACAGGATTTAACGTGTGCGCAAGATGTTCTGCGTGCGTTCGCACACGGGGCCTCGGTTCATAGTCTCATCCGAAGGACTGTGTGTGTGTGAGTGTGTGTGTGAGTGTGAGTGGCACTTGCCATTCAGTTCTTGTTTTTCTGTGAATCATAAGGCAACAGCAGTGTGGGGTGTGGGTCACAATGTCTGCTTTTCACGTTCTGGTTATATTGAAGTACATTTTTTGTTGTTGTTTGGTGGTTGTGTTTTTCTTTGGGGATGGGGGAGGGGATTGTCTTTGGTTTGTGGGTGTGTGGATTTTTGTGGGTGTGCGGATTTTTTGTTTTTTTTCAATATCGATGAGATTTCCTTGTGGGATAAGCACTGCTGATGTGTTCATTGTCATTGTTTTTGTATTGTATTGCACACCACATTTAGTCACGGTAGATTTCTCTTCTTGAAATTTGCATTGCTCTCCCTGGGGAGAGCGCATCGCCACAAGAGCAGCGCCATTTATTTCGTTTCAGTTTTTCTATCTGCATGTGTACATCTTTCCCTGTGAAAGTGTTGTTTTTTTTCAATAGAAATTTTACGCGAGACAACTTTCTTGTTGCCGTGGGTGCTTTTACATGCACTGAAAATGTTTGCACACAGGGCCTCACAGTTTATCATCTCATCTGAAAGAGTTGCATTCAGACCATCACTTAACACATTTCTTCCCGAGGCACGAGTCCCTCGTGACTGACTCGTTGTTTACAAGAGACCGCGGAACGAGGGACTCGTGTCCTGAACATTATTTTCAGTTTTTGGTGAATAGTTTCAGTCAGCCTTGCTAACTTCCTTTTTATATGAAGTAACCTTGCTAACTTCCTTTTATATGAAGTAAGATTACTCTTGGTTCTTCCTGTGCCACATGTCAACTGTGTGTTCCAACAATCCATTGAGAAACAAAATTTTAATGAGTATTTTTCTGACCTCTCACCCTCTTTCAGCAGTGACGGCTTGAAATTTACTTGGGTCTGAAGAATGAGACTACTCAGTTTTATGTGGGACGAAAAGGGTTAAGATCTTGTAGGTGGAGAAAAAGTTCAGGCAGAACCGGGGATCAAACCCACACTTTCTAGGCAAGTATGTTATCTCTAGACCACCTGCCCGCCATCGTTGTTTATTCAAAGTTTATTTTATCATATTTTTTTCTTGCTTTTGTTTTGTTTTGTTTGTTCCTCGGCTAAAGCTCAGAGGTTTACTAACGATGAGATTTTTAAAATTTCGTATGCGACTATTTTTATCCACCATGAAGGTAGCCACATTCCAACTTCAGGAGATATTCTGCAGCGTGATTACTGAATGTTGTGACAACAACAACAACAACAAAAAAGAGGAAATATAGTTCTGTGGAAAGTGAAAGTCACTAAAAAGGGAAAATTAAAATTTGAAAAAAAAATAAAAGCAAGAAATAAATGTGTCAACATTTCTGGGTCCATGTGTTGTACCTTTTTGCACAGGTATGTTAAGTAAGATTGTACAGAGGCGCTTACGCTTGTTGCATATAAGTTAGTCCTTTTTTTCTTGTTCTTTTTCTTTATTTTCATTTCAAGTGTGACAATGAAGATCTGCGCTTTATTCTCAAAGCATCTGCTGTGCTGGTGTGTGTTTCTAGGCAATGTCAGTATCTAACTATATTTTGCATAATTTTTTTCCTGGGGGGAGGGGGGGGGGGGGGGGAGGCTTCTTTCACATCTTAATATGTGTTCATTTTTAATGTATTTGCCTGTCCTTCGACATTCATGAACTTGAGTGAGTGAGTGAGAGAGAGAGAGGGAGTGTGTGCGTGTGTAAGTGTGATGCTTAAGAGTCAGGCTATGATTTATTATTTTATTTATTTTTTCTTTTATTTCGAGGGTAATGGAATAAGCACGCATGTGCTTTTTTTCATCCAGTCCCCGTGTGTATGCAGTTTTGTCAATTTTGTCATTTGTTCCTACCGGCACACAATGGCCTACTCTTCCGAAAAGCGGAACGGATTTTAACGTGTGCGCAAGATGTTCTGCGTGCGTTCGCACACAGGTTTATAGTCTCATCCGAAGGGGAAAAAAAGTTAAAGACTCGTAAAGCTTTTTCTTTTAATCAGATGACCTCAACCTTATGCCATAGGGGAATAAAAATGATTCATGTTATGTGGCCTCCATGTGTAGCTGTTTAAAGTGTTTGTTGTTGACATTCTCGCATGGAATTTTTACGATATGCACACATGTATATACACCCCCCCCCCCCCCCCCCCCCCCCCCCCCCCCTCTCTCTCTCACACACACACACTTACACAATCCTCAGCCATTGTATTTCTTGTATCAAGTTTTATGGCATATAAGAACAGTTTTTCAACATGGCTAGTGTAAACTGTATATATATATAACAACAACAAGAAAACAAACCACATGGTATATGTTGCAACGGAATATGGATGTATTGCACTGTTGCGATTTGTTGCATCGTTTATGATTTTTTCTGGGTGGAAGGCATGGGATAATGGACAAATGAGAGACTGGACAAGTCTGTAGACATACTTTTGGGGATCGGTGGTTAGTATTTTTGGTCATGGTGCATGGGATTGAGAAGGGTAGAATTTGTGTGTAATTGTGTGTGTGTGTGTGTGTGTGTACTGCATAGATTGGGAAGAACAGAATGTGTGTGTGTGTGTGCTGCATAGATTGGGAAGAACAGAATGTGTGTGTGTGTGTGTGTGTGTGAGTACATAGTAAAAGAGAGGAGTGTATGTGTAATAGTATATAGATTTTGAAAGATAGAAAATGTGTATGTGTGTGTGTGCTTGAATGTGTGTGCATTTCCCAGAACCTGGAGATCCTCTGTGCTTTTGATATGATATATATATATATATATATATATATATAATCAACTTTTAATGTGAGAGCGTGTGTAAAATTGACTTGTTGAGGGAATAAACGGTGGATCAGGGCACAGAGTGTTCTTTGTTTCTGCGTGCCTCCTGTGAATCTCTCTCTCATGCACACCACGCTCATTTCAAGTGACAGCTATACAAACAGCTGAAACTCCCTCATTGTGCAAATTCAAAGGTTCAGATAGGTGTCAAGACAGCTCAGTGAAAATCATCTGAATCTCCAGCTTGTGCAAATTCAAAGGTTCAGATAGGCGTCAAGACAGCTCAGTGAAAATCATCTGAATCTCCAGCTATCATTTATATCTTTGGCCTACTTAGCAGGCTGGAATTACGAGTGTGGAACAACAAGAAAGTCTGTTGAAGATGTTTGATGTGAACTATATATACCTGAGAATTCAGTTAGTGTTTTGTCTGTCAAGGCTGCTCCCTTTGGTGTTAAAGCTGCTTTCTCAAGTGTATGAAGTTTCTGTAGCTTCGAGAAGAAACTAGTCTGGGATTAATACTGCATGGAAGGGGACCAGAAACAATCTTTGTCTGTGAATAGCACTGAATGGACGATCCCATTCCATGCTCAAAGGAAGTGAATGGGTACGATGAAGTCTGGGATATAATATTACATGGAAGTGAACAGAAACAGTCAAATGGACTCACTAAAGTCTGAAAGTCGCACACTCCATTCGACAATACAATGCACACAAAAGGTTTCTTCAGAAAGCTTTATTTTTTTTGCTATGGAGTCTAAGTTCAGGTAAACTACACATTGCTACAAATTGATGTGTTGTGCGGGGCTCTATTTAGTTCAAATATTCTGTCAAGACACCGGTTTTCTTCATTTTTCCCCCCACTTATTTCTAGATGATCGTCCATATCACCTTTTATATGCGTGAGTGGAATATTCCATAAATGCTACATTACGCCAGCCCAGACATCCACTCGGCAAATTCCTCACTTGCAGGATAGCTCGAAGCATTACTAAATTCCCAGTGTATCAGGATATCTGTCATCCATACCACTGGCTTGCTTTACCACAAAAGATGGATTTCCAACACGTGCACAGGATAGACATTCATAGACAGAATTATGGATACAGATTCCCTTTCCATCTGATTTGATTTGTAACAGCCACTGCATGCAAATCCAGCATAGCTCAGTCAAGGGTACAGGGCCCAGTGCTAAAATTAGTGGCACCCCCCCTCCCCCCCTTCCTTTTACCAAGTCCAAGTGTGGTCAGTTCCTGCTATAATTAGCAGCAGCTGGGATGGAATGGACAGCAGCTGAAAGTGGGAGAAACTGACAGCTGTGCAGCACACATGCACTTGTTTGAAAATATTCTTACATTTACTTAGGTATACATGCAAACATGACCATGAATAAATGAATAAAAGCTTCAGAAAATATCATCTTGTTTTTCTTAGGATGACAGAGTAAATAAAATCTAAAATAATACAAGAGTAACAGAAAATCTACTTTAAAAAAAAAATCTTTAAGATTACAGACTAAATAAATCTTCTTGGAAGAAAAGGTTAGCAAACCAAAACAAAATGAAAATAAAAAAATCATCACTTTAAAAAAGTTAAAAGTTTGTACAATCGGGATGACTTGAATGTGAATATTCCTATTACAACACTAGGTCAGACAGAATACTTCAGTAAATAGTGCCCCGTAACATGGATAAAGTAGAAGGTATTTGCATCTTGTTCAAAATAAAAAAGTGACCGACTATATTCATTTCTCAACACCCTTCAGTTTATACATGCCCGAAACACTTGCAATCACCAGCTGTACTGGTTTGTCTCAACACCCCCCCCCCACCCTCCGTTCATACATGCTGAAAATCAAGTCTTGCAAACCACAGGCTGTACTCGTTTCCTGCACTTCCTTCTGATAGGCACACAAAGAACTACGCATAATTCTCACAACTGTCAGCCTTAACAACTTGTCACACTTTTAACAGCGTGCCTGACGGAAAAAAATTTCACATTCACCATCCCATACATTTTTTTCACATCCTTCTCATTTAAAACATAACATACTCAAAGTATGCAGTCATTTTACCGATCGTGAATGCGTGTTGAAAAATGACCAGTCTCATATCTGCCATCGCCATTCATGAATCGATCTGTTAATCTCCCATGCAGGTGCCATTTACAACAACACACTCCGGCTTAGTGGAATGCACAGAAGCAAGAATGTTGCTATTATGCTTGCATTTTTCATCAATCTCCGTTCTTTTGCCACCTCCTCTCTTCCTAACAAACACAACCTCACACTTTTGGTTTCTTTTTCTTTGTTACATGAATAAAACAACTAAATAAGGTAGATAAAAGCAAATATTTTAAAACAAACGACGACGGTGACACGATTTCGAGGCTGTCTGATTCTAACCAACAATTCATTTCACACCAAAGAGGGTACACAGCTTTTCAAATCCCACAGCAACAAAAAGACGAACTAGATTCAACTGGCAAAATTATGGTTCTATCATTACACAGAAACACAAAATGTCTTGTTCTGATAATCTACAGTGAGCACAGTCAAAATATTGGCACATGCACATGTATACATAATTGGAATCAGGCCCAGACTAGAATCAAGATAATTATCGAATCTAAAACACAGTACAGTCCATATAAGTGGAATGGGGAGAAAAGGCTGTTTCTGCATCACCCTAAATCAATACAACATTTTTCAGCCTCAATCGACAACCCCCCCCTCCAAAGGTGGATAACCACATGCTAATCAGGGACTGTCCTCAACTCCAGTAATAATTGAAATTCTGACGTTTTTCACTGTAATAATTGAAATTCTCACGTATTTCACTGATCTCGCACAGGAAAATTTACCACAAGAAGAGAACAGAGAGTGTGTGTGTATCAAGAATAAAACCTAGTATTGCACTGTTCAACAAAACGAAACGATTTAAAAAAGAAAAATGTGCACATACATAACCTACAAAACATGTGAAGATTTAAAAAAAAAAAGATCAATCGTTTACAGAATGTCTTGTATCTACATATTATGCAACACAACAAAGATACGACATATTCTTTAAAAAAATTAAAAATTAAAAAAAAAGAATTTTCTGTCCCTCCTTGTACACATAACTATCTTTAGTGTGAGTGACATGAGGATCAAATGATTTCGGACCTAACTTTCCCACGTTTGAGAATGACATCTGAAGCAACACAAAACCTGCCAAAGAAATACACAGGTGAAGCGTTCCACTGACAGGTGAGCTGGAGACAACTAGTGGTATGAATTATTATAAAAGCAGCAACACCAACAACAAACAAACAATATGATGTCCGCAACTTCTGTAAAAGAGACAACTCTTGCACGTTTTGATTAAGTACGCGAAACGACAGAATGAAAACAATAACAAGTCATAACTGTTCCGTGACTTTGATTGTTTTATACCATTTTGTAAAAGAAACTTGTGCGAACCCTAACTGCTAAGGATTTCATGAGCGATGCCTGCAAGAAGCAGAATGAGAAATAAACAGTTAATGCTGATGGTTAAAGCCTCGTATGTTGATGCCATAAACACAAACAATCCAGCGATCATACCGATAGTAATATTTTTCTTCTTTTCACTAACTCCTAAAATCGAGGCATAAATACTACTACTACTACTGGCAACAAAAGAGGGACGTTGAAACTGTCCATCAAAGATGACCATCAAAAGTTTATGATGATGATGACCAATACACGAAGATATTTTGGGGAAAATGATGATTTTTTTTCTTCAAAAAGTTTTCTGACAAAAAACTAGAGCTGAGTTTCGTGTGTTTTACTAGAATAAAGTTCTGTGTTTGGAACACACTCTTGATCTCTCCTCCTTTGTTGTAAAAAAATAGAAATGAAGAAGAACAAAAACAAAAGAAATGGTGCTTATATATTGCACATGAAAGGTAATGAAATGCATATAAAATATCAGGCTCTTATTGGGATCTAATATTGGGATCTTTAAAAACCAATAACCAAATAGAGGGGATTTTCCATATATAAAACAAACAAACAAACCCCGCAGCAGTTCATGATTTTAACATATAACCCTCTATAACTTTGATCATTCACAGAAGGGTACACAACATACATTGATATTGATCTAATATAAAGCTAAATATATATATGTAAAACACACACACACAAAATTTAATCTTTGGAAGACAAAAACTCCCTACTTCTTTTTAAAAAAAAATTCAATAAGAAAAATGAATATTCATAAGACTTCCTTCATTTCAACACACCAGCGCGGAGTGGCACGACCAATCAGGCTTGCACAACTGCTCTCACATGACATACAGGCCTTGAATCATGCTCATCATTTTCCACAGACATGTAAGAATAAGTTAAAGGTAGGAGCAAATATACATACATACACACAGCATTTGGAAACAGCTCAACAGCAGGGTCGCTGTCTATATCACAGATGAGGAGGTACAAAGCTGTAAAACACGGGAATCTCTCCACCTCTTGTTGTCACTACTTCCAATTTGTTACATCGACGCTTTGAAGACAAAACAAGCCACGCTGGCTATTATAATCCCAATCTATCTATGAGACTTTCATAGACTCATGCACGCACACACGCAGGCACATACACACACACAACTTTAAAGTACATACTTTAAGCATTACACCAATAACTATTCACTACTTCTATAAAATCGGTACACACAAAAAGATTCAACGAATCCACTACACTGGAAATGTCAGAGAAGTGGGCGACTCCAAAGCTTCCTACAGATATGCCACAAAAGGGAAGAAAAGATATGCAACAACACGTACAACTACACATTATAACTTTACCGTATTTTTTTTCAATATACATGATTCCAACCAAAAACACACTCTACCGAGAGACACCAACAATCACCTCACCCACTGACTTCAATCAAAAACAACACCCACGTGCACATTCTGTGTAACCTTCAAGCTGGCAAATGCCCAACAAAATAGCACCCACGCATGTAATGCCTCTCACTATGTGGAAGGAAGGTGGCAGGATGGTTAAGATGTTCGCCTGCCAACAAGTTAGCCGTGAGGTTGTGGGTTCCATTCCCAGCCTCGCCCTTTCTTCCCAGTTTGACCACCAAAAAAAATCAAACTGAATGTCAAAGTCCTTCGGATGAAACTATAAACCGAGGCCCCGTGTTCGAACGCATGCAGAACATCTTACGCACGTGTTAAATCCTGTTCCGCTTTTCGGAAGAGTAGGCCATTGTGTGCCGGTGGAAATGGATGACAAAAATTTACAAAACCGCATACACACAGGGACTGGATGTAAAAAAGCACATGAGTGTTTATTCCATTACCCTCAATATAAAAGAATAAATAAAATAAATAAATACCTCAGAGACATGGATGCGGGTTTCTAATCATGCAACCTGCACTTTCAGCTTACTAACATACAGAACGATGAAAATTGTGGCCGTTGGCTTAAGTTGAACTGTGCCGATCACGCTACATAGCCCTATACCTGTCTGCAGTTGTTTTTCTTTTGTTGTGACTGTCACTGACTGTGGCTCACTCTCATTTAAAGGGTTTTGATTCCTGTAATAATGGAAAAGTTACATAACGCGCTTATCTAGGAGTGGAGTTCTCAGTGCTTGACATGATAACAGATGTAATCCCACAGACACACACACACATGCCCACACCCACTCACTCATATTGATGCTGATGCATGCACACACAGACACACACATACACAAGGTGCATAAAAGAAAGGTGATCTGTTGTGTGTACACTTCTACATCTAAAACTCTTTAAAAACAACAACAACGCTGACTTTGACAAATCTGACCTGTAACACATCTGAACGTCTGCGTTCGTCATAATCATTTGCCAAGATTTCAAACGTTCTCTTACGTCCTCACATGACCCATGTTCTGCCTATGTCATGATTTTTTCGTTTTGGGAATGAAGTGCACATGAAATAATAATTTTAAAAAATTAAAAAATTTTAAAAAACACCACAAAAACACACAACAAAACCAAAAATACGTTAAATCACTGGCAGATAATACACTGACTGAGAATTTTTGCTTACAAATCTTAATCTTAATTCCACATCATTCTCTACACAATATGAAACAACAACACAATACAAAACTGTGACAAAACCAAACAGAAAACTGTGTTAAATCACTGGCAGATACATACGCCGAATGTGAATTTTTGTACACAAAGAGTAGACAATCATAATCTTGATTCCATGTCGCTCTCTCCACACACCCTTTCAACACACACATCTAGTCCGCAGTCAGCTTCTGTTTCACAGGCTAAAATCTGCTCCACCACAGCAGTCCACACTGCATTCCACTCCAGACAGTCAGCTTCTCTTTCACAGGCTAAAATCTCCTCCAACACAACTGCTGAACAGGCTGATCCAGTCAACGTTTCATTCCACCCCAGACAGTCAGATTCCATTTCACAGGCTTAAATCTCCACAAAAACAGGTCAACACTTCATTTCACTCAAAACAGTCAACACTTCATTCCACTCAAAACAGTCAGATTCTATTTCGCAGGCTAATACGACACAACCCACACAAGGAAGAGAACAGAGCTCTTCCCTTCACCACACCAAGAGACTCGCCATTTTTGCACACACACACACACACACACACACACACACACACAACAACACACTAACACACACACACACACATAAACACACACACACACACACACAGCAATCCCAAATCACCCCAAAGACACAGAATTCCCCACAACAAAACATCTGCACAGCAGTAGCACAAACCCCTGCCCCAATCCCCCACCCCTGCCCCCGCCCAGTCAGGTCTTAGTAGGGGATCTGGTTCTGGTAGTACTGGATCATGTCGTAGGTCTTGCCTCGCCAGTTCAGGCAGGAGCCCTGGATGATCTTCAGCATGAAGTTGGCTGCTTCGCGCTCCGAGGCCGTCGGAGCGAACCTCTGTCGCAGCAGTTTGATGGTCTGGCCCCGGAAGCAGGGCAGTCTGGTGTCCAGCATCAGCGAGACCAGGGAGATGATGGCGTCCTGGTAAGGTCTGCACACAGCGTGCATGCGTGCGTGCATGCGCGCGCACACACGTGAAAAAATCCAGTATATAAAATTTTTTTTTTTTAAATGTCATCTGAGCGCTTTGATGTGTCGCTTTACAAGATCCAGCTGCTATATAAATCCCATACATTATTATTATTATTATTATAACTTGCGCCAAGGGTCCAGGGCCCTGTGCTAACATTAAAAAAAAAAAAGGTAAAGGAGTCCCATAACCTATGTGGTCGTAGGGGAGCGAGGCGTCAGAGACCTCAACTTCTCTAGGGCCAGCATATTGAGGGCGGCGCCCATCTCCTCTCCCTCGCTGCTTTACCTTCCCTGACCCTAAAGAGGGCAGGTACCCATTTACAGCTGGGTGAACTGTACTGAAGCCAAGGCGTGCAAACGGTCACCCATCCAACTGCTAACCACATTCGACGCTGCTTAACCTTGGCTGGGGGAAAGCGAGTGCTCCCACCACTGAGCTATCCCGTCCCCCGATACATTATTATTATTATTATATTATAATTTGCATCAAGGGTCCAAGGCCCAATGCTAACATTAACGCTCCCCCTTTTCCTTTTGCCTGGTCTAAGCGTGGTCATTTTTTTTTGGCTATCTATAGTTAGCACCAGCTAGACTGGGCTGAAATGGAACTGATGGCAGCTGAGAGTGGGGGAGATACTTTACAGCTGTGTGCACAGTGAAAGTCCTTCCGATGAGACTATAAACTGAGGCCCCGTGTTCGAACGCATGCAGAACATCTTGTTGCGCACGCATTAAATCCTGTTCCGCTTTTTGGAAGAGTAGGCCCCTGTGTGCCGGTGGAAACGGATAACAAAATTTTACAAAACCGCATACACACGGGGGGACAGGATGTAAAAAAAAAAAGCACATGAGTGCTTATTCCATTATCCTCGATATAAAAGAATAGATAAATGAATAAATAAATCAAGTGAATACAGGTTTTGTCCACTGTTTACATCATTTCTTTGAATGAGATTTTCCCCAGTAGGGATGCCGGGGACCTTTCCGTATAAAAAGCATCCCCACCTTCACAAATTCTGTGCTCAGAATTCCCTCTTTTCTATCCCTTTTTCCGTTTCTACCTTGTTCCTTTTCTTTCTGTCACGTCCTTCTTGTCTATTTTCCGCTTTCTTGGTCCATTCTCCTGCCTTATTTTTTCCAGAAAGACTTAACAGATAACAATTCTCTCCCATGCCGAAATCAGATGCGCTGGGCCTGACTTGTCAGGCGCTTAACAGCAGCGCAATGAATTTTCACTCATATGACAGACAATAGTAGCTGTCTGAGCGTATGACGACGACGAAGAAGAGATTAAAAGAAAAGAGAGATTATGCAAATCTATAAGCATTATTTTTCGTTTGAGCAAAAAAATAAGAACACGATAACCAAATATTTGGCAGAACTGATTGACACTACAGCCAAGTGGTAAAAACTGTTTTACTTCAATCCCATGGGTCCATGAGGGCGTGGGTTTGAATCTTGGCAGCGCCTGGTGAATTAAAGGTTGGGGATTTTTACCATCTCCCAGGTCAACTTCAAACGCAGACCTGCCAGTGCCTTAATTCCCTTCATGTATATACACACACATGCAGAAGATCACAATAAAGATCTTTTAATTCATGTCAGCTTTCAGTGGGTCACAAGAAACACGACCATACCCAGCAGGTGGACAAAAAAACTCGAAACAGTCTTAGTAGGTTCAATTCCACCCCAACGCACACAAACACTCTCTCTCTCTCTGTATCTTTTCTCTCTCTTATATATCCCTAAGGGCGGGGACTGGATGTAAAAAAGCACATGGGTGCTTATTCATTATCCTCGAAATAAAAGAATTTGTCATTGTCATTGTCACTGGCATACATCCCCGGAAGGCAGAAAGCAGCGACCTTCACAATGGAGCAAAAACGGTCGCATACGCAAAAATCTCACCATTGGTGAACCTCGGAGCTCTCGCCAACACTACCCCCCCCCCCCCCCCCGCCCCCACCAAACAACAACAACCAAACACACACACACACACACACACAACAAAAAAAGCAACAACAAGAACAACAAGAAGATCTCTCTCTCTCTCTCACCTGACAGCCAGGTAACCCTGCACACACAGCTCCATGAACCATTGGAAGGGGGCAGCATCCACGCTGCCTCCCATCACCTTCACCATCTCCTCCGTCAGCTTGATGTCTGGCTCCCAGCCCAGGTTGCCTCCAGGAGAACTCTCGAACATGAAGCCGAAATCTGCCGGCAGGCAACAGTCCCGTCAAGGCCCTGCCTTGGCGGCCACATGTTGTTTTTTTTGTGGGTCGGTTTGTAGGTGTATGCTATGAGTGGAAGGTCGCGTTACGGTGTTGTTGTGTTGTGAAAATGTGTTTGTAAGTGTGTGTGTGTGTAGGTGTGTGTGTGTGTGTGTGTGTGTGTGTGTGTGTGTGTGTGTGTGTGTGTGTGTGTGTGTGTGTAAGTGTGTGTGTGTGTGGTGTGTAAGTGTGTGTGTGTGTGTAAGTGTGTGTGTGTGTGTAAGTGTGTGTGTGTGTGTAAGTGTGTGTGTGTGTGTGTGTGTTTCTTTATTTTATTTGTTAATTCTTTTATTTTGAGGATAATGGAATAGGCACTCATGTGCTTTTTTTTCCCCCATCCAGTCCCTGTCTGTATGTACAGTTTTGTCACTTTTGTCATCCGTTCCCACCGGCACAAAATGGCCTACTCTTCCGAAAAGCGGAACAGGTTTGAACGTGTGTGCAAGATGTTCTGCGTGCGTTTGCACACGGGACCTCGGTTTATAGTCTCATCCAAAGGACTTTTGGGGGAGAGTAGAGTCGGCACTAACGTTGACTCCAGAGAAAAAAATCCTCTTGAATGAGAATTGAACTGAGGTCAGCAGATCACAAATACATCACACTAACCACCAGGCTATCCCGTCCCCCTGTGTGTGTGTGTGTGAGCGTGTGTGTGTGTGAGTGAGTGTGTGTGTGTGTGTGAGTGTGAGTGTGTGTGTGAGTGAGTCAGTGAGTCAGTGAGTGAGTCAGTGAGTCAGTGAGTGAGTAAGTGAGTGAGTGAGTGTGTGTGTGTGAGTGTATGTGAGAGAGAAACAGACAGACAGAGACCAAAATTAAAGAAGAACCAAGAGAGACAGAGACAGACAGAAAGAGAGAGACAAGAGACAGAGAGACAAAGACAAAGAAAGAAACACAGTGCAAAAAACTGAAAAGGTCTTCGAAGAACAATAGAGAAGAACCCAACATATACAAAAACTAACCGGGAAAAACAACAACAAAAAACCAAAAAAAACCCAAATCACAAAAAAGATAATTCATTTAAGAAAGTGGAAAAAGACGAGAGAGAGAGAGAGAGAGAGAGAGAGAGAGAGAGAGAGAGAGAGAGAGAGAGAGAGAAAACAACAACAATCGGTGCCGGTCACCTATATGGATGATGTGTCCGTTCTTGTTCAGCATGATGTTTCCGTTGTGTCGGTCCTTGAACTGCAGCAGGAAACTGACGATGCTGTAGGCCGCCATGGACATCACAAAGTTGTTGCGTGCCTTCAGCAAACAAAACAACCAGTCACCAGTCAGTAACCATCTGCATGTCATTGCACCTCCTGCTTCTAGTGCCTGGGCTTTATCCCAGTTCTTGATTAAAACCATTGACGCTGGGGGCAACAACAGCAAAGTGAGAGGCTGTATGACCAGTGGCTTTCTTTCCCACTCATGGAATTCCCATTTTACAGCTTAGTCTTTAGTGATTGACTATGATTCTCTGACTAGGAGGCTTGACTCGCACAGCCCTTATTATGTGCTGCAGCCCTGAGGGTTAGTTGGCCTTTGGAGAACATCTCCAACGCTGACTATCCTTATGCCCACTTGGCCGAGAGAGTGGGGATGTACTGTGGGCTAGGCATCTCCACTATAATCACATTTCTGCCCAATTTCCGAAACAGCAGCTGCCTCCTCTGCTGTTTTGGAGGTCATCGTCGGACACGACAGACAAACATACATACGTTGAGCTTACAGTACATATCACGAACACTTGTACTTTGGATCAGACTATAAACCGAGGCCCCGTGTGCGAACGCATGCACAACATCTTGCACGCACCTCAGAAAACCCATTCCGCCTTTCACGTGAGTAAGCCATTTCGTGCTGGTAGGAATGGATGACAACAATTTTTTTAAACGCATGCACACACAAATGTCGTGTTTCAACACCATCCCCTAAAAAAAACAAGGAGGGAAGGTGGCAGGATGGTTAAGATGTTTTCCTGCCAACACGTCAACTGTGAGGTTGTGGGTTCGATTCCCAGCCTCGCCCTTTCTTCCCAGTTTGACACAAAAAAAATCGAACTGAATGTCAAAGTTCTTCGGATGAGACTATAAACCGAGGCCCCGAGTGCGAACGCATGCGGAACATCTTGTGCACACATCAAATACTGTTCCGCTTTTCGAAAGAGTAGGCCATTGTGTGCCGGTGGGAATGGATGACAAAATTTACAAAACCGAACACACACGGGGACTGGTTGTAAAAAAAGCACATGAGTGCTTATTCCATTATCCTCAATATAAAAGAATAAATAAAATTGGAATGTGGCTACCTTAATGGGTCGGTAAAAACTGTCGCATATGCAAAATCTGACCATCAGTGAACCTCAGAGCCCTAGCTGGAGAATGTGCAACACAACAAATGAACAAACATACTGTGTGCATACATACCTCTTGGAAGGCCTGGGTGGTCTCATCCCCATAGGTGGCGATGAAATAGTCGTACATGGTGATGTCCGTCTGCCGGCCAATCTGATCACGTGACTTGCTGTCCGGCACACACTCAATCACCCCACACTGGGGAAAAAAAAAATTCATCAATCAAAATTTAAAAAAAAAATAAAAAAAATTGATGAAATTATAAAAATGAACAGCACCAAAAAGTTACACACGTCATAAACATTATTTTATCAAGTAACGAGTCTTTAAAGTTGTTGATCAAATAACACGTTGTTAAAGTCTTTGATCAAGTAACATGTTACAGTCTTTGATCAAGTAACATGTTACAGTCTTTGATCAAGTAACATGTTACAGTCTTTGATCAAGTAACATGTTACAGTCTTTGATCAAGTAACATGTTAAAGTCTTTGATCAAGTAACATGTTACAAGTCTTTGATCAAGTAACATGTTAAAGTCTTTGATCAAGTAACATGTTACAGTCTTTGATCAAGTAACATGTTACAGTCTTTGATCAAGTAACATGTTACAGTCTTTGATCAAGTAACATGTTAAAGTCGCATAATGATAAGCAAACAGCATTACTGACTCAATACTATTTTTAAGTATACACATTTCTTTAAAAGATGTAATCTACACATATGAAAGACAATTCAAATTTCAAGACACACTGACAGACACACAGGCAGATAGGCAGACAGACTGACAGACACACAGGCAGACTCCTCTTCTGCGATCTTTTCACTTGCTGCCTGTCTCACAAAGACTGGAGTATAAGATCAATACCCTCTGTTTCAAATGTCTCCACAAATCTGCACCCTCTTATCTCTGTAACTGTCTTCACCTGTACACTCCGTCCCGTTCCCTTCGTTCAGCTGCAGATACTCTTTGCTTTCAAACACCCAGATTCAAACAAACCACTGTTGGCCGTCGCTCTTTCTCTGTTACTGGTCCATCCACTTGGAATGACCTCCCTCTTTCAATTCGCCAAAAGTCTTCACTTGGTGCCTTCAAATCCAGCCTCAAAACACACTTATTTCCTACCTGAGACTTTCCCCCACCACATATGTCCCTAATTTTCAACAGCATCCTTCACCTCCTAAGTGTGTTTGTGAGTTTGTGTGTGTGTGTGTGTGTCAAGTCAAGTCAAGTCAAAAACACTTTCATCATCCCATGAAGGGCAATTAGTGTGCGTGCGTACGTGCGTGCGCGCGCATGGATTTGAAATCTGTTGTTTTCATTATGTTTAAGGAAGTTGCATGCGTGTAAATGATTTGAGTGCAATCGCTTCGATTTTTTTTTTTTTTAACAAGATTCAGCGCTATATAAATTCCATACATTATTATTATTATTATTATTATAGACAGGCAGACAGACAGACAGACAGACAGACAGACACTTACCCCAGGGGCAGTAGCCACCACTCTGTAGGGAGCCAGGTACAGGCGCAGCCCTGTCTGCTCAAAGATGTTCTTGAACATCTCGATCACCTGCAGGGCCAACATGTCCTGGGGAAATATGAAGATACACTCGGTATCAGTATC
This sequence comes from Rapana venosa, assembly GCA_028751875.1. NCBI lineage: Eukaryota > Metazoa > Mollusca > Gastropoda > Neogastropoda > Muricidae > Rapana > Rapana venosa. The sequence continues at coordinate 9,151,006 of CM054157.1, forward strand.
GCCAACAGTATCCCAGAAGTCGGAATGTGGCTACCTATATTCATGGCGGGTAAACACGGTCGCACATCCAAAAATCTAATGGCATATGCACTTCCAAAGCAGCAGCATTACGTCATCCACATTGTCAATGATCATCATGCAATAAAAATGACTTGTTACTTGATAAAATAATGGTGAACTTCAGAGTTCTTGCTGAGGAATGAAAAAAAAAATCTATATATATCTATAGCTATATCTATCTCTCTCTCTCTCTCTCTATATATATATATATATGTTTATAATCAATAGTATTGATGTTGTTGCTTTTACTGTTGTCATCACAGAAAACAGCACTGCTTCATTGTTATTGCCAATATTCATTGTTACTGTCAGGGTTTTCATCAATTCACCTTTTTTTTTCTTTTTTAATTCTTTTTCATATCGAGGATAATAGAATAAGCACTTATGTGCTTTTTTACATCCAGTCCCCGCGTGTATGTGGTTTTGTAAATTTTGTCATCTGTTCATCTTCACCTATCCTGTGGTCCAGTAGACAGTTAGGGCACCACTGAAGAGTTTGCTCAAACTCATCACTACCATCATTGACAACAACAACCAAAAAGAATCCTGTTTAGAGATGTATGTTTGAAGTGTACTGTGTATGATATTTAGCCATGCACTCCTTCACATGTTAACTACGTCTCAACAATCATTTCTTAAAAAGTGAATTTGGATCCAAAAGACAAACTTTTCCCAAAGAATAACTGTATGCATGTCTGCTGAATTCTCTACATTTTGAGAGGCTTTTGCATTTGGGTTTTGTTCTGGGGGTGGGGTTTTTTGTTGCTTTTTTTTTTTTTGGGGGGGGGGGGGGTATCTTTTTAGGGTTTGGTTTTATTTTGGGGCTGTCCTTGAAATGAGCAAAAGAACATCTGTAAACAGTTGGTCTGTATGGCAACAACTGAACTTGGTTGGTCAGGCCTTATCTTGTTTGTTTGAAAACCATGTGATCAAGATATCCCAGTTCTGAATCATAGCTGAACATTTTTTTCACAAAGATCACAGCAAGGCTCTACTCAAATTTCAAGACATTCACAGGGAAACTTAAAAAGCAATTTAAGCCACTTTCACTAATTGTTTTTCTTTTTTTGTTTGTTACCAATTTATCAGTCATGACACTACCACTTGCAAAGAGGGTGACATAAGCTCAACCTGATAAAATCGTTACGTTTTGGGCTTTCTGTCAAAAAGACAAAAAATGGAACTATCACATGATTTACTTCCTCCGACTATTTCTAATGGAGAAGGAGGCTCATGTCGGTGTCATTGGGTGTGGCGGCTTTATGCCATACTCAGTGATGCCGCAAGGTGAGACTATTCTGGACCCTCACTGATTATGCTAGACACACCAATGCCTGCAAGCGGCCAACCCATACATGATAAGGGAAGGTGGCAGGACGGTTAAGATGCTCGCCTGCCAACAAGTAAACCGTGACGTTGTGGGTTCGATTCCCAGCCTCGCCCTTTCTTCCCAGTTTTGACCCCAAAAAATCGAACTGAATGTCATAGTCCTTTGGATGAGACTACAAACCGAGGCCCCGTGTGCGAATGCACACAGAACATCTTGCGCACACGTTAAATCCTGTTCGGCTTTTCGAAAGAGTAGGCCACTGTGTGCCGTGGAAACAGATGACAAAATTTACAAAACTGCATACACACGGGGACTGGATGTAAAAAAGCACATGAGTGCTTATTCCATTATCCTCGATATAAAAGAATAAATAAATAAATAAATAAATGACAACAAAGTCAATCCAATCCATCCTGTTGTTTTAAAGCCCTGCCAACTACAGAGGCCATATCAGGGCTGTCAACCTCGTCAACTTGTAAATCTCAGATTGAAACTGTGCAACTATATACAGATTAAAACAAGGTATAAAACCAACTCTACTTTCCTTCCTTGTAGCAACGCCCTGGCCAACTATAAGGGTCAACCCAGGACGGGCACCGCGTTGTGGGAAAACCCACATCAACCCACACATAAAATGGGATAAAACCAAAACCAGATTCCTTAATACAACCTTGTTCTTAGTGACCAACTGTAACACTTTCACTCATATCAAACGGGAAAAGCCCGATTCTCTCTGGAATATTCGTGATTCACTCCAGGGAATGCACACAACACAGTCTCAATGCACAGTCCTTCAGGGCAAAAATCATGAGTCATGCTACCCCAGGCTTAAATACAGGATCCGCAGCTGTCAGTTTCTCCCACTTTCAGCTGCTCTCAGCTGCTATCCATTTCATCCCATCCTATTTGTAGCAGGAACTGACCTCACTTGGACATGGTAAAAGGAAGGGGCATGCTAATTTCAGCACTGGGCCCTTGACTGAGTTATGTTGGATTTGGGTACTGTGGGCCATCATAACTGTAAAGAAAAGTCTATACTGTTGTGACCATCATTATCCTATCATTATCAAAAGACTAATCTGTTGTTGATATCATTATCAAAAGACTATACGTATTGCTGTTACCATCGCTATCATGTCATTCTCACACT
>CM054157.1:9158545-9178545 GCA_028751875.1 Rapana venosa
AGAGAGAGAGAGAGAGAGAGAGAGAGAGAGAAAACACAAGGATGGCTGACCTGATTTCTCCAGAGATGCCAGTGATCTTGCCGAAAAAGGTGAACTCCTTCTCGTAGAACTGGAGAGCAAAGCCGGACAGAGCTTTCTTCATTTTGTTGACCATCTCCTCCAGTTTGTCCCCGATCTCCTCTGCAACATCACAGCGTCTGTGGTTAGGATGATATGGGAGGTCGTGGCGTTGTGGTATACAGGGTATTGTGGATGTGTGTGTCAGTGCTCTGTGTGTGTGTGTGTGTGTGTGTGTGTGTGTGTGTGTATGTGTGTGTGTATGTGTATGTGTACAATCACAATCACACACAAAACCATATATCTCACTACCTTTGTGCACACCATTTTCACTGAAAAAAACACCTTCGTGTGTGTGTGTGTATCTGTCTGTCTGTCTCTCATGCATGCACGCACGCACACACACACACACACAAATCATTTAAACACTTTATCCTCTCAAACAGAGAAATTCATTTAGGTTACGAGCAAAGGATTAAACATTTAAGGATAAAAGCACACACGCATGTTTGCAAGCATACGCACACACACACACACACGTAAGAGCAGGCCATTGCGTGCCGGTGAGAACAGATGACAAAATTTACAAAACCGCATACACATGAGGACTGGATGTTAAAAAAAGCACGAAAGCGCTTATTCCATTATCCTCGATATAAAAGAATAATATAAATAAAACGTAAGAGCAGGCCATTGTGTGCCGGTGGGAACAGATGACAAAATTTACAAAACCGCATACACACGAGGACTGGATGTTAAAGAAAGCACATAAGCACTTATTCTATTATCCTCGATATAAAAGAATAATAATAAATAAAATAAAAACACTCCCCACACCACACACACACACTCCCACTCCCCCCCCCCCCACACACACATCCCCCACACACACACTCTCTCTCTCCCCACTCCCCCCCACCACCCCCCCCCCCCCCCCTGCCTACTCTACTCCCCCATCAGGGCCTCACCATCTTTCTGAGTGCCGTCCTCATCGACGAACATGTTGGTGTTCATGTTCCACAGCAGCTGGTGAGCCAGGAGCTGGGATTTCTGGGCTGCCCACAGGATGAACTCCGCCATGTAGCCCATCTGTAGCACACACACACACACAGGGATAGCCTAGTGGTTAGAACACTGCACTCGCAATCTGACAATGACGAGGGTTCAATTCCCGTTCAAGGGGATATTTTCCCCCTGGAGTTAACATCAGAGCCGACTCCACTCTCCCCCAAAAGTCCTTCAGATGAGACTTTAAACCGAGGCCCTGTGTGCTGCGAACACAGGCAGAGCATCTTGCGCACACGTTAAATCCTGTTCCGCCTTTTGTAAGGGTAGGTCATTGTGTGCCGGTGGGAACAGATGACAAAATTGACAAAACCGCATACACACGGGGACTGGATGTACAAAAGCACACAAGTGCTTATTCCATTATCTTCAATATAAAAGAATAAAATATAAAAGAATAGAATAAAATAAAACATGCACGCACACACGCATGCATGCACACACATACGCATGCACACACATGCATGTACGCATGCACACACATGCATGTACGCACGCGCACAAACACAACACACCACAAACGCACGCTCACACACACTACACCACAAACGCACGCTCACACACACTACACCACACATGAGTACAGTACAGTACATGCCTTCTCCTGTGATGGCTTGACAAGGGTTGTATTGTACATCATGTTCTGCTTGTCTTGTGCTAAGTCTGTGGTCTACTATATTGTCTTGTGGTGTGGGAATCAAGTCTCCACTTCTCAGCAAGGTAAAAGTAAAGGTGTCCCATAACCTATGTGGTCATAGGGGAGTAAGGCACCAGATACCTCAACTTCTCTACAGGCCAGCATATTGAAGGTGGCGCTCATCTCCTCTCCCTCGCTGCTTTACCTTCCCTGACCCTAAAGAGGGCAGGTACCCTTTCAGAGATGGGTGAACTGGGGGACTGTACTGAAGCCAAGGCGTGCAAACGGCCACCCATCCAAGTGGTGACGCGGCTTAACTTTAGCTTGGGGAATGCGAGCGCTGTGACCACTGAACTATCCTGTCCACCTGTTGGTATCACTGAGTACATGCCGTATGTTCAAAGTCTGCTCGCATTTAGTGATATTAGGGCATCACAAAGTTCGGTGTTAGCTGCCACACCCAATGATACTGACATGATCCTCCTCTATTTGCTCTGGTCTTCACTGGCCCTGCTGACTTCACGGATTCTCATGCCACAGGTTTCGGTGAGGAGTCAAGTCGAGTCAAATATACTTTAATCATCCCATAATGAGCAATTTAACAGATGCGGTGTGGTGTGGTGGTATTTTTGAGCGGTTCTGGTGTTTGCCATGTTAAGTCACGTTGTGTTACTCTGTAAAATGATAATTGTGGATGGAAATTTAAGATTGAGTTGGGGGGGGGGGGGGGGGTGCGAACGTAATATTACAGAAGAAGATCTACCCCTCTTACTACACACACGTACAAGCAATCCTACGCACAAACACACACATACAGACTACAAACACACACACACCACACAACCCCACACATACACTCAGAGACATCTAATTCTTTTTTTTGTTGGTCTTTTTGAAGAGCACATGTGTACGGGGAGCGAAACTCATTCAGTGCTGTACTCACTGGATCATAGCGCAGTGCCTGGACAATCTGGGGAATGTAGAAAATCAGCACCTCCTGCACACACGCACACACACACACACACATGCACACACACACACATGTACACACACACACATGCATACACACACACATGCAAGCACACACACACACACACATGCACACAAATAACCAAAATCGAGATTTAAATTCTCGTAGCCAAACTAACTCAAAACCATAAGAATATGACAGTAGCACATATTTTCTTCACCCTCTTGCATTTGCATGTGACAAATAAAGAGAAAACAGGCATTTTGTAGTATTCAGAATTTCAAACACATTAGCTTGTACACACAAACACACGCACACATACAGACACACCAAAACACACCACAACACACACATTCACACACACAATCACACTACACACACACAACACACACACTCACAACCCAACCCAACCCAACCGCACCCCTCCCCCACACACAGACACACCACACCACACACACACACTAACACAACACACACACTCCCCGCCCCCTCCCAACACACACCCACACAACACAAACAATACAACACACTCCCTCCTCCCCCCCACCGCCACACACACAACCCCCCACCACTCCTCCTTCCTTTCTCTCCCCCAACCCCCACCAACACACACACACACACTCACACAGACACACACACACAGACACTCACACACACACACACACAACACACAGACACACACACAGACACACACACACTCACACACACACACAATACACACACACACACAGACACACACAGAGACACTCACAGAGGGGAAGGAGCGCAGGACTCGAACAGCAAACTGCTGGGTGAGGGGGTGCGGGGGGTAGAGGCGGGAGAAGTAAGACAGGGCCAGCACAGGGGAGATGGTGGTCCACGTCATCATGTGCGTCAACTGAAACATCATCACCACCACCATCATCATCACCACCACCATCATCATCAAGATCAAATTTATCAAGTGCATCAACTGAAACATCATCACCACCATCAACATCAAATTTATCAGTGCGTCAACTGAAACATCATCACCATCATCAACATTGAATCAAAAGTATCATGTGCGTCAGCTGAAACATCATCACCACCATCATCACCAAAATTATCATGTGTGTCGGCTGAAACATCATCATCAACATCAACATCAAAAGTATCATGTATGTCAGCTGAAACATTCCATCACCATCATCATCAACACCATCAAATTTATCATGTGTGTTGGCTGAAACATCATCATCATCACCACCATCACCACCATCAACATTATCATGTGCGTCAACTGAAACATCATCATCATCATCAACATCAAAAGTATCATGAGTGTTGGCTGAAACATCATCACCACCATCATCACCATCAACATTATCACGTGTGTCCACTGAAACAACATCATCACCATCATCAACATCAAATTTATCATGTGTGTCCACTGAAACATCATCATCACCATCATCACCATCAACATCATCATGTGTCGGCTGAAACATTACTATCATCAAATCAAATTTATCATGTGCGTCAACTGAAACATCATCACCACCATCAACATAAAATTTATCAAGTGCATCAACTGAAACATCATCACCACCATCATCACCATTATCATGTGCGTCAACTGAAACATCATCACCACCATCATCACCATTATCATGTGTGTCAACTGAAACATCATCACCACCATCACCAACATCAAAAGTATCATGAGTGTCGGCTGAAGCATCATCAACATTGAATCAAAAGTATCATGTGTGTCAACTGAAACATCATCATCACCACCATCAACATCAAAAGTATCGTGTGTGTTGGCTGAAACATTATAATCATCACATCAAATCAAATCAAAGTCATTACGTGTGTCAATGCAACATTATCACCAACATCAAATCAAATCATCATGTGTGTCTGCTGAAACATTATCACCATCATCAACATCAAATCAAATCCACCATGTGTGTCGGCCGAAACATTATTATCATCAAATCAAATCTAATCCACCATGTATGTCGGCTGAAACATTATAATCATCAAATCAAATCAAAGTCATTACGTGTGTCAGCTTCAACATCATCAAATCCCATTAAAGTCACCATGTGTGTCAGCTCCAACATCATCAAATCAAATCAAATCAAGGTAATCATGTGTGTTAGCTGCAACATCACCACCATCAAATCAAATATGTGTATTAGCTGCAACACAACAAGCATCAAATCAAATCAAAGTCATCATGTGCATCAGTCGCAAGATCACCAACATCAAATCAAATCAAATCATCTTTCATTACCCTTAAAGAAGTTTACAAGAAAATTATCTCAAATTCGGTGTCCCTGGTTGCTCTGATCTCAAGGTGACCTCAGTTTTGGTTTCCCCAACACTTCTTTACCTGGGGTCAGTTTGTGTCAAAGCCTTGGAGGTTGAATGTTCACAGCAGAAGATCACTGGAGGGATGTTGTGGGTGTGGCGAGTTTGTGTCAAAGCCTTTAGGGTAATAAGTTCTTGGGGAAAAAGGCGTTGGAGGAATGGTGTGATGGTCACTACTGGGTATCTGACCTGATTTGGATCCAGGACTAAGTCATTACTGTCATCAGTAGGGGGCTTTGTAGGTGGTATCTTGCGCATGCTAGCTTAGAATAGTTAAGAGTGTGTGTGTGCATGTGTGTGTGTGTGTGTGACTGTGCGCATGGCATGTGTGTGTGCGTGCACGTATACGTGTGTATGTGTGACTGTATGCATGTCCATGTACACATGTGCGTAGGTGCATGTGACTGTATGTGTGCATGCTTGCGTGTGTTAAGCGAGTATGTGTGCTCGCAAGGAATTGCACACAAACAAAACACACTCACCACTACTACACTAATCACGCTAAAACAACTTCACAGTCAAGACACTACACTACCTCCGAGGCGTCGACCTCCACGCTTTGCGCGGTGACCAGGAAGTTGAGGGCTTCTGGGATGTGACACACTGACCCCGAGTCCAGCTGAACCAGGCGGGTCACTTCCCGCTTCACCACTTCCGAGGCACGGAACCTGGGCATGACGGAACCATGATGAAATTGTGTATATATATATATATATATATATATATATATATATATATATATATATATATATATATATATATTGCTTATTCCATTATCCTCGATATAGAATAATAAAATATTTAAAAAAAATTTTTTTTTTAAATCATGTCATCTGAGCGCTTTGATTTGTTACTTTACAAGATTCAGCACTATATAAATTCATTACATTATTATTATTAATATTGGAGGGCACATACGTGCCTTACAGCTTCATACTGTCAAATGGATAAATTTTCAAATAATTTTTATTCATAAATTTCCATGCTGAAGCCAAACTGTATTCATGAACTGACATACTGAGACAAACTTGGAAGCCAAACTGTACTCATGAACTGACATACTGAGACAAACTTCTATTAATATATTTCTAAAGAATTTTCGTTTTTTTCCCAAGCTCAGTGGCAGAGCACTCGCTTTCCCCAAGCTAAGGTTAAGCAGCATCGAGGATGGATACCAAGGGGATGGGTGACCGTTTGCGTGCCTTGGCTTCAGTACAGTCTCCCAGTTCACCCAACTGTAAATGGGTACTTGCCCTCTTTAGGGTCAGGGAAGGTAAAACAGTGAGGGAGGGGAGATGGGCGCCACCCTCAATATGCTGGCCCCTAGAGAATTTGAAGTCTGATGCCTCACTCCCCTACAACCATTTAGGTTATAGGACACCTTTACCTTTCTATTTTTAAAGTTTTTTCTTTTTCTTTTATTTCTACTGGTAAGATTTACCTTTTTCCATTACCCAATGTATGTCTTTTAATGTTTTGGCTTATGTACGGGCAGAGTTGAATTTAAAAACAATTTTGAAGAGTGTGGCTCTATTACTATATAGCCTGAAAAATATGGCACAGGCATCTGTGCTAAATGACCGACATACACTAGAACTAAGAAAGCAGATATCTTTTCCCTACAGTGACATCGACATACCCTTGATCTGATCCCCCCCCCCTCCCCAAAAAAAAGAAAAAAAAAGTATCTGGGCAAGTGCCAAAGAACCTAGGTTCAATTCCTGGATGGAACTTTTTGTTTAGTACTACTGTAAGAGTACAACCCTCCTCTCCATACCTCTCACCCCCACCCCTTACAGCAAACACCCCCCACCCCCACACTTCTGATACATTATATACTGCTAAGTCATGCATTGAAATTCCCCGTGGGGTTGCTGGGGTGCCTGTCAGTATAAACAGCATCCCCACCTTCTGGAAATTCTGTGCTAGAAATTTCCTCTTTTCTGTCACTCTCTTTGTTTCTGCCTTTTTCCTTTTCTTCCTGTCCTCCTTGTCTTATTTTCATCCTTCTTGGTCCATTCCCCTGCCTTTTTTTCCAGAAAGATTTAAAATATAACAATTCTCTCTTATACCCAAGTCGGAAGCGCTGGGCCTGATTTGTCAGGCGCTTAACGGCAGCGCAACGCATTTTCGCTGACATAACAGGCAACAATAGTTGCTGTCCGAGGGTTCGACAAAGAAGAAGAATGAATTGAAACTATAGCGCAAAACAGCTAACGACAAAATGAACAAGAAAAGCTATAACACACATTGTTAGCCACAAGGAACACAGGTGAAAGAAAGCAGACACAGCGCCCACACACACACATCCCCGACAACAACAATAGAACACTGCCACCATGAGCAACAATCGTGGATCGGTGGTCTAGAGGAAAGCGAAAAGTCCAGGTCGGAAGTATGCAGAGGTTCAAATCCCGTTTGGACCCGAAACTTTTCCCCCATCCATTAGACCATGAGTGGTGGGTGGTCTGGGTGCTAGTCTTTCGGATGAGACAATAAACCGAGGTCCCGTGTGTTACACGTAATTATTTAGCGCACTTTAAAGAACCCACGGCAACAAGAGAGTTGTCCCTGGCCAAAATTATGTAGAAAAAAGCCACTCTGATAGGGAAACAAATACAGTTGCAAACAGGGGGGAAAAAAAGAAGAAAAAAAAAGGGTGGCGCTGCTCTTGTGGCGATGCGCTCTCTCCCAGAGAAATCTGCCATGACTTAAAAGTAATAATAATAATAATGTATGGAATTTATATAGCGCTGAATCTTGTAAAGCAACAAATCAAAGTCCTCAGATGATTTTCTTTTTAAAATCGAGGATAATGGAATAAGCACTCATGTGCTTTTTAAAATTTTTTACATCCAGTCCCCGTGTGCATGTGGTTTTGTAAATTCTGTCATCCGTTCCCACGGCACACAATGGCCTACTCTTTCGAAAAGCGGAACAGGATTTAACACATGCACAAGATGTTCCGCGTGTGTTCGCACACGGGGCCTCGGTTTATAGTCTCATCCAAAGGACTTTGGTATAAAAGTGGTATCATCATCATCATCATCATTTAACCATTACACCCAGTGGTGTGTGTAGGGCAGCAACAAAGCGCTTCCACTCCTGCCTATCCCTGGGCTACAACCTAGTTAGTCACTGATCCCCAAAGAGTGCTGCTGCATGGCTTTCATCTCACTTTCTACAGTCCTCCTCCACGTTGCTTTTGGTCTTCCTTTCTTTCTCTCTCTCTTTCTCTCTCAGTGGTATTCAAAACTGGATGACACAGAGCAAATTACAGCTAAATGCAGATAAAACCGAAGCCATGCTCATAGAGACCAAACACAAACTCTCTTCCATTACAACAGCTTCAATAGAACTCGGCAATGCATCAGTCCCTCTATCCACTGCTGTGAGGTATCTAGGTGTTGTTATCAACAACACACTCTCTATGCAAAAATTCATCACCCAGACCTGTCAGTCGTGCTACTATCAGTTACGGCGTATTAGTGCAATTTGAAAGTACCTGTCCACCGATGCAACAGCCAAACTTGTTACTTCTCTCATTCTTTCACGTCTGGACTATTGCAATTCTCTTTTGTCTGGTCTGTCAGCATCATCTATCCACTCCCTTCAACGTATACAAAACTCCGCAGCTTGACTAGTTCTCAGAAAGAAAAAATCTGAGCACGTTACCCCCCTCTTGCGATCTCTCCACTGGCTGCCTGTGCCACAGAGAGTAGATTATAAGATCAGTACCCTCTGTTACAAATGTCTCCATAAAACTGCATCCTCCTACCTCTGTGAATGTCTTAACCTGTACACTCCTTCACGTTCCCTCCGCTCTGCTGCAGATACCTTGTGCCTACGAATACCTAGATTCAACCAATCTACCATTGGCTGCCGCTCTTTCTCTATTTCGGGTCCATCGACCTGGAATGAGCTCCCTCTCTCTCTTTGCCAGAAGCCTAGCTATGACACTTTTAAATCCAGCCTCAAGACATATTTATTTCAAACCTAAGATTTCCCCCCTCCTGTTCCATATCAGAACTATCCCACCCTTCACTAACCCATGTCCTATTACCCTGCTAAAGTATATGACCTGTGTGTGTGTGTGTGTGTGTGCTTTTGAAAAACATTTGACTATTGCAATTTTATTTCATAGATTTGGTGTGCAGTGTACCATGTTTGTAATATCTGTTTGAATGAAAAACATTTGACTATTGCAATTTTATTTCATAGATTTGGTCTGCAGTGTACCATGTTTGTAATATCTGTTTGAATGAAAAACATTTGACTATTGCAATTTTATTTCATAGATTTGGCCTGCAGCGTACCATGTTTGTAATATCCGTTTGAACTATTGATTATTTGTCGTTGGTTGTACGACTGTGTAAGATTAGGTTGAATGCACGCGCTTTGATTTGTCTTTGCAAGATATAGCCCTATATAAAGTATGTTCTTTCGATCCAGAAGGACCATAGAGCCGGAGCTTATCCCGGTTTCTGTAGCGTTAAGCGAACTGATGGTTTTTCACCACCCTTGTGACAGGACGCTAGTCTGTCGCCAGATACTTTCCCAGCAGAGCTGGTACCCACTTGTACACCTGGGTGGAGTGAGGAAAATAGGAGTAAAGTGTCTTTCCCAAGGACACAACACCGAGCCGAGCGGGATCGAACCTGCGACCTCTGGATCATGAGTCGACCGCCTAAAACCCTCGACCACGGTGCCTCCCTTATAGCGCTATACAAGTTCCATTTATGATTATTATAATAAATAAATTAAAAAAATAAATAAATAACCAACAACAGCAGGCACCCCCCACCCCAAAAACCCACGAGGCAGACCGTGGACTGACCTGGACGGCAGGCCTACAGCCAGGGTGGGGGAGATGTCCCAGGCCAGCCCCACGCTCTCCCTCCACTGTTTCTCCGTCAGGGGCGTGGCTCGCCAGGCGGCGATCTTGTCTTCGTCGGGCACGCGCAGCTCCTGCGTCTCCAGCGGGTTGTGCCACGTGATGAGGCTGTCGATGCAGTTGGCCTGGCGGAACCAACACACACGCGCACATGCACGTGCATGCACACACACACACACGTGTGCGCACACATACACGCACACATGCGTGCATACATACACGCGGGCACACACATGCGCACACACATACACACACATGCGGGCACACACGCACGTGCACATACATACACACACACGCGCACATACACACACACACATGCGTGTGCACACATACATACACACATGCGCGCACACATACACACACGTGCACACATACGCACGCACACATACATACACACACGCACACATACATACACACACACGTGCATATACATACACACACACGCGCACACACACACGCACGCACACATACACACGCACATATACATACACACACACACACACACACACACAAGTTCAGTGGTCTAGAAAGTAACGCACTTGCTTAGAAAGCGAAAAGTCTGGGTCGGAAGTGTGCGGTGGTTCGATCCCTGTTTGGGCCCCAAAACTTCCCCCCCCCCCCCTCCCCCCCCATCTACTAGACTGTGAGTGGTGGTCTGGGCGCTAGTCTTTCAAATGAGATGTGTAACACAAAATTATTTAGCGCATGTAAAAGAAACCGCGGCAACAAAAGAGCTGTCCCTGGCAAAATTGAATAGAAAAAAGCCACTCTGGTAGGGAAACAAATACAGTTGCAGACAAAACAAAAAAAAAGAAAAAAAAAAGGGTGGCGCTGCTCTTGTGGCGACACTCTCCCCGGGGAGAGAGAGCAGCCCGAATTTCACGCAGAGAAATCTGCCGTGACTTGAAGTGGTATAAATAAACAGATAAATAAAATTAATAAATGTGTACATCAGAAACATGTCAACATCAAACACACAGAAACAAGTAAAATGCCAAAACATGTCCACACACAAAAAGGAACTGTAGTTTAATGTCCATGCAGTTGGCCTTTGTGGGACACGTATGTTGTATGTTTAAGAATCCACGACCAAAAGAACGTGCTCACCTGGCTGTTGGGTGTGAGCACAGTGCGCAAATCTCACAGAACTCAGTCAAGGGTCCAGTGTTAAAAATGAACACTCCCTCCCTGTCGCTATGTCCACGTGTGGGTCAGTTCCTGCTATGATTAGCACCAGCTGGGCTGGGATGGGATGGAATGGATTTGTTGCTTTACAAGATTCAGCGCTATATAAATTCCATACATTATTATTATTATTATTATTATTATTATTATTATTATATATAGCCACTGAAAGTTGAGCGCTTTGATTTGTTGCTTTACAAGATTCAGCGCTATATAAATTCCATACATTATTATTATTATTATTATTATATATAGCCACTGAAAGTTGAGCGCTTTGATTTGTTGCTTTACAAGATTCAGCGCTATATAAATTCCATACATTATTATTATATATAGCAGCTGAAAGTGGGGGGACACTGACAGCTGTGTGGGCAAATTCAGTACTTCAACAAAAGATATGAGATGTATGATGGAAAGTATCTTCTTCTTCTTCCTTTTTTGTCATGTTTCTCCCAGGGGAGGTTTGACATTGATGAGCCTTCTCCATCTCTCTCTGTTTTGAGCTTCCTCCTTATTATTTATGCCCCTTTCTCTAAGATCATCTGCAATACAGGCAGCCCAGGTTTTGCTAGGTCTTCCCTTTGGTCTCTCCATCCACTATGAAGTTGATTGCTCTTTTTATGATGTGGTGGTCTGCTTTCCGTTGAACGTGCCCAAACCAGCGCAGTCTATTGGTACTAGCTACAGACTTCAGATCATCAACTTTGCACATTCTCCATAGTTCTTCATTCGTGATCCTGTCTTCCCATTTGATGGAAAGTATATACAAGCAAAAGTATATAAGAGTGCATACTGACCCATATATATACATGTATATATGTAAGCAGGCATGTGTGTTGACATAATTATGAACACATAGAGATAAAGACGAAAAACGATTAAAAAAATCATCTAATATCAGCTCCAGAAAAATAGTGAACATAAAAAGTAGTTACACACACACACACACACGCATGCAGATTCGGTAGTCTAGAGGTAACACACATGCCTAGAAAATGAAAAGTGTGGATTTTATCCCCGTTTGTGCCCAAAACCTTCCCCCATCGACTAGTCCGTGAGTGGTGGTCTGGGTGCTAGTCTTTTGGATGAGACAATAAACCCAATGTCCCATGTGCACCACACATTCAGCACACGTAAAAGAACCGACGACAACAAGAGAAATCTTCCTGGCAAAATTCTGTAGAAAAAAACACTCTGATGGGGAAACATTGCAAATGGGACCATTTTTTACGTGGGTGACATTCTTCTTGTGGCGACATGCTGTACCTGATGAGAGTAGCCCAAATTTCATGCACAGAGGGAGGGAAGAGGAAGAAGAGAGAGAGAAGAGAAGAGGGAGAGAGAGAGGAGAGGGAGAGAGAGAGAGAGAGAGAGAGAGAGAGAGAGAGAGGAGAGAGAGAGAGAGAGAGAGAGAGAGAGAGAGGAGAGAGAGAGAGAGAGAGAGAGAGAGAGAGAGAGAGAGAGAGAGAGAGAGAGAGAGAGAGAGAGAGAGAGAGAGAGAGAGAGAGGGAGAAGAGAGAGAGAGAGAGAGAAGAGAGAGAGAGAGAGAGAGAGAGAAAAGAGAGAGAGAGAGAGAGAGAGAGAGAGAGAGAGAGAGAGAGAGAGAGAGAGAGAGAGAAGAGAGAAGAGGAGAGAGAGAGGAGAGGAGAGAGAGAGGAGAGAGAGAGAGAGAGATAGAGGAGAGAAAGGGGGGAGGGGAGGGGGAGAGATGGATAGACAGGAGAGATAAAGACACACAGACACAGACAGACAAACAGAGACAGATACAGACAGACACAGACAGAGACAGGGACACGGAGACAGAGAACAAATCAATGACTGGACCCCCAAAAGCAGGTTCACAGCTGTTCTCTACCTTGTGCACTGACTGACTGACTGAAAAACAGACAGGCACCAAGTTCGATACATGCAACATAAAGACTTCACTAGTAACAACATAGATGCCATACTGACATCTGATCATAAACTTTAAAGGGATGATGGGGAAGGGAGAGGAGGGAAGAGTAGAGAAGTTGGGAGGATGCTGAAGTGGTTGGGGGGGGTGGGGGGGGGGGGCAAAGGGAGGGGGGAGGGGAAGTAAGGGGGAGATCTGATGGAAAAAAAGACGGAGGGGGTTTTGTTGTTTTTTTGTTGTTGTTGTTTGTTGTTGTTGTTTGTTTTTTTTTTTTGGGTGTGTGGGAATGCAAGCAAATGATATGTATCTACTGAGAATAGGAGAAGCTCAAAATTATAGCTAGCTAGTTAGCTATGCTTGCTTGTAACTCACATGAATTTCTCGCCCTTTTGAGATATTAAAGATTTCATTTTTTGCATTCGTATTGGTATACAAGGCTGAGAACAGGAGAAGCCGAGAACATGAACAGCTGACAACAGGAGAAGCTGACAATAAGCCAGGACAGGAGAGCAGAACAACACAACACAAGACAACACAACACAACAACAACACAACAATGCAACAACACAAGAACTGAACAGTGACTGGCCAGGACAAAGAGAGAGCAGAAACAACACAACACACAAGACAACACAACAAGAACAAGAATGCAACAGCACAAGAACTGGACAGAGACTGACCAGGTCAAAGAGAGAGAGCAGAAACAACACAACACACAAGACAACAACAACACACAACACAAGACAACAACACAACACAACAGCACAAGAACTGAACAGTGACTGACCAGGACAGAGAGAGCAGAAACAACAGAACACACAAGGCAACACAACAAGAACAAGAATGCAACAGCACAAGAACTGGACAGAGACTGACCAGGTCAAAGAGAGAGAGCAGAAACAACAAAACACAAACAAAACAACACACAACACAAGACAACAACACAACACAACAGCACAAGAACTGAACAGTGACTGACCAGGACAGAGAGAGCAGAAACAACAGAACACACAAGGCAACACAACAAGAACAAGAATGCAACAGCACAAGAACTGGACAGAGACTGACCAGGACAGAGAGAGAGCAGAAACAAAACACAACACAAAACAACACACAACACAAGACAACAACACAACAAAACAGCACAAGAACTGAACAGTGACTGGCCAGGACAAAGAGAGAGCAGAAACAGCACAACGCAAGACAAGAACACAACAACAACAACAACAACAACAAGAATGCAACAGCATGATAGCCAAACAGGGACTGACCAGGAGGGAGAGGATGAGGTTGCGTTTCCTCATGTAGTCCTTCACCAGACCGCTGGCAGCTCCAGGGGTTTTGCGAGCCGTGCCTGCAGCAAGTTGGTGCGCGCACACACACACACACGCACCACATAGTCAGTACTGCACCGCCCTTATATGCATTCAGTATATATATATATAGCAAGTGTACATTTGGTTGGCTTAAAAAATTTTTTTTATTTATTATTGTTTCATGTTGTGTTTATCTATATATATATATAAGATATAAAGATATATAAGATTCAGCCTGAGGAAGCTTCAGATGGAAGCGAAAATTTGCTGACATTAATAAAAGGAGAAATGAAGCTGAACACAGTTGTGTTTTTATTGCCATTTTACTATATATAAATATATATATATATGTATATATATATATATGTATATATGTATATCTATGTGTATATATATATATATATATATATCTATATCTATATATATATATATGTGTGTGTGTGTGTGTGTATATATATATATAACAGAGTCAATACATATAGATGCAAGTGTGTGTAGGTTTTTAAATTTAATTCTTTTATATCAAGGATAATGGAATAAGCACTTATGCGCTTTATTATATCCAGTCCCTGCGCGCGTGTGTGTGTGTCTGTATGTGCACACAGCACGCTGACAGACACATATGTACATACATGAGCAAATGCAGGCACACACACACACACACACACACACACACACGCCCCCACCTCCCCCCTACACACACACAGGCACAAAACACACACACACATACTCTCTCTCTCTTCCCCCCCTCCCCCACAAAAAAAATAGTTTTTCAACCAGAAACTACACCTTTACCTCAAATGACATCAACATACCTCTGACATAATAATATCACAAAATGTATCACGAAAACATGATCATGTTTTTACTTTGCTGTTGTCAATATTGTCTTTAGGCAATCCAGAATTTTTAAAATGACACACCTTTCAGATTCTAACCATCGCACTAACGTATGCACTGTCTCTGTGTATGCACATACATGCACCCATAAAAATGCACACATCCGGGGAAAAAACACACACACAAAACCCCACATCTTCATGCACAATCATGCTTGTACTCCTCTTAAAGTTGTCACAAGCTGGTAGGCAATCAAAAAGCTTGCGTAGAACAAGACCAAAAAAAAGAAAAGAATTCAATATGTACCTGAGTTAAGAAGATGACGGTTTTACAATGAGAATATGACATAACATGTTGATTCACTGACATGCGAGGGATGAATGACATGAGTGACAAGAGTCATATAATGATACGAATAATACATGATTATATAATTAAAGTGGATTCCCCCCCCCCCCCCCCCCCCCCCCCCCCCCCATATCTTTGACATAAATCATGTTTATGATAAGAATGAAGCTGTGATTGGTTTCCTGCACTTGTTTTTCTTCACTACAATTTCTCAATTATGCCGCGTGTGTGTGTGTGTGTGTATGTGTGTGTGTGTGTGTGTATTACATAAACAACTTTATCATCTTTACGGATATCAAGTAACAAGGCAATAAAACTCTGCAAATGTGTAAAAAATTGTCAACACTCATATTAGCAGCATACATCAAACACAAACACACACACATACATACACAAACACACATTCATCTAATATCACTGTGAATTAACAGAGTAAAATCGAAGCAACAACAACATACACACACACACGCACGTGCGCGCATACACACACACACACATTCATCTAATATCACTGTGAATGAACAGAGTAAAATCGAAGCAACAACAACATACACACACACACATGCACGCGTACACACGCATACACACACACACGCATACACACACACACACACAGACACAAACACACACACATTCAGACATATACATTTTCATTCACTCCTTGGCTAGAGCTTCAAGGGTTCGCCGATGGTGAGATTTTGCGTATGCGAATGTTTTCACCCACCACTGAAGTAGCTGCAATCAGTCTTCGGGAATGGTGTCTACACACGACACCTGTGTGCAAGAATTCTATCTATCTATCTATCTGTCCCGTAGTCTGACGACCATGGGGGCACCCTCAAAGACTCAACAACCAGTTCCCTCCATTCCTCTCTCTGTGCAAGCATTATTTTAAAAAAATGTATTTATATATTTGCCATAATTGAAAGTACTTTTCCCAATACGTTTGTTTCTTCTTGTTTGATTTTATGATTTTTCTGTATTGCGACAATCTGCACCACTCTCGACACAGATTTATCAGAAACGTGATCATGTATGTCTTCATTGATGTTTACTTTTCTTCTTTCCCTTTGAAACAAACAAACAAACAAATCGTATTAAAATGGAGAGAGAAACAGTGTGTGTGTGTGTGTGTGTGTGTGTGTGTGTGTGTGTGTGTGTGTGTGTGTGTGTGTGTGTGTTTGAGTGTGTGTGTTACTCTGTGAGAGTGTGTGTGTTACTCTGTGAGAGTGTGTTTGTGTGTGTGTGTGAGTGTGTGTGAGTGTGTGTGTGAGTGTGAGAGAGAGAGTGTGTGTGTGCACGCATGCGTGCACATGAGTGTGGGTGAGTGAGTAAGTGAAAAAGAGGGCACATGTATACACATGATATTCTAAATCTCTTTAAAATATATGAGTAATAAATGTTGATAATGTATTAAACAAAAAATAGACAAAAATGAATTATATTACACACACAGCACACACTCACACTTACACAGACACACACCCCAACACACACACATAACCTAACACACACATTTACACACACACATTGAGACAAACAAACAGTAAGTTTACAAAGAACATAACAACTAATATTCATAATGGGGATAAAAAACAAGCAGAAAGGGAAAGATATCAAACATCAAAATGGTAACCACACACACACACACGCACGCAAACAACAACAAAACCCTCAAACATCAAACAAAATGTGTGTGTGTGTGTGCGTGCGTGCGTGCATGCACATTTGGACTTGTTGGAACTATTAATTGTTACTGGTTGCATGACTGTGTACGAATGAGTTGAGTGCAAGCGCTTTGATTTGTCTCTGTAAGATATAGCGCTATATAAATTCCATTTATTATTATTATTAAAATAATATTATCAACAGTCTGGGGTTGAACTGGGTTTACCATAAAATGGTTCATAACAAAAGGAAAAGAAACCACATAAAAAAAGACACAATACAGGAAATACAAAACCAGAAAAAAACAATACTACAACCATGAACATGAAGGACATTTCTTAAATAACGAAACATACAATGCTTACAACTTAAAACCCCCCAAAAACCAAACCATGTTGCCTGCTGTCAATGAAACATACGATGCTTACAAATGTATGAAATGTACTCAACAATCAAAATAATATTAGCTTAAAGTGAACAATATTATGATGCTTAAAAACACATACACAAGCACACACGCACGCACGCACACCCAACAACAACCTGTGAATAACACGGCACAAAGACAGGTACAGGAAAACTGACCCTGCTAAAAGCAGTTACATTAAGTTCCATTTCATTTCATGTGGCATGCCATTAGTTAAACCCAACACTACACACTCTCAAATTTATTCCTCTTTCAAAAGATACGCTGATGTAAAGATCACACACAAACTTGCAGCAATCACCATGATGCGCATATATGCCAAACATGCTTACGATACTCTCAGACATACCAACCCCTGACTTGACTAAAGGAATCGATTGATTCACTCTCTATAACAGAATGCCTGAATGACTAAAGGAATCAATTGATTCACTCTCTATAACAGAATGCCTGAAATGACTAAAGGAATCGATTGATTCACTCTCTATCTATAACAGAATGCCTGAACTGACTGAAGGAATCAATTGATTCACTCTCTATAACAGAATGCCTGAACTGACTAAAGGAATCCATTGATTCACTCTCTATCTATAACAGAATGCCTGAACTGACTGAAGGAATCGATTGATTCACTCTCTATAACAGAATGCCTGAACTGACTAAAGGAATCCAATGATTCACTCTCTATAACAGAATGCCTGAACTGACTAAAGGAATCCATTGATTCACTCTCTATCTATAACAGAATGCCTGAACTGACTAAAGGAATCAATTGATTCACTCTCTATCTATAACACAATGCCTGAACTGACTGAAGAAATCAATTGATTCACTCTCTATAACAGAATGCCTGAACTGACTAAAGGAATCAATTGATTCACTCTCTATCTATAACAGAATGCCTGAACTGACTGAAGGAACTGATTGATTCACTCTCTATAATAGAATGCCTGAACTGACTGAAGGAATCCATTGATTCACTCTCTATAATAATAATAATAATAATAATAATAATAATAATAATGTATGGAATTTATATAGCGCTGAATCTTGTAAAGCAACAAATCAAAGCGCTCAGATGACTTTCCAAAAAAAATTTATGCGTGTGTATGCGGGTTTTTAAAAAATAATTTTGTCATCTGTTCCCACCGGCACACAATGGCCTACTCTTTCAAACAGCGGAACAGGATTTAACGTGTGTACAAGATGTTCTGCATGCGTTCGCACACGGGGCCTCGGTTTATAGTCTCATCCGAAGGACTTTGACATTCAGTTCGATTTTTTTGTCAAACTGGGAAGAAAGGGCGAGGCTGGGAATCGAACCCAGAACCTCACGGTTTACTTGTTGGCAGGCAAACGTCTTAACCATCCTGCCACCTTCCTTCCTATAACAGAATGCCTGAACTGACTAAAGGAATTGATTGATTCACTCTCTATCTATAACAGAATGCCTGAACTGACTAAATGAACTGATTGATTCACTCTCTATAACAGAATGCCTGAACTGATAAAGGAATCGACTGATTCACTCTCTAAGGCAGAATTCCTGAAAGTTGAAGAGGACTACATTGTCAAGATGGAGCACACTGCATGCTTGACCAACACTCCCATCTCACACTGCCTTTGTATGATAGTGAATCTTTCTGTACTCAGTAACAACGAAAACTTTCCAGTAAGAATGGACAGGTTGGCAGGCCTCTATTTTTCCAACTTATGCCCAAACTTTCGTGGTGATAAAACATAAACAAATGGAACATGCTGTTTTAAATATTTATATACAAAAAATATATATATATTTTATATATACATATATTCAGTACAAAGCAAGGTTACTAGTTTCAGAAACATCGTCAGGGAAAATTAAATACCTACATGTTACATATAACCAATCCAAACTAAAATTCCAATACTTGATACTGTGGCCACAATAAAAAAAAACTTGAAAAACAAGTCACAACTCTGAAACATGCTTGTGCTTTTGGGGAAACTATCAATAAACTGTGCAGAATGTCAAACGTGAAAAGAAAATTGGTTTTCCACATTTGACTACAACCTGTTTTCATAACTTTCATCCTTCAAGAGGCACAGTAGGTCAGCGGGGACATTCAGACTCATACTGAATCTAAAAGGATATGGGTTTGAGTCATCGCTGCACTGTCCATTTGAGGGAAACCCTCTCCCCCCTTCTCTCTAAGCCCCCAACCCCCACCCTTGAATACACATTGGCTCTATCTTCCTCTGCAGAATTTTTTGAGACGATAAATGAAGGTCTCCTGTACTAATACACATAACACCTTGTGTACATTTTTAAAAATCCTCTTTTTGAGGGGGTAAAGGATACTGAATTTCCACTGAAACT
>CM054157.1:9181045-9291045 GCA_028751875.1 Rapana venosa
AGCCATAACTCCAGAATATCTTAATTAACACATCTGACTGAAGCTTGGCAATTAAATGAGTGATCAAAAACCAAGAAGAACTGCATCACATTCCAGAGTAACACAATCACGATTTGTTCCTTGTCCTTTCTTCCTATTTTTTTAAAAAATCAGAAGTGCTTTCTTTCCAGTAATATCACAACAACAAGAAACTAAACTTGATCTGATAAAACCACCACTACCACCAAAAAAATTTCAAACTGGTGAAAGAACTACCAAAAAAACCGGTTTACTCAAGGACTTAACTTAGAAACTTCTTCAGCAGAAACGAAAGAAAAGGAGTCGAGTGAGGGGGCAATTTTTCAAGGAAGATAGCACTTAACACTGATCACTATCATGCCACATTGAACATGGAACTCGGGATGTGAACTTCTCACACACAAAACAAAAGTCCTGAGCATGAATGACAAAACAAGATATGTGTCAGAGATGGTACCCAGCAGGATTTCAGAGGAAGGACGGTTGGATCCGTTGGGTCACAGGCTTCAGCCATAAGGACTTGTGTGAGGGGGGGGGGGGGGGGGGGGGGGGTGTCAAGATGTGGTACTTGCCTACGAAGTGAGCAATGTCATGACTAGGAGATGGGCCGGGCTCTAAGTGTCCATGAAGTCCGTACACAATGGAATGTCTCTGTCCTGCTACGACTAACCACCAACAGAGGGCAACCACACCACATGAAACCATGTACAACTAGCAAATGACAGTGTGTGCGTGTCGCTGTGTGTGTGTGTAGTGTGTGTGTGTGTGTGTGTGTGTGTGTGTTGTGAGTTGTGTGTGTGTGTGTGTGTGTGTGTGTGTGTGTGTGTGTGTGTGTGTGTGTGTGTGTGTGAGTGTGTGTAGCTGTGTGTGTGTGTGTTTTCAGATGAAAAACAAAAAACGATTCTTAATGATGAAAATAATTTTTTTTTAAAACAACATATTTAACTACTTTTGTTTATCATCTGTGTTACTTTCAGTCATTCTGCATTTTCATGATTCCCTTTTACTATTCTTGCACAATTCCTGTCTACTACAAATTACATACAAATACAAATGTTCCTGTCTACATACAAATTACAATTAGCAGGTTGAATCAGAGAAACAAGGCTTTTAATCTCATTTGTGAAAGGTTGCATGTGTGAAAATGATTTGAATGCAAGCGCTTTAATTTGTTTTACCATATTCAGCGCCATATAAATTCCATATTATGATTATCATTATTATTCCTTTGTATTTCTCAGTGTTACACTGGTAACCTAAGACTTCCTACTTTTTCATTCAAACCTGAAAACAGATCATAATTTCATTTCAATAAAAAACAAAAAAACCCCAGTGAAAATGCAATACTTAATATTGCATACCCAGTGAAAATGCAATACTTAATATTGCATACTCCTCCCAAACTTGTCTAAAAGGTCAGGGCTGCAAACCAACCCTAAAAGAATATCTTTTTGTTGAGTGAGCATAAAAATGAATATCTGTCTTTGCTTTTACACATAAATCTTTACATCCTAAGGGAGGAAAAATGAAACCATGATGGTCAATGTGATGATTTGTCATAAAATACAGCCGTTTCAAGTAAGGTTTTTTTGTGTTTTTTTCAAAGTCTGTGTCTCAATAATGATTTGTTAAAGTATTGTTTGTATATGTAAAAAAGACCAATGACAAAATAAACCCTTAAGATACCAACTTCTTCAGTAAATAAGCTATCAGGAAACTCAACCCACTCTTTCATTCATCCCTGGGGGGACGGGATAGCCTAGTGGTTAGAGCATTGCGCTCGCTATCTGATGACCCGGGTTCGATTCCCATTCAAGGGGATATTTTCCCCTGGAGTTTACATCAGTGCAGACTCCACTCTCCCCAAAAGTCCTTCAGATGAGACTATAAACCGAGGCCCCGTGTGCAAATGCACGCAGAACATCTTGCTCACATGTTAAATCCTGTTCCGCCTTTCAGAAGGGTAGGCCATTGTGAGCTGGAGGGAACAGATGACAGAATTTACAAAACTGCATACACATGGGGACTGGATGTAAAAAAAGCACGTAAGTGCTTATTCCATTATCCTCAATATAAAAGAATAAAATAAAATAAAAATAAATAAAATAAACTCTAACTTGATCTACTACTTACAATGCTACTCAATGGAATTCTGAAATAACTTACTGTCAACACCCTAACACCCACAGAAACTCAAGATACTGGATGGCAAATATAGAAACATTAAGGGAAGAAAGTGGCAGAGGGGAGAAAACTCAAATATTGTTTTAAACCAGATCAGTGAAAATGTAAGAGAGACAGAGAGAGAGAGAGAGAGAGAGAGAGAGAGGAGGGAGGAGGGGGAGAGAGAGGAGAGAGAGAGAGAAGAGAGAGAGAGAGAGAGAAGAGAGAGAGAGAGAGAGTGAGAGTGAGGGAGAGAGAGGGGGAGGAGAGAGAGAGAGAGAGAGGAGAGGAGAGAGAGAGGAGGAGAGAGAGAGAGAGAGAGAGAGAGAGAGAGAGAGAGAGAGAGAGAGAGAGACAGACAGACAGACAGACAGACAGACTGACAGCGGTCAAAGTATAATCATGGAAGCTTAAATCCTAACCATTATTCTTCAAAGCCATGCCATTTCTCAAATCTGTAAAAAAAAAGAAAAAAAAAAGTTTTTCTTCAACTTCTCAAGTAGGATTTCTGATCTGAATCAAATATCTGATCACCTCTGTTCATCATTCACTTGCTTATCTGCCAATCTTTATATTTTCTCTTCCTCCCAACAATCTTGCTCTTTTACTTAGATAACAAGTCTACTTAGATAAAATGGTCTATGGCATGTACAATTTGAATAATTCTCACTAAAAAGATAATTTTACTCATTTTGTTATTGCAAAAAAAAGACAATTTTGATATGAGTTAGCATCCGTCAGTCTCGTAAGACTATGGAGTTGTGCTCTGTAGTACAGCTTAAATAATTCTCATTAAAAAGGCAACTTTAATAATTTTTATTGGAAAAAAGACTACTTTGATAACCCTCACCAAAAATGACTGAATATTCAAAAATGATACAAATGTGTTTGTTTTTTAAAAATGACTGAATATTGCACAGATGACAAAGTAAGAAAACAACAACAATTGCTGTCTAACTAGTATACACTTGTGATGAAATACACATTAAAAAAAAAGAAAACACACAAACAAAATCCATACAAGAAAGTATACGTATTGTACATCCTTTGAAAAAAAAATGTTACAAAATATATCATATTGGTGTTTTTTGTTTTTTAAAGTGCAAAATTATTACTACTTACAGAAATAACTGTAATCATGGTGTCCACACAATTATGAAATAAATAAAAAAATGTACATAATTACTAATACATCTTGTAAAAAAAAAAATTTAAAAAGAGAAAAAAGTTGTAGACTATATGGCAGTATAGTGGGCATTACTCAGTTTTACCATATCATACTGTTAACTTCTCTTCTTTTTTCTCTCTTTAAAAGCCTTTTTTTTTAAGGCTTTAAAAAAAATGCTGATTATTTTGTGTGTTTTGCTTCCAAGTTTTCAGAAAAGAATTGCCAATGATTGTACATGATATCCAATATATCAAAACCAGCAAACGGAGGATGTATAAACAAAATAACAAGACAATACATGAACCCACTCACAAATGACAGCAGTTCCTTAAGACCCCCTCCCCAAAACACACTCACATATGTGCACACAAATGCTTGTGTGCAAACACACACACACACACTCACACATAACGGTATGTCAGAACAAACCACCAATTCAAACATATTTCCTAGGCAACACAACAGTACCACCTGAAAAAAAAATTTACAATCAAACAAACAAACAAACAAGGAAAACAAAACAAAACAGAGAAAAGTAACCCAATAACACCACCACGATAATTCTTCTCCTTCTTCTTCCAGACGCTCAGACAGCAACTATTATTATTATCATCTCACATCTGTCGTATGAGCGAAAATGCGTCACCCCTGCCATTAAGCCCCTGACAAGTTAGGCCCAGCACATCCAACTTTAAGTGCAATTCTGATAATAAAGAAACATTTACCTGCAGAGTTTTGCAATCATTCATTTATATTCATCTAATTATTTTCATTCCTCAGCAACAGCTCCCAAGTTCACCAATGATGAGATTTTTGGCATACGTGACCATTTTTGCCCACTGTTATGGTAGCTGCATTCCGACTTCAGGGAACAATTATTTTCATTAACCATGGACTCCTCTGAGGTGATCCAAAGTCTTCAATGAGGAAGCGATCCTTCAAACTGGGATCTGCGTGCAAAAATCCTGTTTGTTTCTGAATCAGCTTTGTACTTTAATAATTAAATAATTATCGTGACTGCTGTTGAACTGTGCAAGCTGTGTTTTTCTTTTTCATTCATGAGATGGACAGCTCAGTTTCTATGATTTCTTGCGCATACGTTAAATCCTGTTCCGCTTTTCGTAAGAGTAGGCCATTGTGTGCCGGTGGGAACAGATGGTAGAATATACAAAACCGCATACACACGAGGATTGGATGTAAAAAAGCACCTAAGTGCTTATTCCATTATCCTCGATATAAAAGAAGAAAAGAAAAGAAAGAAAGAAAAGAATGATGAAGGCAGCTGAACACCGCAGATCCTTATCATGCAGCAGGTTATTTGTTTTTCTTTTCACTGTAAAAATCTTCATTTTTAAACAAAAGGTAAAGGTGTCTCATACCCTACGTGGTCGTAGGGGAGTGAGGCATCAGAAACCTCAACTTCTCTAGCATATTGAGGGCAGCGCCCATCTCCTCTCCCTCGCTGCTTTACCTTCCCTGACCCTGAAGAGGGCAGATACCCATTTACAGCTGGGTGAACTGGGGGGACTGTACTGTTTTAACAAAAACTGTCATAAAAACACATATGTACAAGAACGAAAACGCATGAAAATTCTGAACAAAATGCACAACCAAGAGCAATCCTCTGAGCAGTTCTTCTGCAAGTAAGAGAAGAAAAAGTTCAAACGATCAAATTTAGATATTCGTCATTTTCGAAAAAAGATTAATGAACCCTTGCCTGCCGTCGTGAGTTGGATGCAAGTCTGCACTTTCGTACTGCGGATGTGCTGACACCATATCCCACAAACCCTCTTATTCTAATTATTTATTCATTTACAATTATTTACTTATTTATATATCGATTCATATATTTCGTTTTTGTTATGTGTCAAAGATGAATAGGTTTGCCTGTCTATATGTCCACATCACGATAGCCATTTGAGATATAAATGACAGCTGATGGCTTTATAAGGTAGTCAATTCATAAAATGAGATCTTACTTCTCTGCAACCTCACCCCCACCCCACACACATGCCCCCCCCCCCCCCCCCCCCCCCCCCCCCTCAAAAAACCCCCAACCAAACAAACAACAGGAATTACTTCCATTATGATTTACAATCTTGTTAAAGTGGGGAGTGTCCTATTCTGATGAATAAATTTGGTGGTGGTGGTAGGGAAGGGGGGGCTTATGTCATCTTTAATGTTTCAGTTACGTATTTTTGAACATGACCATTATGCCACACATAATGTGCAACATCTCAAAAAGAGTTTTTTAACACACAAACTGAACTTACATTTTGAACACTACGTCACACAAATAATTATGCAATATTGCAGATTTTGTTCTTCCACAAACCATGAAATCAAAGGGGGAAAATGAGTCATGAAAAAAAATAAAAAAGAGAGAGTCGCATCAGGCTCTGCTTCTTACTCGACCAAGAAAAAACATGATGCACTTTATTCAGAATGCAACACACACATTTGGCCGCTCTAGGAGCAACCATGATATCTGCTCTCCCCATCAGACAACTATGGATCCCTTTGATAATCAGGCAGGGCTGGTTTAGAACAGATGATATATTTGCAACAAACAAAAAAATAAAGTTAAAAAGTACAGGTCTAGAGACGCAAAATGCTGAGTACTGACTGACCCAAACAAACAAAACTACAAACAACCTAACCAAAATAAAATAAAAACAACAAAAAACCCCCGCCTCCAAAAACCGAACAACCCCCTTCATCTAAACCGTATCTCAAATATGCTTTTTCTCTTTACTTTTTACCAGCAATCCCAGCATGATGCAAAAAAACAACAAAAAAACAAAAACTAGACCCCAAAAAATCCCACCCGCCAGCATAATAACAAAGATAATAAAAATTAATATGCACACACACACACACCATAAAAAACTAAGAGGGAACTGAGATGGGAATGCGTGTGCACTATAAAAAACAACAAACTGTGTATGTGTGCAGTGGAAGGGGAGGGGGAAAGAGGGGGAGAGGGAGCTTGAGAAAGCATTAAAAAAAAAGACCCCCAAAACAATCCTGCACTAAAAAAAATAATTAATAAAATAAAGGGAGTAAGTTGCCAGGGATGGTAGCAGGAAGGCAAGCAGCTTGCTTTAAATACAAAATAATAATTAAATTAAAACAATTATTCTATTATTTCATACCACTTTAAGTCACGGCAGATTTCTCTGCGTGAAATTCAGGCTGCTCTCCCCGGGGAGAGCAGGTCGCCACAAGAGCAGCGCCACCATTATATCTTTTTTCTGTCTACAACTGCATTTGTTTCCCTATCAGAGTGGCTTTTTTCTACAGAATTTTGCCAGGGACAACTCTCTTGTTGCCGTGGGTTCTTTTATGTGCATTGAAAATTTTGTGTAACACACGGGACCTCGGTTTATCGTCTCATCCAAAAGACTAGTGCCCAGACCACCACTCATGGTCTAATGGATGGGGGAAAAGTTTCAGGCCCAAATGGGTTCAGAAAGTTAATGAAGTACAGTAATAAATCTTCTAAGAATGGTCAAAGCACCTGTCAATCTTCTGGCCCTACACCTGTCGACCTTCTGACACAACACCTGTTCATCTTCTAGTCCTACACCTGTTAATCTTCTAAACAACACCTTTCAATCTTCTAGCCCAACACCTGTCAATCTTCTGGCCCTACACCTGTCGATTTTCTGGTCCTACACCTGTCGATCTTCTGACACAACACCTGTCAATCTTCTGACACAACACCTGTCAATCTGCTGGCCAACACCTGTCCATTTTCTGGCCCAACATCTGTCAATCTTCTGACATAACACCTGTCAAATTTCTGGCCACATACCTGTCAATCTTCTAGCCTTACACATACCTATCTTCTAATCCAAACCTGTTAACCTTCTAAGCCAACACCTGTCAATTTTCTGGCCCAACACCTATCAATTTTCTGCCCCAACATCTGTCTATCTTTTACCAACACCTGTCTATCTTCTGCTTCAACACCTGCCAATCTTCTGGCTAAACACCTGTCAACCTTCTGGTCCTACACCTGTCAACCTGGTCCTACACCTGTAAATCTTCTGAAACAACACCTGTTCATCTTCTGGTCCTACACCTGTAAAATCTTCTGACCAACACCTTTCAATCTTCTAGACCAACACCTGTTGATCTTCTAGCCCTACACCTGTCAATCTTCTGGCCCTACACCTGCCAATCTCCTGTCCCAGCACCCTCTCTAAACAACAGCTGCCTGTCCACAGCAGAAAAAGAAAAAAAAGTACAGAAGCATCAAGACGAAAAGACGGCTCAAGATAAAGGCTCTGTTCCAATGAAACCTGTCTAACTAAAGCTAGAATGAGGGTTTAAGCTAACAAGAGAACTGGAGTGACATCAACTGGACTTGAGTGACACTCACTCCCGCATTGAAAGAAGAGGCATGAGAAAAGACAACCCTGGTGAGATTCTGCGCACGCTACAGTTCGGTCACAATGAAGGCAGCCGCAATCTGACTTCAGGGGGAAAAAGAAGACTCAAAAGCACTTGGTACTTGACAGCAGGGAGACAGCTCCACTCCCTGAATGGCTGAACAATGCCTGAATACTACACAGAAGTGGACCCTACACATCACCGTCACCAATCCCTCAGATTCCGAATCCTTTGGGGCGCCTTCGAAGCTTTGTCGACCACCTTTCTCCAGTCCTCTCGTCTCTCAGCCACCCTCAGGGTGTCTGTCTCTCAGCTCCATGTCTGTCCACTCTCAAATGTTGTCCTCCCATCTCTTCCTTTGTCTGCCACTTCTTCTTCCTCCTCCCCTCACTGTGCCTTGTAGGATTGTTTTAGCAAGACCAGAGGAGCGTGTGACATGACCAAACCACTTCAGTTTTCGTTGTCTGATGAGTGTTTGAAGGTCAGTATAGGGCCCCGATTTCATTGCGGATGCATCTCTTGACTTCTTCGTTCGTGATGTGGTCTTTGTACGAGATGCCTAAGAGTCTTCGGAAGCACCTCATTTCTACACATGCTCTGATAGTGATATATAATAATAGGCCGTATGTATGTACAAGATTCAATTTTTTTTCTTTCCGCTTTTGGGGTATGGAAGAATACCATAGTGAATGCTTGTAGGGTTGTCTTCAGCACAAAGCTTTCCAGAAGACACTTTTTTTTTTCATGGTTTTAAAAATAAAAAGGCAAATTCATCCCCAATTGATGGTTCACAGCAGTCTGATTCCCTTTCTTTCAGCTACTCTCAGCTGTTATCCATTCCATCCTATCCCAGCCCAGCTGGGGCTAAATATAGCAGGAACTGACCACGCGCGTAATTGGTAAAAGGATGGGGCACACTGATTTAAGCACTAGGCCCTTGATTTGAGTTATGCTGGATTTACGAGCTGTGGGTTTTGTTTCCTGTACAGGTCTGTTTTTATCAGGTTTGCCGTTTTTAACGCTATCTTGTTATTATTAATGTAATGCTGTTTACCAAAAAACCCCCAAAAGAACAAAAAAACAACAAAAACAAACCAACCCAAAACCACCAAAAAAGTGGGAGTCTGAAGGTCAGAGTTTTGTAATGTATATTTTTAAAGTTTGTTTTCTTAGTTTTGATAATAGTAAAACTCATAATAACAATAAATAGATAATAATAACAATAACTCTCCAACCCCATACCCCCCCCAACCCCCCTCCTTCCTCCAAATTCCTCAAAACAGAGCTACAAAGTTAAACAACGGCGAGATTTTACGTATGTGACAGCTTTTGCCCACCATTAAGGTACCTGCATTACGTCTTCGGGGATGATGTCTAAAGACAACACCAGAGTGCATGCACTTTCACAAATACTGTCATCCATTCCTACCACCACGACTGAAGTACTTTAGAGGGAGTGGAGTCATTACTGACCCTCCTAACTCCAGGGGAAGAATCCCTACGAACTTAACACTCTATCCATTAAACTATCTGCCCTCCCCCGCCCACTATATTAAACAATAATAGTAAGAAGAAGAATCATAATACTGATGATAATAATAATAATAACAATAATAATGATAATATAAAAGCAGAAGCCCCATGCAAAATTTCAAGCAGATAAGATATTTGCATGCCCCGAAATAGTATCCGATATCTTGGGAGCTACAAGGTTCTAAACTATGTCTTTTTTTTTTTTCAAGTGCAAATACGTTTTGTTTTGGGCTTTTTTTAAAGTGTATAAATAAATGAATTTTTAAAAATGCATATGTTAAAATAAGATAATGTAAAATGAAATCAAATGTATAAAATAAAATAAAATAACAGAAAAAAAAATGTTTTCCAACAATCCCAAAATTGAAAAAAACCAACCAAACCCAAAATTAATAACATTGAAAAAGAACACCCCCCCCCCCCCCCCCCCGGAAAAAAAAAAAAAGCCACCCACCACATATATCAAAACAAGATAACATCAAAAGAAACGAAAGATACAAAATGAAATAATCTAAGATTTAAAAAAATATAAAATAAGAGATATTCCCAAATCATTTTTTTACCCCCCAAAATGCATGATATAAAAGGGACACCTCGAGGCAGACAAGGGTTGTGATATCACAGCAGTGCTATCCCCCCCTCCTCCCCCCCCCAACCCCAAAAGTTGAAGCCATTCAAGCTGAAGGAAAACTGAAAAAGTAATGCACCACCATCACCACCCTCATTCAGCAAGTGATATACATACATACATACATGTATACATACATTACTGCCAGCTAGCTAAAATAAACCAGAGCTATGTCTCACCCCAGGCAGGACTTAGAAAATCTTCGTGGTCTTCCGGAAACAGAAATAAATGGCAGAGTGTTTTTCAGAAAATCTTCAACGAGTTTTTAAAAAAAAAAAATAAAAAAGAAAAAAAAAAATAGTACTAATAAAATAACAACAGAGTGTTTACAGAGTAATTATTATGAATTTTAAATTTTTCTTATTTTTTAGAAATACAATGTTTAGAGAGTATCTCCTTATAAACTATTCATGGATTTTCGAAAACAGAAATGATGACAGAATATTTACTAAATATCTACAAAATCTCTTCTTTTTTTCTTTTCAAAAATAGAAATATTAGCAGAATAGTTAAAGTGTAGTTTACCAAGAAAATATTCAGTCTTATAAAAAAAACAGAAAAAAATTGAAATAATCTGTATTGGGTGTTTCACTAACAAAATGTTCACAGTCTTTCAAAACTAGAAACGACAACAGAACATTTATTGGGTATCAGTTTAGAAAATGTTCACAGTCCTATATAAAACAGAACTGGTAACAGGATATTTATCAAGTGCTTATTTAGCAAATACTAAGTCTTCCAAAAACAAAAATAACAACAGAGTGTACACAATGTTTACTCAGAAATAGTTACTTTCTTTTCTTTTTTTTTTCACTAAAAAGTAGTCACTCATAATCTTTGATAAATCATTTTCAAAATGATGGAGACATTGTTACTGGTTACCTGCAATTGTTTTCCTTCACTACAATTTCCTCAATAATAAGTAGTCATTTCTACAGATAAATTCACCCAAAAAAAATCATCAATAAATCACACCATAATAACAGAAAAAACAACAACAAAACAAGAAAAAAAAAAGAAACGATATATATAGATAAAACATTTCTTCCTTTCAACACTTGAAAACAAAAGTTTTCCACAAAATGAAATGCACATTCAGTGGAATCAGGATGAAGAAAAAGGTGACAAGTTTAGTACAAAATGTGATAAACACTTAAAACTGCTGACAAATACACAGTTACACCCAAAACAAAGTCTACACTATAGAGATAAAACACTCAAACATCTATGAGGGCATAAACCTTCCAGACATACACATTCTACATCTAGTAATTCCTGACCAACGTATTCTACTTCTAAAACTCCCTGACAAAAACATTCTCCACATTTTGAAATTCTGCATCCAGACAGAACTTCTTCACATATACACACATTACTCTTCTGCTATAACAACGAAAAACAAGAAATTTGAAATTGAAACCAGAAAAAGGGTTATTTCATATTAAACAACATAAATTACTAAATATACAGATTATATAACATCAATTTCATAGAGGGAAAGGGAAACAATCCAATGATACAAATGTAAAGGTGCACGCACGCACACATGCACGTTTACGCATACGCACGCACCACACATACATTCTCTCTCTCTTTTTCACACACACACACACGCATACACGCACACATAACACACACTCTCTCTCTCTGTGTCATCCCTCCCTCCCTACACTACACCACTCTCAACTTTCACACAGTGGTAACACTTTCTCCCTCTCTGGGCTACCTCCCCCTTCATACTCAGCTTCCTCCCACCCCATCAATCCTCCTTCCACCCCATAATACCCCCCACCCTCCAATCCACCCCCCCATAAAACTCCCTCCTACCTCCCCCTCCCCTCCCCCTCATTATAAGATCCTCATACCTTAAGAAACCTCCTTCCCATGATTCCACACACACATGAGCCCACACACATGAACCACCCCCCCCCCCCCCCCCCCCCCTCACCTCATTCCATGAACCCTCCCTCCTAAACCCATGAACCTACCTCTCACTCCTAAGAATCAACCTTCCAACACAATGAACCCCTTTCCAACCCTATGAACATCTCCCCCCCCCCCTGAACCCCTTCAACCCACAAACCCTCTCACCCAATGCAACCCCCGACACACACGCACACACAGAATCCAGCGTAACTCAGTCAAGGGTCAAGGACCCAGCGCTAACATTAGCGTGCCCCTTCCTTTTACCAATTCCAAGTGCTGTCAGTTTCTGCAATAATTATAGCATCCGCTGGGATAGTCGAAAGTTGGGGGTGGGGGGTGGGGGTGGAAACTGACAGCTGCATCCCTCCCTCTTACTCCCCTCCTGCCCCTCCTTTCCCACCCCACAAACCTTCATTCCAATCCCATAAACCTGACTCCCATCCCACCAACCCCTCTCACCCCCTCCCTCCCTTTCCGCCTCACCCCGTGAACAAAGCCCCCCCTCCCCCCCCCCCCCCCCCTGCCTCTAGCTCATGAACTTACTGGCGGATCTCTTGGAGTAGACGGACATGGAGCTGTTCATGGTGTTCATCCAGCCCACCCCTTGTCCCCTGACGTCGGTGTGGGCACTGCTGATGGTCAGTGTCACCGGCACCTGACTCAGGGGGTCTGTGACAGTATGATGACAACAGCAGCAATAGGAGTTGTTAGTGGGAGTGGGTGACAGAGATGTGGCAATAGGATTTTTAGTGAGAGTGGATGACAGGAGAGTGGATGACAGGAGAGTGGATGGCAGGAACACGGCAATAGGATTTTTAGTGAGAGTGGATGGCAGGGACATGGAAATAGGATTTGTTAGTGAGAGTGGATGAGAGGAACACAGCAATAGGATTTTTAGTGAGAGTGGATGACAGGGATGTGGAAATAGGATTCGTTAGTGAGAGTGGATGACAGATTTATGGCAATAGGATTTTTTAGTGAGAGTGGATGACAGGGATGTGGCAATAGGATTTCTTAGTGGAAGTGGGTGACAGATTTATGGCAATAGGATTTTTTAGTGGGAGTGGATGACAGGGACGTGGCAATAGGATTTGTTAGCGGGAGTGGGTGACAGATTTATGGCAATAGGATTTTTTAGTGAGAGTGGATGACAGGGATGTGGCAATAGGATTTGTTAGTGAGAGTGGGTGACAGATTTATGGCAATAGGATTTTTTACTGGGAGTGGATGACAGAGATGTGGCAATAGGATTTGTTAGTGGGAGTGGATGGCAGGAACACGGCAATAGGATTTGTTAGTGAGAGTGGATGACAGAGATGTGGCAATAGGATTTGTTAGTGGGAGTGGATGACAGGAGAGTCGATGATAGGGACATGGCAATAGGATTTGTTAGTGGGAGTGAATGACAGGAGAGTGGATGGCAGGAACACGGCAATAGGATTTGTTAGTGAGAGTGGATGACAAGAGAGTGGATGACAGGAGAGTGGATGACAGGGACATGGAAATAGGATTTGTTAGTGAGAGTGGATGACAGGAGAGTCGATGACAGGAGAGTGGATGACAGGGACATGGAAATAGGATTTGTTAGTGAGAGTGGATGACAGGGACGTGGCAATAGGCATGTGTGTATGTGAGTATGGGTGAGTGTGGGGGTATGTGTGTGAGTGTGTAGGGGTGTGACTGAGTGTGTAGGGGTGTGTGTGTATGTGTGTACATGTGTGAGTATGGTGTGTGTGGGTGCATATATGTGTATATGTGTGTGTGCGTGTGAGTGTGCATGTGAGTGTGTGTGTTGTGTGTATGTATGTATGTATGTGTGTGTGCGCATGTGTGTGCATGTGTGCATGCATGCATGCATGCATGCAAGCGTTTGTGTGAATTTATGTATGTATGCATGTACGCTTCCTCTTGTTTGGGGGTTTTCTTGGGTTTTTTTGAGAGAAATAGTACACACATTTGCAGCAATTGAATCTAGCAGATTGTTCACAAACAAAATATATGCCTGTACGTATACTTACATGTTGGCATGCACACACATGCCTGCGCATTCCAACACACACACACAACTTTTGTAATATTGTAAATACACATATCCCTTTCTAAATGAAGAAAAAAATGATAGGAGACACTACAGCTAGAGTAAAACAAACATCCCCATATCAATACACACACACACATTCCTTCACACACACATACTCCTTCACACACACACACACACACACACACACACTGGGGGGACGGGATAGCCTAGTGGTTAAAACACTGCGCTCGCAATCTGACGACCCGGGTTCGATTCCCGTTCAAGGGGATATTTTCCCCTGGAGTTAACATCAGTGCAGACTCCACTCTCCCCAAAAGTCCTTTGGATGATACTATATACCGAGGCCCCATGTGCGATTGTACGCAAAACATCTTGCGCACACATTAAATCCTGTTCCACTTTTCGTAAGTGTAGGCTATTGTGTGCCGGTGGGAACAGATGACAGAATTCACAAAACCACATACACACGGGGACTGGATGTAAAAAACACATAAGTGCTTATTCCATTATCCTCAATATAAAACAATTGAAAACTCCTTCACAAACACACACACTCCTTCACACATACACACTCCTTCACACACACACACTCCTTCACACACACACATACTCACTCCTTCACACAACACACACAGACTCCTCAACACAAACTATATCAACCCCAAAGTAAAGACCCCCCCACCCCCCCCACCCCCCAACCCCACCCACCTACCCCCTGACAACCCTAGCAATTTTAACTCATCATAAGTTGATGATCTGAAGTCTGTAGTTTGCCGTCAGCGCCTGGGCTTTATCACAGTTCTTGATTAAACCATTGACGCTGGGGGCAACAGCAAAGTGAGAGGCTGTATGACCAGTGGCTTTCCCACTCATGGAATTCCACTTTACAGCTTAGTTTTTAGTGATCAACTATGACTCTCTGACTAGGAGGCTTGACTCGCACAGTCCTTATGTGCTGCAGCCCTGGGGGCTAGTTGGCCTTTGGAGAACATCTCCAACGCTGACTGTCCTTATGCCCACTTGGCCGAGAGAGTGGGGATGTACTGTGGGCAAGGCATCTCCACTATAATCAAATTTCTGCCCAGTTTCCAAAACAGCAGCTGCCTCCTCTGCCTTTTTGGAGGTCATAGTCGGACATGACGGACAAACATACATACATACAGCTAGTACCAATAGACTGCGCTGGTTTGGGCACGTTCAACGGAAAGCAGACCACCACATCATAAAAAGAGCAATGAACTTCGTAGTGGATGGAAAGAGACCAAAGGGAAGACCTAGCAAAACCTGGGCTGCCTGTATTGATGATGATCTTAGAGAAAGGGGCATAAATAAGGAGGAAGCTCAAAACAGAGAGAGATGGAGAAGGCTCATCAATATCAGACCTCCCCTGGGAGAAACATGACAAAAAAGGAAGAAGAAGAAGAAGAAGAAGAAGAAGACGAGGAGAGAGAGGAGGAGGAGGAGGAAAGGAGGAAGGAGAAGAAGAAGAAGAAGAAGAAGAAGAAGAAGAAGAAGAAGAAGAAGAAGAAGGAAGAAGAAGAATTGCGAAAAAGAAGAAGAAGAATTGCGAAGAAGAAGAAGACGAAGAAGAAGAAGAAGAAGAAGAAGAAAGAAAGAAAGAAAGAAGAAGAAGAAGAAGAAGAAGAATTGCGAAGAAGAAGAAGAAGAAGAATTGTGAAGAAGAAGAAAAAGAATTGTGAAGAAGAAGAAGAAGAATTGCGAAGAAGAAGAATTGCAAAGAAGAAGAATTGCGAAGAAGAAGAAGAAGAACAAGAAAGAAGAAGAAGAATTGCGAAGAAGAAGAAGAAGAATTACGAAGAAGAAGAAGAAGAAGAATTGCGAAGAAGAAGAAGAAGAAGAATTGCGAAGAAGAATTGCGAAGAAGAATTGCGAAGAAGAAGAAGAAGAAGAAAAAGAAAAAAGAAGAAGAAGAAGAAGAAGAAGAAGAAGAAGAAAAAAGAAGAAGAAGAATGCAAAGAAGAAGAATGCAAAAGAAGAAGAAGAATTGCGAAGAAGAACTGCGAAGAAGAAGAAAGAAGAAAAAGAAAAAGAAGAGAAGAAGAAGAAGAAAGAAGAAGAAGAAGAAGAAGAAGAAGAAGAAGAAGAAGAAGAAGAAGAAGAAAGAAGAAGAGAAGAAGAAGAAAGAAGAAGAAGAAGAAGAAAGAAGAAGAAGAAGAATGCAAAGAAGAAGAAGAAGAAAGAAGAAGAAGAAGAAGAAAAGGAGGAGGAGGAGGAGGAGGAGGAGATAAGAAGAAGAAGAAGAAGAGGAGAAGAAGAAGAAGAAGAAGAAGAAGAAGAAGAAGAAGAAGAAGAAGAAGAAGAAGAAGAAGAAGAAGAAGAACAAGAACAACAACAACAACAACAAGAAGCAGCAGCGCACTGACCTGAGAACGGCACGATGTTGGTGGTGATGTACTTCTTGTCGGCGTGCATCATCTGCCAGAACTTCACCAGGATGTTGATGTCGTTCCTCAGCTCCGAGCCATGCTGGGTGGGGTAGATGACGGGACCACTGCACAGCACCGCCACTCGACACCATCATCATCATCATCACTATCATCATCACCATCATCATCATTGTCATCATCATCACCGTCATCTTTTTTAGAGTCGGTCAATTTGGCCCCGGGCCAAAAGCTGTGTCAGCTAATTGCCAAGGCCTACACTCAAATGTTGTTATGTTGTAAAATGTTGTGTTGAGATTGACCTTTCAGCCTTGACAAGCTCTTAACATAAAACAACCTGCAATCTCCGTCAAGTCAAAGTCAAAAACACTTTAATCATCCCATTGTAATTGCCCTTCATGGGATGATTAAAGTGTTTTTGACTTTTTGACTTTGACTTGTCTTGACTTTGACTAAAGGAGAAAAAAATTCCTCTGAAGTCACGAGTATGGCTGCCTATATGGTGAGGTACTTGAAAAAGAGTCATGCACACAAGCTTCTCATCCAGTGTGTACTTCCTATCTCACAGTGATTCCCAGGTGGGATGAGTGAGTCAAGAGTGCATGTTCTGGGTGACCCCCAGGGTGTAAAGCTGGGGAACGCACAGCAACAACAACAACAACAGCAACGTGTCAGTAAATGGACACCTGCCCTATTTAGGGTCAGGGAAGGTAAAGCAGCGAGGGAGAGGAGATGGGCACCGCCCTCAATATGCTGGCCCCTGGAGAAGCTGAGGTCTCTGATGCCTTATGACCATATAGGTTATGGGACACCTTTACCTTAAGGTAGCCACATTCTGACTTTGGGGATGTATTTGGTGAATGTGAAAGCTACAGCAGTAGTGTACTGTTCTGCACTGTGTATTTTGTACTGTAAGCTACTTTCAGTCACAGCAGATCTCTCTGCGAGAAATTCAGGCTGCTCTCCACACACACAAAAACACCACAGTGCCATCCATTTATTTTGTTTTTCAAAATTGTCCTGTTTATATGTTCTCTAAAAGAGTTGCTATTTAGAACTGAATTTTGCCATGAGCAACTCTCTTATAGCCATGGGTTCTTTTAAAAGCACTGAATGCATGCAGCACACAAGACCTCCTTCGGATGAGACTATAAACCAAGGCCCCATGTTCGAACGCATGCAGAACATCTTGCGCAGACGTTAAATCCTGTTCTGCTTTTCGGAAGAGTAGGCCATAGTGTGCTGGTGGAAACAGATGAAAAAATTAACAAAACCGCATACACACGGGGACTGGATGTAAAAAAGCACATGAGTGCTTATTCCATTATCCTCGATATAAAAGATATTTAAAAAAAATAAAAAAATAAAAAAGTTTATCATCTCATCTACTGGGACTGGCCAGCCACACCCGACACTGTACCAGAATAAACACCCAGAGTGCAAATCCATAGTCTTCGGAGACCGAAGGATGCCTACTACTGGTAGGCACTTATACCAGACACTTACAGTCTTGTGGGGAAACAGTTCAGGGACAAATGGGGATTGAACCCACGCTTCTCTCTTTTCAAGTGTGTGTGTGTGTGTGTGTGTGTTATTAATTTTTATTTATTCTTTTATATTGAGGATAATGGAATAAGCACTCATGTGCTTTTTTACATCCAGTCCCCGTGTGTATGCGGCTGTGTAAATTCTGCCATCTGTTCCCACCGGCACACAATGGCCTACTCTTACGAAAAGCGGAACAGGATTTAACGTGTGCGCAAGATGTTCTGCGTGCATTCGCACACGGGACCTCGGTTTATAGTCTCATCCGAAGGACTTTTGGGGAGAGTGGAGTCTGCACTGATGTTAACTCCAGGGGAAAATATCCCCTTGAACGGGAATCGAACCCGGGTCGTCAGATTGCGAACGCAATGTTCTGACCTCTAGGCTATCCCGTCCCCAGTGTGTGTGTGTGTGTGTGTGTGTGTGTGTGTGTATGTGTGTGCGTGCGTGCGTGCGTGCGTGTGTCTGTCTGTTAGCGCTAGGCCACGGTTCCACCAGTAGAGAATACTGACCAGAAGTAGTCCAGTGTGGCAGCATAGACTCGTTCCCTCAGCACGCTCTTGGCAGCTGTGTTGGGCAGCACGTCTCCTTGCAGCAGAGACAGCCCCATCGTCAGGAGTCTGCAACACACACACACACACACAGTGTGTCATCTTTCTGATGATAGACAGCAAATTCTATGATATGACAGTATGTCATCTTTCTGCTGATAGACAGCAAATTCTATAATGTAACAGTATGTCATCTTTCAACTGATCGGCAACAAACTCCATAACAGCATGTCATTTTTCAAATGATATACAACAAACTCCATAATATAACAATATAACATCTTTCAACTGACAGACTACAAACTGCTCCATGACATAAGCCTCTTTGTCTACTTTTTAAAAAAGCAGCACATAATCAAAATCATTAAATAAGATGCTGTATAAATAAGCTGTTGGAATTATCCATCAGTAGACCATAGTTATAGCCGAGTGGCCGACCATTTGACGTCAATCCTGTAGGTCAATGAAGAGTCAAGGGTTCCAATCTTGGCTGCAGCACCTAGCGAATTAAGGGTGGAGAATTTTTATGATCTCCCAAGTCAACTTCCAAGTACAGACCTGCCAGTGCCTTAACTTCCTTTGCGCGCATGCAGAAGATCAACTACGCACGTTGAATATCGTGTATTTCATGTCAGCGTTCGGTGGTTACGGAGGCACGAACATACACAGCATACATCCCTGAAGTTGGAATGTGGATACCTTCATGGTGGGGGACACAACAACAAAAAAATGGTCGCATATGTAAAAATCTCACCATTGGAGAACCTCGAAGCTGTAGATGAGGAACAACAACAATGACAAAAAATTTTTTTTATTTTTTTTACAGTTTTTCAACCTTCAGACTCAGGTCATCCAACACACAGTCATTTGAGGCAGCTCCTGTGGCAACAGAGTCAAGATACACAAACCACAGTCCTTATTCCTTCACTCATTCCCTGACATGACTGTAGGAAGGAAGGTTGGCAGGATGGTTAAGTGTGCGAACGCATGC
This sequence comes from Rapana venosa, assembly GCA_028751875.1. Taxonomy (NCBI): domain Eukaryota; kingdom Metazoa; phylum Mollusca; class Gastropoda; order Neogastropoda; family Muricidae; genus Rapana; species Rapana venosa. The sequence continues at coordinate 9,200,413 of CM054157.1, forward strand.
AGAACATCTTGCGCACACGTTAAACCCTGTTCCGCTGTTCGAAAGAGTAGGCCATTGTGTGCCGGTGGGAACAGATGACAAAATTTACAAAACCGCATACACACGCATAAATTTAATTAAAAAATAAAAAAAGTCATCTGAGCGCTTTGATTTGTTGCTTTACAAGATTCAGCGCTATATAATTTCATACATTATTATCATTATTATTAAGACGTTCGCCTGCCAACAAGTAAACCGTGAGGTTCTGGGTTCGATTCCCAGCCTCGCCCTTTCTTCCCAGTTTGACAAGAAAAAATCGAACCGAATGTCAAAGTCCTTCGGATGAGACCATAAACCGAGGCCCCCATGTTTGAACACACGCAGAACATCTTGCGCTTACGTTAAATCCTGTTCCGCTTTTCGCAAGAGTAGGCCATCATGTGCCGGTGGAAACAGATGACAAAATTGACAAAAAACCGCATACACACGGAAGGGGGGGGGGGGGGGAACTGGATGTAAAAAAGCACATGAGCGGAACATCTTGCGCACACGTTAAATCCTGTTCCGCTTTTCGCAAGAGTAGGCCATCATGTGCCGGTGGAAACAGATGACAAAATTTACAAAAAAAACGCATACACACGGGGGGGGGACTGGATGTAAAAAAAGCACATGAGCGGAACATCTTGCGCAAACGTTAAATCCTGTTCCGCTTTTCGGAAGAGTAGGCCATCGTGTGCCGGTAGGAAACAGATGACAAAATTTACCCAAAAAAAACCGCATACACAACAGGGGGGGGGACTGGATGTAAAAAAAAAAGCACACGGGCGCTTATTCCGTTATCCTCGATATAAAAGAAAGAATAAATAAATAGATAGATATACCTGAATCGGGGGGGGACTGGATGTAAAAAAAAAAGCACATGGGCACTTATTCCGTTATCCTCGATATAAAAGAACGAATAAATAAAAGAATAAATAAATAGATAAATAAATAAATAGATAGATATATATACCTGAACCTGGGTCCCAGAGCGGCCGAGTGTCTGGAGATGGGGGCAGGGGACTTGCCCACGCTGATGGAGAGGGACTTGTTCAGCAGACACATCAGCACCTCCACCTGGGAAGCACTGCTGTACTTGGCGATCTCCACCCTCTCCAGCAGAAACTGTACGACACAAAACACCACACCACAGTGACAGTGACAAGACAGTTCTATGTGACGCTCCACCCTCTCCAGCAGAAACTGCACGACAAACATCACACCACAGTGACAAGACAGTTCTATGTGACGCTCCACCCTCTCCAGCAGAAACTGCACGACAAACATCACACCACAGTGACAAGACAGTTCTATGTGACGCTCCACCCTCTCCAGCAGAAACTGCACGACAAACACCACACCACAGTGACAAGACAGTTCTATGTGACGCTCCACCCTCTCCAGCAGAAACTGCACGACACAAACAAACACCACAGTGACAGTGACAAGACAGTTCAATGTGACGCTCCACCCTCTCCAGCAGAAACTGTACAACAAATACCACGCCACAGTGACAAGACAGTTATATGTGACGCTCCACCCTCTCCAGCAGAAACTGTATGTCAAACACCAACACCACAGTGACAAGACAGTTCTATGTGACGCTCCAACCATATAACCTAACCCTAAGAAAACCTCGTCTAAAGTCAAAATACTATCTCACAAAAAAACCAACACCGCTATCTCACAAAACAAACAACACCATTATCTCACAAAAACAAAACCAATATCTCACAAAAACAACAACACCGCTATCTCACAAAAACAACACCACCACTATCTCACACAGAAAACAACAAAAACGCTAGCTCCTCCCACCTACCCCCCCCCTCCCCCCCCTCCAGCCCACACGCTACACCCCTCCTCTACCCCCCACTTACCTTGGTCCAGATTTGGTGGGAGGCCACGTAGGGAGGGTTGGGTGACAGCACTTCATCCTCCCTTTTGGCCAGGGGGTCTCGCATAGGCGCGTCCTCGGCAAAGATCCCAAGGCGACGGTCCACGCACATTTGCCAGGCAGCGGCCATCTCACACAGGAACTGTGGAGGGGCAAAAGAATCTCGAGACAAGTTTTCACACAACACTGCGATTCATTCACAGAAACAACACCACTATCTCACAGAAACAACACCACTATCTCACAAGAAACAACACCACTATCTCACAGAAACAACACCGCTATCTCACAAAAACAACACCACTATCTCACAGAAACAACACCGCTATCTCACAAAAACAACACCACTATCTCACAAAAACAACAATACTGTGTGTTGTTTCTGTGAGATAGTGGTGTTTGGGGACAGGAAAGCCTAGTGGTTAGAACATTGCGCTCGCAATCTGATGACCCGGGTTCGAATCCCGTTCAAGGGGATATTTTCCCCTGGAGTTAACATCAGTGCAGACTCCACTCTCCCCAAAAGTCCTTCGGATGAGACTATAAACCGATGCCCTATGTGCGAATGCACACAGAACATCTTGCGCACATGTTAAATCCTGTTCCGCTTTTTGTAAGAGTAGGCCATTGTGTGCCGGTGGGAACAGATGACAAAATTTACAAAACTGCATACACATGGGGAGTGGATGTAAAAAAGCATGTAAGCGCTTATTCCATTATCCTTGATATAAAAGAATAAAATAAAAAATTCATTCTACACTGTTTATAGCCCTACCGGCCACGAAAGCCATATCAGGGCTGTCACCTCAATCAGTTTCAGTCGCTCCAGTAACTTTCACTTCAAATTCAAAACCAACACCTTCTAAAACCTTTAAATATCTAACACTGTCCTTCTGAAAAAAACAAAACCCACCCAAAAACATTAAACGACACAATACCTAAATCATGTCATTCCTTAAGGCTGATAAACCAGGCTGTGCTGAGGACGCCAGCCATTCCGCTTAATTTATCATCCCCAGGTTACAAAAAAGTGTAAAAAATCATAACATACATCAAAGTACAAAAATATACATAAAAAATGCCACAACAGCAAAGAACACTGCAGAACGGACATCCTGTGCCCATCCCAGTGTTTAAATATCACTACCTGGCTGCCAGAACAAAAGACCCCAAGACCTTGCCTCTACCAAACATATCAAAGCACGCTCCCCTCTCTCTCTCCGTTCCCTTTACCTCCATACTGATGTCTGGGCGCGCGGCCAGAATCCAGTCCCAGCATGCAACACTCATCTCCATGATCCTCTCCGAGAAGTACTGCACTGAGGCCCAGCATACAGCATGCAGCAGACGTCGACTGACCACTGCAAAAAATGAACCACTGGTCAGACTGTCAGCCAGGGACAGGATAGCTCAGTGGTCAGAGCACTCGCTGTCCCCCCCCAGCTAAGGTTAAGCAGCATCGAGCGTGGGTTACCTCTTGGATGGGTGATCGTTTGCGAGCCTTGGCTTCAGTAGTTCCCCCAGTTCACCCAACTGTAAATACTTACCTGCCTATTTAGGGTCAGGGAAGGTAAAGCAGCGAGGGAGAGGAGATAGGTGCCGCCCTCAATATGCTGGCCCCTAGAGAAGTTGAAGTCTCTGATACCTAACTCCCCTATACAACCACTTAGGTTGTGGGACACCTTTACCTTTTATCTTTTCAGTAAGATGGTCGCTACATCGAGGGGTTAAGACTATTTGACTTCAATCCTGTGAGTCCATGAAGTTGTGAGTTTTGAATCTTCATGGCATCTGGCGAATTAAGGGTGGGGGGATTTTTTACGATCTCCCTGGTCAACTTAAAGTGCAGACCTGCCAGTGCCTTATTTCCCTTCATGCATATTCACATGCAGAAGATCAAATATGCATGTTAACGATCCCATAGTTCATGTCAGCGTTCCATGGGTTACAGAAACATGAACATACCCAGCATGCAACCTGTACAATGAAATGAGCTGCCCTGAAGTCAGAATGTGTCAGCTGAGGCCAGCAGGCAGACCTCCTGCAAAATGACAAGCACAGATGAATGCCAGGCACTATACACATCTTGCAGCAAAGGATCACGGGGAGAGAGAGAGAGAGACTAATCAGTAAAAGATACACAAATCCAGCAAAATATCTTCGTAACTCATTCATTACAACTACTCCCTCAGACCATTCTTTGACGAAAGAAATCTCCATGATCTCTTCTAATAAATGTACCATATATCACCTCCTCGATAGTCCTTCGAACGAAACTATAAACTGAGGTCCCATGTACGAACGCACACAGAACACTTTCTGCACACATTAAAACTCATTGAACCTTTCAAAAAGGTAGGCCATTTCATGCTGGTAAGAACAGATGACAAATTATCTTTAAAAAAAAAAAAAGCTTGCACACTGTTGTTGGAGTTAAGCATCATCCTTAGTAGGCAGTCGTCAGTCTCGGAAGACTATTGAGTTGCGCTCTAGGTGTTCATTCTGGAACAGCGTCAGGTGTGGCTGGCCAGTCTGACACGGGAATGGCAGTCCTGACATCATCCCTGATCATCCCTGAAGTCAGAATGTGGCTACCTCCCTAGGGAGCAAACTATGGTCGCATACACAAAAATCTCACCATTGGTGAACCTCAGAGCTCTAGCTGGGAAACAAACAAAAACAAAACAAAACAAAACATGACCTGCTTGATCTTTCGATCCTCGTTATAAAAGAATTTTAAAATTTAAAAATTTTTTTAAATCCTACCTTCCATCTTGATCTGCAGGGCACAGATGCGGAATAATGCTTTCTGGCACAAGACATCCTCTGAAAACACAACAAACAGCTCTCTATTACTGCAATCTCCTATAATGAATATGTTACAGTTTGGTTTTTTTTAACCCTTTACCATTCGCATTTCTTACAGAGAAACTCTCTGTAGTATTCGGAAATTTACGCTGTTTTTTTCAGAGAATAAGGTACCTCAAGTACACATAGTCCTGTACAGTTACTATTGTTCGCAGAGCAGTCATATTTGGCCAAAGTATTCATATGATGTCATAGTTTGTTCTGCACCCCAAGATGTGTGTCCTACCTACATGTGTCGTGCTGCTGTCCTCTCTTTGTCACCAAATACAGGTAACATTGCAGTGACACCATGCTGTTAGTCTACAACTACCCTCTAACATGCGCAATATAGGTATGTGATTAAAAAAAATAATATGTGTGGTCCTGTCTGAATGTGTCCTCCATCGCATCCACCGTCATGGTAATCCAATCGAACATTCACACGTCACAAAATTAATGTCACCAAGTCTACACTTCCTCAGTGGAAAGTATTCAAACATATTGAAAACGACGTTGACTAATGCGCGTATATTATTTACAAATATATGCTGACGCCTACTATTTACAGACACTAGTGTGTCCTTCACCAATAGCTACATGGCTGTCACAATGCAGGTGTCACAGCCAGTGTCGCGTCCAGGTGTGTTGGCGTGTTTCTCAGGTGAAAATACTGATTAATTTTGAGAAATCTGGTTTTCGTCATAATATTACTGATCCGTGACTCAGAAAATGTCAATTCAGTAGACCAGTAGAGATGCAGCCTTGGCAAATGCTTGATCATGATCAAAACTGACAGGTAAGCCCAAATTTCATCAGGTGTTGTTTCTGTCCGTAATGGATCTATGACTAAGCCTTTCACAGCGATCTTTTGCCTGGCATAATTGTTAGTTTCATCTGCTACAATTTGAAAAAAATGTTGGGGCACAAACAAAACAAAGTAATCTAAGAGCTTGGCATTCAGTGGGAGAGTTTGTGCCGGCCCAGTCGGCAGCGTGAAGTCTTGCACTGTGCAAGGCACTTGTGCACTGCGCCATGTCGTCTGCTATGAAGCCAACGGAATGTTATCCTCAGCATCACTTTCCGACTCACTACCTTCTATTTCATCTCTTTCTTCTACATCTACTTCAACATCGGATTCAACATTTTATTCTCTTTCGAACTGTTCCACTTGAGCCAAAATAGCTTCAATTTCCACATCAGTATATTCCTCCCAAATTGTATGCTCAATCTTTGCTGCCATTTTTAGCTACAAGAAAGCGTGGGAAAGACAAAGCCAGTCACTGGCCAATTTCTTGTGAAAGGGAGGCTGTGTAGCACTGAATTTGGGGTCCATTCCTTCCTTAGTTTATGCTGACCTCAGTGGAATGCTCATTCATAGTGTGCGTGTACTAGGTAGAGCTTAGTGCGTGATGGAAAATCCCCACTAGGCTGAAATGACGTCCGGCGGGCTGCGGCGGGTATAAATAGATGCGGTGGAGCGGGCAGCGGCGGGCTACGGCGGGTAAAAATGGGAAAGGGTTAAAGATAAATTAACAAAAAACAAAACCCCTACAAAGTAGGAGATTAAACCAAGCAAGCTACCCCCCCTCCCCCACCAATATGCTGGCCCAAACACAGAACCACCCAACCAAACACAGAACTAAAATATTCACAGAATAGGAGAGTTGCAATTACCCACGGGATAGAAAAACTGAAAATAATCCTTAAAACAGGGAAATCAAAGATATCCATGGAATTAGCTAAAAATGTCCTCCATCATCATCATTAGCATTACCAGGAGTGGGACTTTCTTCTTCTTCTTCTCAACCACACACACAGTTACTGTTTGCTGTCTGTCATACGAGCGAAAATGCTTTGTGCTGCCATTAAGCGCCTGACAAGTCAGGCCCAGCACATCCGACTTCAGCATAGTGGTACATTCCAATCTTTTAAGTCTTTATGCCCCCCCCCCCCCCCCAAAAAAAAGGCAGGGGAATTGGACCATGAAGGCAGAAAAAAGACAAGAAGGAGGTGACAGGAAGAAAATGAACAAGGCAGAAACAAAGAGAGGGATAGAAAAGAGGGAATTTCTAGCACAGAATTTGGGGATGCTATTTATACTGAGAGGCCCCCAGCATCCCCCAGGGTCAGGGGAAAGAGGGGTGGGGGTCTGACTGACCTTTGTTGTTGAGAGCTTTGTCCAGGTCACGACACAGTTTGGCTTCCAGTTCCTCCACACTGTCACACATGTCCTGCATTCCACACACCTGCAAAACACACACAGTGTACGTAACACACTTATGGTCACATTGCTATCACATGCTGTAGTACGTCTTTAAACATCCCACACACCTGCAAACACACACATGTGTATGTAACACACTATGGTCACATTGCTCACATTCTGTAGTACGTCTTTAAACATCCCACACACCTGCAAACACACACATGTGTATGTAACATACTATGGTCACATTGCTATCACATGCTGTAGTACGTCTTTAAACATCCCACACACCTGCAAACACACACACATGTGTACGTAACATACTATGGTCACATTGCTATCACATGCTGTAGTACATCTTTAAACATCCCACATACCTGCAAACACACACATGTGTACGTAACACACTTATGGTCACATTGCTATCACATGCTGTAGTACGTCTTTAAACATCCCACACACCTGCAAACACACACATGTGTATGTAACACACTTATGGTCACATTGCTCACATTCTGTAGTACGTCTTTAAAAATCCCACACACCTGTCAACACACCCAACATTCACACATATGTACCATGCCAAATTGACATGATTAACACATGCAATAACACATCTTGTTTTTCCCAACTCTATTTTCTCATTTTTATATTGTATTATATTATATTATATTATATTATATTTTATATATATACACACACACATACATATACATCCACACACATTCGTTCCTTGGCTAGAGCTCTGAGGTTCACCAATCGTGATATTTTTGCATATCCAACAATTTTCTTTCCCCTACCATTAAGGTAGCAGCATTCCGACTTCGGGGATAGAAGTTATACGAAAGTCAGTACTTTGAACCTGTACTTCAAACAAGCTTTCCCCAATCCACTGAACCATACGATACAAACAAAACAACAACAACAGAAACTATAAACTGGAGCAACGTTCGTCACTGCAGTGCCCCTACAATCCTGGAGGGGGTTACTATGGGAGCAGATGAGATGAGATAAACTGAGTATGTGTTGAGCACAATCCTGAAAGTTAACAAAAACTCAGCTCCACATACAATCTTTTTTTTGGTTTTTCAGCGTGATATTGGTCAAAGTTCTGACAGCTAACTCAGATTTTGCTTCGCAGCTCATCATCTCTCCCAGGTAGCAGAATATTGGTACTAGCTACAGACTTCAGATCATCAACCCTGCACATTCTCCATAGTTCTTCATTCGTGATCCTGTCTTCCCATTTGATCTTTGTGATGTAGTGTAGCATTCGGTTTTCACAGCTCTTCAACAAACGTTTTGACGGTTTTTGTGAAAACCCACGTCTCCGAACCATACAGGAGAACAGGTCTGATGCAGGCCTTGTATGTCAGACAGCGTCTCTCCAGTGGGATTTTCTGATTTCCGAGCAGACTTGCCAATTCTTTCCATTTCTTCCAAGCACTCGCAATCCTGGTTCTGACAGCTAATTCCGATTTTGCTTCGCAGCTCATCATCTCTCCCAGGTAGCAGAATTCGTCTACCACTTCTATCTTCCCTTGTTCAAATTCTAGCTCCTCCTTTCCTGCATCGGTATTGTCTTCACCCTTCTTATTCAGATGATCTTAAGAGAAAGGGAGCATAAATAAGGAGGAAACTCAAAACAGAGAGAGATGGAGAATGCTCATCAATGTCAAATCTCCCCTGGAAGAAACATGACAAAAAAGGAAGAAGAAGAAGAGAAGTGTGATATTGGTCAAGGCTAACAACACTACAGCTAGCACCTCACAGCATGCAAATCCAGCATAAATCGGTCAAGGGTCCACGGCCCAGTGCTATAATTAGCCCCCCCTTCCTTTTACCAAGTCCAAGTGTGGTCAGTTCCTGCTATAATTATTAACACCAGCTGGGATGGAATGGATAGCAGCTGAGAGCAGCTGAACGTGGGGGGAAAAAACTGACAGCTGTCACCTGGATTGCTGGTCTAGAGGTAACGCGCCTGTCTAGAATGGGAAAAGTCTGGGTTGGAAGTGTGGGGGTTCGAATCCCATTTTGGCCCAAACCTTTCTCCCCATCCATTAGATCATGAGTGGTGGTCTGGGTGCTAGTCTTTCAGATGAGACAATAAACCGAGGTCCTGTGTGTTACACAAAATTATTCAGCGCACGTAAAAGAACCCACGGCAACAAGAGAGTTGTCCCTGGCAAAATTCTGTAGAAAAATGCCACTCTGATAGGGAAACGAATACAGTTGCAGAAGGGACAAAAAAAAAAAAAAAAGGGTGGCGCTGCTCTTGTGTGGTGATGCGCTCTCTCCCTGGGGGAGAGAGAGCAGCCCGAATTTCACGCAGAGAAATCTGCCATGACTTTATTTTATTTATTTTATTTTATTATTTTATTTATTCTTTTATATCGAGGATAATGGAATAAGCACTCGTGTGCTTTTTTTTTACATCCAGTCCCCGTGTGTATGCGATTTTGTAAATTCTGTCATGTGTTTCCACCGGCACATAATCGTCTACTCTTCCGAAAAGCGGAACAGGATTTAACGTGTGCGCAAGATGTTCTGCATGCGTTCGCACACTTAACCATCCTGCCAACCTTCCTTCCTACAGTCATGTCAGGGAATGAGTGAAGGCATGAAGGACTGTGGTTTGAGTATCTTCACTCTGTTGCCACAGGAGCTGCCTCAGATGACTGTGTGCTGGATGACCCGAGTCTGAAAGGTTGAAAAACTGTTTAAAAGAAAAAAATTGGTCATTGTTGTTCCTCATCTACAGCTCTGAGGTTCTCCAACGGGCCTTTAAGTGGTAATAAATGAAATGAATGACATAGATGACATACCTCTCCCATGAACCGGCTGCGCAAACTGAGCTGTGACATGAAGTTGGAGCTGTCCGTGTTGACGCACGTCGGTCGTCTGTCCAGTGTTGCCGGCTGTGGACAGAAGTCAGTCATTATGGATGCGTTATCGGCTTGACCGTTAATAACGATAAAATTGATGTATATGCGTTATCAGCTTTATTGTTAATAATGATAAAATCGATGTATATATGCAGTATCAGCTTTATTGTTAATAATGATAAAACTGATGTACATATGCAGTATCAGCTTTATTGTTAATAATGATAAAATCGATTTGTATATGTTATCAGCTTTATTGTTAATGATGATAAAATCGATGTATATGCATTATCAGCTTGACTGTTGATAATGATAAAATCGATGTATATATGCATTATCAGCATTATTGTTAATAATGATAAAACTGATGTATATGTGCATTATCAGCTTTATTGTTAATAATGATAAAATCGATGTATATATGCATTATCTGCTTGACTGTTAATAATGATAAAACTGATGTATATGCATTATCAGCTTTATTGTTAATGATGATAACAAAACTGATGTATATGCATTATCAGCTCTATTGTTAATAATGATAAAACTGATGTGTATGTGCATTATCAGCTTTATTGTTAATACTAATGATAAAATCGATGTATATGTGGGGACGGGATAGCTCAGTGGTCGGAGCACTCGCTTTCCCCCAGCCAAGTTAAGCAGCGTCGAGCGTGGTTACCAGTTGGATGGGTGACCGTTTGCGCGCCTTGGCTTCAGTACAGTTCCCCCAGTTCACCCAGCTGTAAATGGGTACCTGCCCTCTTTAGGGTCAGGGAAGGTAAAGCAGCGAGGGAGAGGAGATGGGCGCCGCCCTCAACATGCTGGCCCTAGAGAAGTGAGGTCTCTGACGCCTCGCTCCCCTACGACCTTATAGGTTATGGGACTCCTTTACCCTTTACCTTTTATATGTGAATTATCAGCTTGACTGTTAATAATGATAAAATCGATGTATATGTGCATTATCAGCTTTATTGTTAATAATGATAACAAAACTAATGTATATGCATTATCAGCTTTATTGTTAATAATGATAAAACTGATGTATATGTGCATTATCAGCTTTATTGTTAATACTAATGATAAAATCGATATATATATGTGATTTATCAGCTTGACTGTTAATAATGATAAAATTGATGTATATGTGAATTATCAGTTTGACTGTTAATAATGATAAAATCAATGTATATATGCATTATCAGCTTTATTGTTAATAATGATAACAAAACTGATGTATATGCGTTATCAGCTTGACTGTTAATAATGATAATAAAATCGATATACAAGTGCATTATCAGCTTTATTGTTAATAATGATAACAAAACTGATGTATGTGCATTATCAGCTTTATTGTTAATAACGATAACAAAACTAATGTATGTGCATTATCAGCTTTATAGTGAATAATGCCATAATTGATGCTAGAAACTATATCACTGATCTGCCACTGACGAATAAATGGAGTGGAAAAACAAAACCCAGCCAAATCTAGTCAGAAACCTAAAGTAACACATACGCGCGTACACAGACGCACACACACACATACACGCACACAAAACCCACCGACCCCCCCACCCCTCCACACACACAAACACCCACATCCTCCCACACACACCCCTACCCCGACCCACAACCACAACACACACACACCACACACACATACAAAAATAACTCCCACACTACCCACCACCTCGAACAACACAGTAAAATAAACCCGCTGCAGTACACCTCACTCACTCACCCCGAGCGGAGCGGCGTTCTTGTTGTAGCCGGCGTAGTTGAGGACACTCTCCGTGGCCAGGGCCAGCCCCGAGTGCTGGTGGATGCCTGCGGAGGAGCTCTCCGTGTTCAGCACGTAGTGGATGAGGTGGGAGCGCACAGCGTTGGGCGCCCACTTCATGGACTCCTGCAGAATGCCCTTGCTTCTCTCCGCAAAGTCCTTCACTGTGCTCTGCACAAAGAAGGATGATGATGACGATAATAATAATAGTGATGATGATAATAATAATAATAATCATAATAATAATAATAATAATAATGTATGGAATTTATATAGCGCTGAATCTTTGTAAAGCAACAAATCAAAGCGCTCAGATGACTTTTTTTTCTTCTTTTTTTTTTTTTTGGCGTGTGTATGCCGTTTTTAAAAAAAAAGTTGTCATCTGTTCCCACCGGGACACAATGGCCTACTCTTTCGAACAGCGGAACAGGATTTAACGTGTGCGCAAGATGTTCTGCATGTGCTCGCACACGGGGCCTCGGTTTATAGTCTCATCTGAAGTTGAGTTCTTCAAGAAGAAGAAGAAGAAGAAGAAGAAGAAGAAGAAGAAGAAGAAGAAAGAAGAAGAGGAAGAAGAAAGAAGAAGAAGAAGAAGAAAGAGAAGAAGAAGAAGAAGAAGAAGAAGAAGAAGAAGAAGAAGAAAAGAAGAAGAAGAAGAAGAAGAAGAAGAAGAAGAAGAAGAAGAAGAAAAAGGAAGAAGAAGAAGAAGAAGGAGAGAAGAAGAAGAAGAAGAAGAAGAAGAAGAAAGAAGAAGAAAAAGAAGAAGAAGAAGGAGAAGGAGAAGAAGAAGAAGAAGAATTGTGTATGGAATTTTTATAGAGCGCTGAATCTTTTGTAAAGCAAACAAAATCAAAGCGCTCAGATGACTTTTTTTTGTTTTTTTGTATATCGAGGATAATGGAATAAGCACTCATGTGCTTTTTTTTACATCCAGTCCCCGTGTGTATGCGGTTTTGTAAGTTTTGTCATCTGTTCCCACCGGCACACAATGGCCTACTCTTTCGAAAAGCGGAACAGGATTTAACGTGTGCGCAAGATGTTCTGCATGCGTTCACACACGGGGCCATGGTTCATAGTCTCATCCGAAGGACTTTGACATTCAGTTCGATTTTTTTTGGTCAAACTGGGAAGAAAGGGTGAGGCTGGGAATCGAACCCAGAACCTGGCGGTTTACTTGTTGGCAGGCAAACATCTTAACCATCCTGCCACCTTCCTTCCAGTGGTTTAAAAAAAGGCTTGGGTTTGTTCCTTGGCTAGAGCTCCGAGGCTCACCAATGGAGAGATTTTGTGTTTTGTGTGTGTGTGTGTGTGTGTGTGTGTGTATTACTGACTACTTTTTTCATTGTTATGAACAAAAAATTGTCAACAGGTACAAACTCACCTCTCTCTCCACCATACTGTCCATAACCCTCAGGTAATACTGCGTGCCAGGTACAGGAAGCTTTGGTACGTCGTTGTGGGGATCCTGTCAGAACATTTCTGTGTTACTGTTGTGACATGGAAACCACAACACAGACTGTAACAGACTTCACATTAACACTGCTGTACAGCCGTTTCATTTTGATAGCACTGCTTGACATGTGTAGAATACTGACAATGAAAAACTTCACATAACACTTCTATACTATCACATCATTTTGATTTCTCTCTTTAACAAAGTGTATAGTATTGACAATAACATAATAAAACTGCTCTACTGTCACTTTAGTCCGATTTCACTTTATGACATGGGTATAATATTGACAATAACAAACTTCACACAAAACTGCTAAATCAGATCTGACAGTCCATCAAGACTTTTATTCAACCTTTTACGCTACTTTCTTTAAAGGTAGCTGAAGTCAAAGAAATAGTGAATCTAGTAGAAAACACTGTCTGAAAAGAAGAGTGTGTGAGTGTGTGTTTGTGTGTGTGTGTGTGTGTGTGTGTGTGTGTGTGTGTGGTGTGTGTGTGTGTGTGTGTTTTTAATTATTATTTTATTTATTCTTTTATATCGAGGATAATGGAATAAGCACCCATGTGCTTTTTTACATCCAGTCCCCATGTGTATGCGGTTTGGTAAATTTTGTCATCCGTTCCCACCGGCACACAATGGCCTACTCTTCCGAAAAGCGGAACAGGATTTAACGTGTGCGCAAGATGTTCTGCGTGCATTTGCACACGGGACCTCGGTTTATAGTCTCATTCGAAGGACTTTGACATTCAGTTCTTTGACATTCATGTGTGTGTGTGCATGTGAGTGCGTAGTGTGTGTGTGTGTGTGTGTGTGTGTGTTGTGTGTGTACGTCTCTCTATCCCTCCCTCTCCCTTTTTCTCTCTCTCTGTGTCTATGCATGTATGTGTGGAGTGCATGCGCACACATCAGATAAACATTATACACACACACACACATAGAGGCAGGCAGAGAGAACTGACCATTTCCAAAGACTTGGAGAGGACCTGCAGGATGTCCAGCATTGTCCTCAGCACCGTCCCACTCCACAGCAGGTGGGGAAACCTGGATTCACATTCAGGCATTACCGACAGTCCCCAACCACCACCCCACCCACACACCAATTAAAGGAACTTCTTCTTCTTCCTTTTTTGTCATGTTTCTCCCAGGGGAGGTTTGGCATTGATGAGCCTTCTCCACATCTCTCTGTCTCGAGCTTCCTCCTTATTTATGCCCCTTTCTCTAAGATCATCTGCAATACAGACAGCCCAGGTCTTGCTAGGTCTTCCCTTAGGTCTCTTTCCATCCACTACGAAGTTCATTGCTCTTTTTATGATGTGGTGGTCTGCTTTCCGGTCTGCTTTCAAGGAACAATGTTGCATTTTTCATGTTAATCATTTCTGGTATATCAGCAACGCAACTGTCTCCATCGCCACAGTCAATAGTAGGAGCTCCACACAATGTCACCAGGGTTCACCATCTTTCTCTGTCTCTGCTGAGTTCTACCATCTCCTGTAGCCTTCATCCAAGACCACTGATTTCAGCGATGTTGGTAATGTAGGATGTTGGTGGTGGTCTGCCTCTTTTTCTTCTGCCCTCAACCTTACCTTGGAGAACTGTCGAAATCAGATTTGTCTGGTGTGTTTCTGTTTGCATGACAGACATATCTCAGTCTGCACTTATCAATTTCAGCCAATCTTTGTCTTTGCATTGGTATATATAGTATCTGCCGAAAGCCCATTTCAATGATTTAGCTACTCTTCTGATGATACTGCATGGTGTTCTCTACATCCCTTTTTAAGTTGTTTTGTTTTCTTTTGTTTTTATTACTTGTTTAAATACAAAGAAACTATTCAGGATGGGTTGGGTTCGTTTGGTTTTTTTTAACCCTTGTATCCAATTTTGAACAAATCACAAAACCTTCTAAGCATAGAAAACAATATGCTCACTGATTTAAAAATTACAACAAAAGGTGCATAATATATCTAACTGCAGTCACCACTGAAAAACAAAACAAAAATACTGACTGATTCATTTCAAGTGCAAGAGTATGTGATGTGGGGTGAGGTTGTGTGTGTGTGTGTGTGTGTGTGTGTGTGTGTGTGTGTGGTGTGTGTGTGTGTGTGGTGTGTGTGTGTGTGTGTGTGTGCGTGTGTGTGTAATAGTGTGTGTGTAATAATGTGTTTGTAAGAGTGTTTTTTATTTATTTATTCTTTTATATCGAGGATAAGTTAAGCAGCGTCGAGCGTGGTTACCAGTTGGATGGGTGACCGTTTGCGCGCCTTGGCTTCAGTACAGTTCCCCCAGCTGTAAATGGGTACCTGCCCTCTTTAGGGTCAGGGAAGGTAAAGCAGCGAGGGAGAGGAGATGGGCGCCGCCCTCAATATGCTGGCCCCAGAGAAGTGAGGTCTCTGACGCCTCGCTCCCCTACGACCTTATAGGTTATGGGACTCCTTTACCTTTACCCTACCTATATCGAGGATAATGGAATAAGCAGTCATTGCTTATTTACATCCAGTCCCCGTGTGTATGCGGTTTTATAAATTCTGTCATCTGTTCCCACCGGCACACAATGGCCTACTCTTACGAAAAGTGGAACATGATTTAAAGTGTGCACAAGATGTTCTGTGTGCGTTCGCACACGGAGCCTCGGTTTATAGTCTCATCCGAAGGACTTAGGACGTGTGTGTGTGTGTGTGTGTGTGTGTGTGTGTGTGTGTGTGTGTGTGTGTGTGTGTGTGTGTGTGTGTGTGTCTGTGCATGCGCATGCCTATGCATGCATAAATATTTGCATGGTATGTACAATCGAAAA
This sequence comes from Rapana venosa, assembly GCA_028751875.1. Taxonomy (NCBI): domain Eukaryota; kingdom Metazoa; phylum Mollusca; class Gastropoda; order Neogastropoda; family Muricidae; genus Rapana; species Rapana venosa. Next base: position 9,216,293 of record CM054157.1, read on the forward strand.
GGATTTATTTTCAAAGACAGGATTTCAAGCAGCAGAAACTGCGGGACAGGCAAGAGCTGACACTTTTCATGTATCCAGAACTGAAGCCATTGTAAACAGTTGGGCCTCGTTCAAAAACCAAGCCCACCTAAGCGTTATCCTCATCTTCCGTCAGGCAAGAGCTGACACTTTTCATGTATCCAGAACTGAAGCCACTGTAGACAGTTGGGCCTCGTTCAAAAACCAAGCCCACCTAAGCGTTAACCTCATCTTCCGTCATCCTCCTCCTCTTCACAGACCTTTCCACCAGCAGAGAGAGGAACTTGTCGGCCACGCGGCGGATGCTCTTGTTGGTGTGGTTGAACTGGATCAGCAGGTACTGGGCGTGGCTGTCTATCTCCTTCTCCCGCTCCTCTGTGCGAGGCTGACCACAAAAACGCACATTCTGCATTCCAACATAACACACGAGTGCTGTAATACGTCTTACATGACAACACTTTGGGGAGACAGGATAGCCTAGCTTTGCCACAGAAAAGCCAAGTCCTATATGAAACAAAAAATAAAAATCAACAACATGGACATTTTAATCAATGTAAGTAAGTTTCTGCATGGGGGTGGGATAGCTCAGTGGTCAGAGCACTCGCTTTCCCCCGGCCAAGGTTAAACAGCGTCGAGTGTGGTTGCCAATTGGATGGGTGACCGTTTGCGCACCTTGGCTTCAGTACAGTTCCCCCAGTTCACCCAGCTGTAAATGGGTACCTGCCCTCTTTAGGGTCAGGGAAGGTAAAAGCAGTGAGGGTAAGGGAGATGGGTGCCGCCCTCAATATGCTGGCCCCTAGAGAAGCTGAGGTCTCTGTCGCCTTACTCCCCTACGACCACATAGGTTATGGGACACCTTTACCTTTTTTTAAGTGTCTGCAATTAATGTGTGCCAATGACAAAGTTGTAGGCTATGGATTGTGAATGATACCGAGTGCTGCAAAGCAGTTTTTGGTTTCTCCATTTTAGAACAGAGTCCATACAAAACAATCACTATACATTATCTCTTTTTGTTTCAGAAGAGAATCTTGATTAAATAAACGTGTATAATGATACAGAATACTACGTTCCCATATACTAACTGCACGAAATATCTTTCAGTTTTCAAGAGGCTACGTTTCCAAACACAGCACACACACACATACACGCACACACACAACACACACGCACACACATACAAACACACACATACCATCAAAGCACACACTCACCTTGGCAGCAGTAACATCCAGGAAAGTCTCAAACGCTTTGTAAGACAAGGCCTGAACACAGACCCACATATCTGGAAATACACAACAAACACACACACACATACACATGAGCCCAGCGACTGTTGTCAACAGCTAACAACAAGGACAACTTCTGACCCTCCTCGCAAAAACTAACACACACACACACATCTTTACGCCATCAATCAGCATGTTAGCATACATGATAACAGTACATATAAATAAGACACAGGGGGATGTAATGGAAACTTCTGGATAATGAAATCTGGTTAAATCAAGTCATACCAGTATATGTTGGTTTTGACCAGCAGCAGCAACTTCCACCTAGCAGAAAAGAATAATGAATAAACAAAATAAAATAATAATAAACTCAAAAGTATGTATCCATCAGTAGTGATGTTCTCCTGTGATAAATCTTCACACACAACCACACCGCCCACTCACAATTTTCTGCATCCTTCACAGTCCCAGTCTCAAGCCATTTCTCTCTCCTATCTTTCACTAGTACTCTACAGTTCAAGAGCATTTTCCCTCTGGAGTTAACATCAGTGCCGACTCCACTCTACCCAAAAGTCCTTCGGATGAGACTATAAACCGAGGTCCCGTGTGCAAACGCACGCAGACCATCTTGCGCACATGTTAAAGCCCGTTCCGCTTTTTGGAAGAGTAGGCCATTTGTGTGCCAGTGGGAATGGATGACAACATTTACAAAACTGCATACATGCAGGGACTGAAAGTAAATAAAAAAGCACATGGGTGCTTACTCCATGACCCTCGAAATAAAAGAAAAAATAAATAAAAATGAAAAAATAAATACAGTCCTCCCCTCCTTTTCAAAACCACACACACGCACGTGCTGAGCCGTTGCTTACCGTCTTTGTCCTTGATGAGCATGTCATTCTTCAGGTACTTGAACAGCCCATGGAAGGCCTGGGGGTCTGTGGAGTAGGTGATTCTGAAAATATACACCAACGCTTTGGTGGAGACACTTTCATTGATTTCCTTTGGATGAGACTATAAACCGAGGCCCCATGTGCGAACGCGTGCAGAACATCTTGCGCACACGTTAAATCCTGTCCCGCTGTTCGAAAGAGTAGGCCATTGTGTGCCGGTGGGAACAGATGACAGAATTTTTTTAAAAACTGCATACACACGCAAAAAACAAAAAAAACAAAAAAAAGTCATCTAAGCGCTTTGATTTGTTGCTTTACAAGATTCAGCGCTATATCAACTCCATACATTATTATTATTATTATTATTATTATTTCATTTATACCACTTTAAGACACGAGATTTCTCTGCGTGAAATTTGGGCTGCTCTCCCCCCAGGAGAGAGCGCGTCGCCACAAGAGCAGCGCCACCCTTTCTTTTTGTTTTGTTTGTTTGTCTGCAACTGTATTTGTTTCCCTATCAGAGTGGCTTTTTTCTAAGAATTTTGCCAGGGACAGCTCTCTTGTTGCCGTGGGTTCTTTTATGTGCACTGAATAATTTTGTGTAACACACGGGACCTCGGTTTATCGTCTCATCTGAAAGACTAGCGCCCAGACCACCACTTATGGTCTAATGGATGGGGGAAAAGTTTCGGGCTCAGACGGGATTCGAACCACCGCACACTTCCGACCCGGATTTTTCGCACTCTAGACAGGTGCGTTACCTCTAGACCACCGATCCACTTGTCTACTTGATTGTGTTTGCTCTGTGTTGTTTGTTCATTGTTGTTGTTTCAAGTTTTTTATTCTGAAAATAAACATCAACACTTTAGTGACACGCCTGTCTCTTTGACTGTGTTTACTGTGTGTTAACTGCTGTAGTTATAACTTTTTTGTTTCTGAAATCAACGCTTTGGTGACAGATTTGCCTATTTGATTGTGTACTCTCTGTGTTGTTTATTGTTGTCATTTCAACTTTTGGATTCTGAAAATAAACGTCAATGCTTTGGTGATACACTTGTCTACTTTGTGTTCATTGTTGTTATTTTGTCATTGAACACTTTAGACAGCAAGTACTCTTGTCTGTCGTATGAGTGAAAATGTGCGTTGAAATATGAAACAGACCGCGATTCCACTGAATTTGTTAAAACAAACAAAACCCCCTTGAGGACAGTATTTATTTCAAACTATTCGATATAACAGCAGAGCAAAATGAGATCATGACTGCGATGAAACCTACATCATAAATTTGCGTCCATCATTTGTCTGCATTTACCAATGCATCTGTATTGTACTGAACTGTACTGTGCTGTACAGCATTGACAGATGCAACAAAATTCTCCGCATAAAACACAAGATTGTTGTCCTCAGAGAAAAACCATGTATACACTGCCAACCTACTGACCCCCCCCCCCCCCCCCCCATGCACATATATGTTCCCCTATGAGAGCAGTTCTTTTTCATACAATTTTACCAAGGAAAGCTTTCTTCTTGCTGGTTCCTTTATGCTTGGTAAATGCACAGCGCACACAGGACCTAACTATACACCGAGGCCCCCGTGTGTGAACGTATGCAGAACATCTTGCGCACACATTAAAAACGGAAGGAAGGTGGCAGGATGGTTAAGACGTTTGCCTGCCAACAAGTAAACCGTGAGGTTCTGGGTTCGATTCCCAGCCTCGCCCCTTCTTCCCAGTTTAACCAAAAAAATCGAACTGAATGTCAAAGTCCTTTGGATGAGACTATAAACCGAGGCCCCGTGTGCGAACGCATGAAGAACATCTTGCGCACACGTTAAATCCTGTTCCGCTTTTTGAAAGAGTAGGCCATTGTGTGCCGGTGGGAACAGATGACAAAATTTACAAAACCGCATACACACGGGGACTGGATGGAGAAAAAAAAGCACATGAGTGCTTATTCCATTATCCTCGATATAAAAAAAAATAAGAAAAAAACAACAACAAAACTTTACCCTCTCATCCAGAAGAGTCTCTGATGATTCACCATTCACAGTTTTGCAAATTCTTAGTAGGGATCTGAACCTGAAACTTGTTTACACTTTCTGGACAAAATGCTTTACCCCTAGACCAACCTAGTGAGCTACAAGTCAGTGCCGACTCCACTTTCCCCAAAAGTCCTTTAGACGAAACTATAGACCGAGGTCTCGTGTAAGAATGCACGCAGAACATCTTGCGCACACATCAAAACCTGTTCCATTTTTTTTTGGAAGAGTAGGCCATCGTGTGCTGATGGGAATGGATGACAAAATTGACAAAACTGCATATAATAATAACAATAATGTATGGAATTTATATAGCGCTGAATCTTGTAAAGCAACAAATCAAAGCGCTCAGATAACTTAAAAAAAATTATATTGAGGATAATAGAATAAGCACTCAAGTGCTTTTTTACATCCAGTCCCCATGTGTATGCGGTTTTGTAAATTTTGTCATCTGTTCCCACCGGCACACAATGGCCTACTCTTACGAAAAGTGGAACAGGATTTAATGTGTGCGCAAGATGTTCTGCGTGCATTCGCACACAGGGCCTCGGTTTATAGTCTCATCCGAAGGACTTTGACATTCAGTTCGATTTTTTGTCAAACTGGGAAGAAAGGGCGAGGCTGGGAATCGAACCCACAACCTCACGGTTTACTTGTTGGCAGGCGAACGTCTTAACCATCCTGCCACCGTCCTTCCTTCAATATCCTTCCTTCAGATTCGCCTAACCAAGAACCATCAGCAGCATTTCAGGGTGGTTACCGGGCGTTTTCATCCAGTCAGTCGTTACCTGAGGGTCTCCAGCCTGAAGACGGAAAGGATGTAGGTGCACTGGGCAAAGGTCAGCCTGTTGATGACCGCAGAGGCCTCTGGGCTGTGGTCCAGCTGGGCGATGATGTTCGCCCTCAGCTCCATCAGCTCTCCCTGCACGCAACACAGCGCAGACACACACACACTCACTAACTCACGTTTGTGTACTATAATAATAAGAAGAAGAAGAAGAAGAAGAAGAAGAAGAAGTAGAAGAAGAAGAAGAAGAAGAAGAAGAAGAAGAATGTATGGAATATATATAGTGCTGAATCTTGTAAAGCAACAAATCAAAGCGCTCGAGATTTTTTTGATTTAAAAAAAAATATATATATATTGAGGACAATGGAATAAGCACTCATGTGCTTTTTTTTGCTTTTTTTTTACATCCAGTCCCTGTGTGTATGTGGTTTTTGTAAATTTTCGTCATCTGTTCCCAACCGGCACACAATGGCCTACTCTTTCGAAAAGCGGAACAGGATTTAACGTGAGCGCAAGATGTTCTGCATGCATTCGCAAACGGGGCCTCAGTTTATAGTCTCATCCGGAGGATGACATCTTCTTCTTTTTTTGTCATGTTTCTCCCAGGGGAGGTTTGACATTGATGAGCCTTCTCCATCTCTCTGTTTTGAGCTTCCTCCTTATTTATGCCCCTTTCTCTAAGATCATCCGCAATACAGGCAATACTATATTATGCATGACACAGCGCGCAAATCCACGCAGAACATATTGCGCACACGTTAAAACCTGTTCCGCTTTTTGGAAGAGTAGGCCATTGTGTGCCAGTGGAAACGGATGACAAAATTTACAAAACCGCATACACACGGGGACTGGATGTAAAAAAAGTACATGAGTGCTTATTTCATTATCCTCGAAATAAAAGAATAAAAATCTGACATCGTTCAGTCAAGAGTGCTAAATTTAACGTGCCCCTTCCTCCCCCCACCCCCCCCTCTATTTTACCTAGTTAAAGTGTGGTCAGTTCCTGCTATAATTAGCACCAGCTGGGCTGGGATGGGATGGAATGGATAGCAGCTGAGAGTAGCTGAAAGGATGGGATGGAATGGATATATAGCAGCTGAAAGTGAGGGATACAGAAGCTAAGATGAATTCAGCAATGCTGAAATTGTGGTTTGGTTGATGTTTAAGAATCTAATCAATACCTATATATTCACACATCTTTGATTTCTTTTCTTCTGACATAATACAAAGAAGCACTCATGTGTGCTTTTTTTACATCCAGTCGCAGGGTGTGTGTGTGTAATTGCCGTAAATGTTGTTGTCCATTCCTACCAGCATAAAATGGCCTACTCTTCTGAAAGGCGGCACAGGTTTTAATGCGTGTCCCAAGATCTTACATATACTTTTTTTCTTTCATTCCTCAGCTAGAGCTCTGAAGTTCGCTGCTGATGGTGAGATTTATGCGTATGCAACTGTTCCCCACCCCCACCCACCCACCATTAAGGTAGCCGCATTCCGACTTAGGAGATGGTGTCTGGACACAACACCTGTGTGCATGCTGGTTTTTTTCTTTCTGTCATCCTTTCCTACCTGCATACAATGGCCTACTCTTCCAAAAGGCGGAACGGGTTTTTAACATGTGTGTAAGATATTCTGCATGCATTCGCACACAGGGCCTTGGTTTTACATAAGTTTCAATCTGAAGGACATTGACATTCAGTTTGATTTTTTTGTGATGTCAAACTGGGAAGAAAGGGCGAGGTCTGGGAATCGAACCCCAGAGTCTCACGGCTTAGTTGTTGGCAGGCGAATGTCTTAACCATCCTGCCACCTTCCGTACAAGATCTTCTATGAACCATGAAAGCAGCCTGCACGTAATCTCTTATTTTGAACATCTTGCGCACACGTTAAATCCTCTTCCGCTTTTCGTAAGAGTAGGCCATTGTGTGCCGGTGGGACCAGATGACAGAATTCACAAATCTGTATACACATGGGGACTGGATGTTAAAAAAGCACATAAAATGCTTATTGCATTATCCTCGATATAAAAGAATTTTTTTTTTAAACGAATAAATAAATTATTTACCTGTCTCGAAGAGTCTGCCAAAAAACAACATCTCTCTGTCGCTGAGCCTTGGAGCTCTAGCCGAGGAACAACACACACACACACACACAAAAAAAAACACACAAAAAAGAATCTATAGTGGGGACTGAATGCACAGCCTCCCAGCTGATAGTCTACTGCTCTAACTACTTCATCTTCTTCCTCTTCCTTTTTTGTCATGTTTCTCCCAGGGGAGGTTTGACATTGATGAGCCTTCTCCATCTCTCTCTGTTTTGAGTTTCCTCCTTATTTATGCCCCTTTCTCTAAGACCATCTGCGATACAGGCAGCCCCGGTTTTGCTAGGTCTTCCCTTTGGTCTCCTTCCATCCACTACGAAGTTCATTGCTCTTTTTGTGATGTGGTGGTCTGCTTTCCAGTGTTGACCAAAGAAAATTCCAAGACTGCTGAGAAGTATTCTTCTGGACATTCATTTTCTTTCTCTAAGATCTGCTCTAACTACTCTAAACACAGTTTTATCTCCTGACGTGTGCATCCCCCTACAGTCACCTCTACCCCCTTCCTTCCTTCCGGCAGTGACATCATCAAAGGGCAAAAGCCGTCGTGACGTACCGGAGCGACGGAATCGTTCCTGAGGGCAGCGTTGTAGAGCAGCTCCTTGCGAATAGCCTCCTGGGACAGCAGTGAAGGGGACTTGGTGGAGATGACGCACACTCCGTTGTACCACTCGTGAGGCCACAGCCCTGATAACGTAAACAGTCGGTAGGAATCAGTACTCACGGTCAAGAAGCACAGGGGAGAAAAGTAATGTGCACTTACATACGTTTATATGCATGCACACAACACTCCCCCCCCCCCCCCCCCCCCCCGACCCCTTCGGATGAGACTATAAACTGAGACCCCGTGTTTGAACGCACGCAGAACATCTTGCGCGCACGTTAAATCCTGTTCCGCTTTTTGAAAGAGTAGGCCATTGTGTGCCGGTTGGAAACAGATGACAAAATTTACAAAACCGCATACACACAGGGACTGGATGTAAAAAAAGCGCATGAGTGTTTATTCCATTATCCTCGATATAAAAGAATAAATAAAATTATTAAAAAAAAAAAATTGACACACACAAACATATTGGCAGCCGTCAGTCTCAGAAGACTGTGGAGATGCGTGATTATGTTATTTATTCTTTTATTTTGAGGATAAATGGAATAAGCACCCATGTGCTTTTTTACATCCAGTCCCCGTGTGAATGCAGTTTTGTGAATTTTGTCATCCGTTAATTCTGGTACAGCTTCGGATGTGGCTGGCCAGCCCGACATGGGAATGACAGTCCCTTCACTGTTCCCTCTGCCATAGGTACAAACAGATATAGATACATACATATCTAACAATCCGCGCTTGTTATCTTTGTTGCTGTTGTGCATTCCCCAGCTTAAGACCCTGGGGGGTCGGTCACCTGGAATATGCATTCCGACTCACTCATCCCACCTGGGCAATCACTGTGAGATTTAAGGTACACACTGGATGATAAGTTTCAGTTACGGCTCTTTTCAGTTATGACTCTTTTCTCAAGCCCCTCGCCACATAGGCAGCCATACTGCCACTTCAGAAGAAGAAGAAGAAGAAGAAGAAGAAGAAGAAGGAGAAGAAGAAGAAGAAGAAGAAGAAGAAGAAGAAGAAGAAGAAGAAGAAGAAGGAGGAGAGAAGAAGAAGAAGAAGAAGAAGAAGAAGAAGAAGAAGAAAAAGAAGAAGACAAAGAAGAAGGAGAAGAAGGAGAAGAAGAAGAAGAAGAAGAAGATGAAGAAGAAGAAGAAGAAGAAGAAGAAAGAAGAAGAAGAAGAAGAAGAAGAAGAAGAAGAAGAAGAAGAAGAAGGCACCTGAATCTTCATCCGTGAAGCCCATGACCACAGAGTACTGCCAGAAGTCGCGGAACAGCTTGTGCAGACGTCGGTTGTTGGGGTTCTTGATGGGAGGCAGACGGCGCATCAGCACAGCGATAACAGGAATCAACACTCCCAGGTTGCCCGCTGTACTGGAGGCCTGGTTTGAAAAGAGAGAGAGAGAGAGAAAACACAGATTTACAGGTTTTATGGGTTTTTGTTGTTGAGTTGGTTAGATCATGTGTGTGTGTGTAATATATCTATATATATTATTTATATATATATATATATATATATTATTTTTATATATATATATATATATATACACACACACAAATTTGGTACCGTGTGTGTGTGGTTGTGTGTCTGATACAACCATGCACATATGCCTACACATACACACACATGCACGCACTCACTCACACACATGCATGCACTCACACACACACATGCATGCACTCACACATGCACTCACACACACACATTCCCTCCCCTCCCCTACTCACTAACTCATACACATCCACACACATACATCCACACACATACATCCACTCACACATTCCCTCCCTCCCCTACTCACTAACTCATACACATACACACACATACATCCACACACATACATCCACTCACATACATCCACTCACATACACACCCACCCATTCTACACCCCCCCCCACTCTACCTCCCTTCCCCCCCCCCACACACACACTCAACACACCCTCCCCCCCCCTCCCCTTACCCCTACTCACACACACACACACACTCACCCCCCCCCCCACCTACCCCCCCAGCCCCAACCTACCCCCCTACACCCCCCCCCCCCCCCCCCCACCTACCCCCACCCCACCCCAACCTACCCCCCCCCCCACCACCACCACCCCCCTACACCCCCCCACAACCTCCCCCCCCCCACCCCACCTGCCCCCCCCCCCCCCCCCAACCTGCCCCCCCCCCCCCCAACCCCACTACACTTTGAGCGCTTTGATTTGTTGCTTTACAAGATTCAGCGCTATATAAATTCCATACATTATTGTTGCTTTACAAGATTCAGCGCTATATAGATTCCATACATTATTGTTGCTTTACAAGATTCAGCGCTATATAAATTCCATATGTCATTGTTGCTTTACAAGATTCAGCGCTATATAAATTCCATACATTATTGTTGCTTTACAAGATTCAGCGCTATATCAATTCCATACGTCATTGTTGCTTTACAAGATTCAGCGCTATATCAATTCCATACGTCATTGTTGCTTTACAAGATTCAGCGCTATATCAATTCCATACATTACTGTTGCTTTACAAGATTCAGCGCTATATCAATTCCATACATTATTGTTGCTTTACAAGATTCAGCGCTATATAGATTCCATACATTATTGTTGCTTTACAAGATTCAGCGCTATATAAATTCCATACATTATTGTTGCTTTACAAGATTCAGCGCTATATAAATTCCATACATTATTGTTGCTTTACAAGATTCAGCGCTATATAAATTCCATACATTATTGTTGCTTTACAAGATTCAGCGCTATATGAATTCCATACATTATTGTTGCTTTACGAGATTCAGCGCTATATGAATTCCATACATTATTGTTGCTTTACAAGATTCAGCGCTATATAAATTCCATACATTACTGTTGCTTTACAAGATTCAGCGCTATATAAATTCCATACATTATTGTTGCTTTACAAGATTCAGCGCTATATGAATTCCATACATTATTGTTGCTTTACAAGATTCAGCGCTATATAAATTCCATACATTATTATTGCTTTACAAGAGTCAGCACTATATAAATTCCATACATTATTACTACACTACCCACAACCCACCACACAGCCAGTTAGTTACCTTCATGACCCCGGACATCTTCTCGCTGGCTCGTTTGGACTCCAGGCCCATCTGGACGAAGAGCTCGAGCAGCCTGGACAGCAGGTCAAGCTGCTCCGCCTCTCCGTTGATGTTGGCCGCGATGTTGGCCAGGGCATTGATCACCGCCTGCGACACCTGCCTGCACATGCACACACACACACATACACATACATATACACATATACACACACACACACACATACATACATACACATACATACATACATACACATACATACATACACACACACACCATTTTTCTGGGTTTTTTGTTTTGTTTTAATTCCACATATGCATATGTTATTGGTTTTTTTGTTTGATTTGTATAGTTTACCATAGATTAGGTTTTTTATTCTATGTCTGCATATACATTATCTTTTTTTTTTCTCGCTTTTTTTTTTCTTTCTTTAGATAGATGGTTTGATGAAAAAAAAGCAAATGCACTGCTTATTCAATGTACAGGGTTCATACAGACTTGGTGGGAAAAAATTTAGGGCCTTTTTAGGGCTTTTTAGGGGCCATTATTTCCAAATTTAGGGCCTAGCCTCAGGGTATCAAAGTGTATATTATCAACCTTTGTACACATTTACTTTGATAAACCAAGCTCAAATCCATGTAAGCAAAGTCTTCTCGTCTACAACTGCATGATGGATATTGATTATTGACACAAATTCAAGTGAAGTTCTAGAATAAAATGTCTTTCACTAATAGATACAACAATGAACTAAAATCCTCACACAGTAAAACATCCATGGTGTGATGGAAGTGTCCATGTCTTGAATACGAGGTAAAGTGAAAACTGAAATAAGTGTCTCTGATTCCAAGATATTTTTCACAAACAGCTAGCAAAGTGAATTTAAAAGACAGTATCCCTCAAACTTCATCTGATGTGAACTAGTGTCCTTGCCTTACCAAAGATGCAGATGGTTGCCCGGTACTAGAACTGGTAATAACAATACCCTCACACAGTCACAGTGCCTCTTCCAAATTATGCTCCTTTATTTCAATCTCACAAATGCGTACATGCAGGAATTCAAACACACACACGCACGTGCGTGCATGCACATGCATGCATGCATAAAAGAGAGAGACAGAGACAGAAACTGAGAAAGACACAGAGAGAGGCTGCTGGACGCAAGTTCTCTTCACTATGAATACATGTACAAGTCCCGTATGGTCAATGCAGACAGAGAGGTAGGCCTAACACTGGCTTGAAAAGGATGCCAACACCCTCTGCCCAAAGTTGTTGTTTTTTTTAAAACAAGAATCTTCAGATCAAGTCGGCCAATAACTGAATAAACTGCAAATTTTAAAGTAAAGTCAACTAAATCGGCCACATAGAGCGGTGGAAAATATTCAAACATTTGTATTTTCCCAGTACATTTGTAATATTCAGGCATTTGTGACTTGTCTTATGAATTGGATTTGTTTCTGTATGCATTCTGCAGGAAATCTGTGGGATAATCTCCTCAAATAAAGAATAGATCTGGCTACAGATTTTATTGTATTCCCATTCTGACACATGTCTCTATCACTGACTGCCATTTTGTAAAATGCGCACAGGAGAAACAATAGGCCTTGCTATTCACAGTTCAGCTGTGCTATAATTGAAAAATCTCGTAGAGAAGGACTGTAGCGCAGTAAACAGAAAACTGGTAATATTTTAACTCATGATTGCAGTTTCATAGTTAAACATCATTTTCCAAACAAATTACGGACATACCATAGGGGTAGGTAGTTTTCGGCATGTAAAAAATAACTGATGAAAGCAAAGGAATATGCACTTCCAATGGAGGCAAATTACCTCCCTTGGCAAAATAGGTGGCGCGACATGAATAGCAGACGACAGGCTCTATCGGTCGTAATACGATCTTTGGACATCCTTCTTGCTTTCATTTCTCATAAGTTTTATTTTGTATATTTGTTTAATCTACATTTCAACAGAAACTCTCACTCATGGTTCCCATTTTTAGGGCTTTTTAGGGCCTCCAGGGCCATAGGTCTCATTTTTAGGGCTTTTTAGGGGCCTTATTTTGGATCTTCAAAAACCAGGCCTTTTAGGGCTTTTTAAGATTTGTACGAACCCTGATGTACCATCTGAAAATAAAAGTTTGACTTTGACTTTGACTTTGACACCACACACACACCACACACACACACCACACACAGACACACCACACACACACACATACACACACACACACACACACAACACACACACACCCCCACACACATCAGCACACACCACCACACACACACACACACACACACACACACACACACACACACCACACACACACAACACACACACACAACCACACACACACACACCACACACACCACACACACACACACACACACACACACACACACACACACACACACACACACACACACACACACACACACACACACCACCACACGCCGTCGCTGAGTCGCTTAAGTCCTTCGGATGAGACTATATTAAAGGTAAAAAGGATAAAGGAGGTAAGGGGACGGGATAGCTCAGTGGTCGGAGCACTCGCTTTCCCCCTGCCAAGTTAAGCAGCGTCGAGCGTGGTTACCGGTTGGATGGACTATATTAAAAAAACCCACAAAAAACCAAAACCAAAAACAAACAAAACAAAAAACCGAGGCCCCGTGTTTGAACACATGCAGAACATCTCACGCACACGTTAAATCCCTGTTCCGCTTTTTCGAAAGAGTCGGCCATTGTGTGCCGGTGGGGAAACGGATGACGAAATTCACAAAAACTGCATACACACGGGGACTGGATGTAAAAATTAAAAAAAGCGCATGAGTGTTTATTCCATTATCCTTAATATAAAAGAATAAAATAAATAAATAAATAAATGAACGATCCTGGCGCGACTGCTCTGCGCTACACTGTGAATCAGCTTGGGCCTCCCTCTGGCCAAAAGCTGTGTCAAGTTATTCTTGTCAACGAAGTGCAGAGGCCTACACTGAAATGTTACGTTGTAAACTTTTTGTGTTGAGATCGGCCTTCAGCCGTGACAAACTCTTTAACGTAACAACCTGCACTCTCCTTTGAAGGAGAAAAAGAATCTTCTGAAGTTGGAGTATGGCGAGGTATTTCAAAACAGTCATACACGCAAACTCCTCATTCAGCATGCAATTTCAATCTCACAACAGTGATTCCCAGGTCTGAGGTGGGATGAGTGAGTGAGAGTGCACACTCTGGGTGATCCCCCAGAGTGTTAAGCTGGGGAACACACAACAACAACAACAAAATGTGAATCAGTCATACTTGTCTACACACACTCCACACCAACACTGAAACAATCCTGCACTGGCTGATTGCTCTGTACTACATTGTAAATCAGTCACACTTGTCTACACACACTCCACACCAACACTGAAACAATCCTGCACTCTCTGATCGCACAGCAGGCAAATCCCGGGAAACTTAACAGTACAGAGCCAAGTGCTAAAATTAGTGCACCCTTTTCTTTTACCAAGTCCAAGAGCAGTCAGTTCCTGCTATAATTAGCACCAAGAGGCCCAAGCAGGGCTGGGATGGGATGGAATGGATAGCACCTGACAGTAGCTGAAAGCTGGGGAAACTTGGCAGCTGTTGATTGCTCTGTACTATATTGTGAATCAAGTCACACTTGTCTACACACTCCACACCAACACTAAACAACCCTGCACTTGTTGATTGCTCTGTACTATATTGTGAATCAAGTCACACTTGTCTACACACTCCACACCAACACTGAAACAATCCTGCACTGGCTGACTGCTCTGTACTACATTGTGAATCAGTCACACTTGTCTACTCACACTCCACACCAACACTAAACAATCCTGCACTGGCTGATTGCTCTGTACTACATTGTGAATCAAGTCACACTTGTCTATACACACTCCACACCAACACTAAACAATCCTGCACTGGCTGATTGCTCTGTACTATATTGTGAATCAGTCACACCTGTCTGTACACTCCACACCAAACTGAAACAATCCTGCACTGGCTGATTGCTCTGTACTATATTGTGAATCAGTCACACCTGTCTGTACACTCCACACCAACACTGAAACAATCCTGCACTGGCTGATTGTTCTGTACTATATTGTGAATCAGTCATACCTGTCTGTACACTCCACACCAACACTGAAACAATCCTGCACTGGCTGACTGCTCTGTACTATATTGTGAATCAGTCACACCTGTCTGTACACTCCACACCAACACTGAAACAATCCTGCACTGGCTGACTGCTCTGTACTACATTGTGAATCAGTCACACTTGTCTACACACACTCCACACCAACACTGAAACAATCCTGCACTGGCTGAATGCTCTGTACTACATTGTGAATCAAGTCACACTTGTCTACACACACTCCACACCAACACTAAACAACCCTGCACTGGCTGAATGCACAGCACGCGAATCCAGGATAACTTAAGTCAATGGTACAGAGCCAAGTGCTAAAATTACCCCTTTCTTTTACCAAGCCCAAGAGTGGTCAGTTCCTGCTATAATTAGCACAGACTGGACTTAAACTTCTTATTCTTCTGTGATCCCTGGCTATGCTAAATTTTTAGTCCGGTCTGAATGGTAAAGTCTGCAGTCTGTCTCAGTGACACTGTTGGTCCCAACATCTTTTCCTGTCAGAGCTCTACTGGGCTGGGCCATGTCTGATGTCTTAGAGTGTCGAAGGTAAGGACAGGACTGCAGGATATGGGAAGAGGGGGTTGGTGGGACTGGGGGAATGTAACAAATTATAAAACAACAGGATGGGGGGGGAGATAGTCTTGGGGTTAGAGCGAACCGCTTATGATCTGACTGCCATCAAGCCTGGGTTCTGGCCACCGCTAAGTTCGAAGGATTTTTCCCTGGAGTTCACATCAGTGCTGACTCCACTTCCCTGAAAAGTCCTTCAGGTGAGACTATAAACCAAGTCAAGTCAAGTCAAATTTTTTTTTTCCAGATGGTACATTGAATAAGCAATGCATTAGCTTTTTTTCCTCAAGCCATCTATCTAAGAACAAATTTCTTAATGATTATACTGAAATACTACATGTGCCCATGTATGTATGTTTGTCTGTCATGTCCGACGATGACCTCCAAAACAGCAGAAGAGGCAGCTGCTGGTTTGGAAACTGGGCAGAAATTTGATTATAGTGGAGATGCCTTGCCCACAGTACATCCCCACTCTCTCAGCCAAGTGGGCATAAGGACAGTCAACGTTGGAGATGTTCTCCAAAGGCCAACCAGCCCCCAGGGCTGCAGCACATAAGGACTGTGCGAGTCAAGCCTCCTAGTCAGAGAGTCATATCCGATCACTAAAGACTAAGCTGTAAAGTGGAATTCCATGAGTGGGAAAGCCACTGGTCATACTACAGCCTCTCACTTTGCTGCTGCCCCCAGCGTCAATGGTTTAATCAAGAACTGGGATAAAGCCCAGGTGCTGTGCCCATGTGAAACAAACAGAACACCTTGCACACATGTAAAAAAACAACACCCCGTTCTGCCTTTTGAGAGAGGACATTTGTGCCAGTCAGAACGGATGACAAATAATACATATATTTTTAAAAAAATGCATGCCCTCTTCAGATATTATCATCCCTGAAGTCGGAATGCGGATACCTAATGGTGGGCAAAAACAGTTGCATACACAAAAATGTCACTGTTGAATGAACTTCAGAGCTCCAGATGAGGAACAATAAATAAAAAAATTAAAAAAATAAAAATAAAAAAATATATAAAAAAATAAAATAAATAAACAAAATAAATAAACAAAATAAATAAATAAAATAAATAAAATGCAACAGTAAGTTATTTTCATCCAACTGCAAATAAAGTACAACTGATCTTTTTTTTTAAAAATACAGTTACTTCTACAAGAGTAATCTTCACCCACAAAAATTTTTTTAAGAAAGATATTTAATTTTTTACAGTAACCACAGCTTATTCAAAAACTGTCGCTACATACAATTCAAATTTTTAACAAAAAGTCTAGTAAAAACATTTGTGAAAGAAACACACACACACACACACACACACACACACACACCCCAAAAAATAAGATCAAACTGTAACCCAACAACAAACAACAAAACAACAATTCATGACAGCTGAATACAAACGATTCATGCTGACTTACAGGTCAATGCAGCCAAAAGAATACACATGCCTGCAATCAAACAATACAGTTCATATATCACACACACAATACCACACCTTCACACCACCATCCAAACCAGGAAACTCTGGTATTTTTTTTCCTAGCCTCAACACCTCAACGTACCATATTATATTGCTTCCTCGTTTTTGTTTGAAAGTTGTTGTTGTTTTGTTGTGGGGTGGTTGTGTGTTTTTTTTTTGGGGGGGGAGGTTTTAAATTTTGTTGTTGTTGTTTGAAAGTTGTTTTGTTGTGGTTGGTGGGGTTTTTTTGGGGGGAGGATTTTCCAAAAATTTGTTGTTGTTGAAAGTTTTGTTGTGGTTTTTTCCTTCCAGTTTCCACATTAGCTGAAGGGTACACACAACAAGGGTCTAAAATTATGTACTTCATTCTTTGCAGGTAGTGCTTGGGAAGGGGGGGTGGGGGGGGATGGGGGATTGTTGATTGTATTTGTAAGTCCTTTGGATGAGACTAAAAACCGAGGCCCCGTGTGCGAACGCATGCAGAACATCTTGTGCACACGTTAAATCCTGTTCCGCTTTTTGAAAGAGTAGGCCATTGTGTGCCGGTGGGAACAGATGACAAAATTTACAAAACTGCATACACACGGGGACTGGATGTAATAAGAAGCACATGAGTGCTTATTCCATTATCCTCGATATTATAAAAAAAGTCATCTGAGCGCTTTGATTTGTTGCTTTACAAGATTCAGCGCTATATAAATTCCATACATTATTATTATTATTATTTATAATGTTACACTTTGTACTTTTTTTGTTGTTCTTGGCTAGAGCTCCAGGGTTCACTCACCAAAGGTAAGATTTTGTGTGTGTGTGTGTGTGTGTGCAACCGCTTTTGTCCACCCATTAAGGTAGCTGCATTTCAGCTTCAGAAGTTAACGTTGTACGCTAAAAAATGACAGTATTCCTTACTGCTCTCCAGACTGCGTGCCTCCAGACTAGAGCCACCTTCGAATACACTGACGACCTTCTGGACGCACCACGGTCATCTTCGCTGGACTTTGAACGAAGGACAACGGCATTACTCAGACTTGTCCTTGTTTCAGTCAACATTTAAATTTTTTTTTTTTTCTTCTTCCCAGCTGAACAAAGTTACTGCAATACAATGTATGGGTTCAAATGGAGAGGATGAGGAAGGAACACCCCACTAGGGGAAAAAATTTAGAAACATAAAAATCAAGTAAGCGTTTCGATTTATTTGTTTTTACAAGATTCAGCGCTATATAAATTCCATATATTATTATTAAGAAAAGAGTTTGCCGACTCTGACAATCAGCATCAGCAGGCCCTTGACCAAGATGGTCCTTTTTATGTGCAGTTGATGTGGTTTTCCAATAACGCAGTGCCCGTCCTGGGTTGACCCTTATGGTTGGTTGGCTGGGGCTTTGATACAAGGAACGACTATAGGGTTGATTTTAAACACTGTTTTAATCTGTATATAGCTGCATAGTTTTAATCTGAGATACGGGCAGACAGAGAGAGACAGAGAGAGAGAGATAGACAGAGAGAGAGACAGAGAGAGACAGACATAGAGATAGAGAAACAGACAGAAAAGAGAGACAGACAGAGACACACACAGAGACAGACACAAACACAGAGACAGACACACACACGCACGCACACACACGCATGCACGCACGTGGGAACTTGCACAGACACATGCACGCACGCACATGCACCTGTGCACACTCATACGCACACAAAAGTCCTTCGGATGAGACTATAAACCGAGGCACACGTGCGCACTCACGTAGAACATCTTGCGCACACATTAAATCCTGTTCCACTTTTCGTAAAAGTAGGCCATTGTGTGCCGGTGGGAACAGATGACAGAATTTACAAATCGCATACACACAGGGACCGACTGTAAAAAAAAAAAAAGCACATAAGTGCTTATTCCATTATCCTCGATATAAAAGAATAAAATAAAATAAAAACAAAAACACAGCGCAAGCTCAGCAACTGCACAACTCGGCAAAGCAACGAAAAGAAAAGAAAAGGAAAAAGAAAGGAAAAAATCCGTTTTTTTCTGTTGTTGTTGGGGACACAACAAGGAACTGGACTCACCGATATCCCCTCAACTTCTCATCAGCTTCTGCTTTCTTGTACGGCGCGCTGCTCTCCACACTGATCTGGGTGAACATGGACATCACCTCGTGGTAGATCTCCGACTGCACACACACACATTGTTGTATCACTTATCTACAGGTTTAAACTCAATGCTTTTAGATCTAAATTTTCAAAATCTGCAACTTGTATCTGTGGCGAAACTATTACCAACACTCACGTTCTCTTACAATGTCCAGATCTAAAAACCTTTTTACCCTTCTTCCCAGTGCGTTGCTTAGAGCAAATACTTAAAGACACCCCTTTAATGAAAGATATTGTATTGTCATTAACTCATTGTCCTATTATCAGATACCTATAGTACATTGTATTTTATTTAGTTGTAGAAATTGCAAAGTTAGTGTTCGAGCTGTTATTTCTATCTTTTCAAAGTTCTTTTTTTACGCTTTATATTATTAATATTTGTTAATTGTCAATGATTAGCTATATGCATCCCCTTACACACACGCTCTCACACACACACACACACACACTTTCCCGTCTGATATCACTGTTTAGTGAAAGGACGTTAAACTGAAGAACTACTACTACTACTACACACACACACACACACACACAGACACACACACACACATACACACACACATACACACACACACACACACATACACACACACACACACACACACACACACAGACACACACACACAGACACACACATACACACACACACACATACACACACACACACGACACACACACACTCAGACACACACACACATGCATACACACACACACACACACAAACAGACACACACACATACACAACACACATGCACACAGACACACACACACACACACAGACACACACACCAGACACACATACACAGACACACACACAGACGACACACACAAGACACACACAAAGACACACACACACAGACACATACACACAGACACACACACACACAGACACACATGCACACAGACAGACACAACACATACACACACACACACATTAGGGGACGGGATAGCCTAGTGGTTAGAACATTGCGCTCGCAATCTGATGATTCGATTCCCGTTCAAGGGGGATATCTTCCCCCCTGGAGTTAACATCAGTGCAGACTCCACTCTCCCCAAAAATCCTTCGGATGAGACTATAAACCGAGGCCCCGTACGCAGAACAACTTGCGCACACGTTAAATCCTGTTCCGCTTCAAATTCAAAAGCTTTATTATCTCAAAGACAGAGAAATTCTGGCGGGTTACTCGCCATACATAAAAACAATAAACATTTAAACATAATATTTAAAACACACACACACACTGTCCAACATCAGCACACACCCATCATGAGATTAAAAAGCATCCACAAATCAGCAATATCTCAGCCAGCCACAAAACCCACCCCAACAAAAATCACTTTACTCATGTGCGCACTAGTAAACCTGTACGTCCACACATTCACAAACAGTCGCTCGCGCACACGCATGCTCGCACATTGTAAACATTCGTACCCATGCTCACGCATTTTAATAATATAGGTCAAATTGTTATAACATGTTGTATAAGACAAATATCAATTAAATTAATACTATGTTCTATTAAGATATTGAACAGTCTAAAATAATAGGACGCGCACATATTTTTATGACAAAAAAAGAACAAAAAAGATGAGAACGTCCAGGGCAGATTGAAAAAAACACACACAACACAACAACACACACACTGTCTCCACACTCACACATACAGCCATGACCATGCAACCCAGTTGGCGGACAATAAGAATGTTCAGGGCAGATTGAAAAACAAACACACACACACAACACACAAAACACACACACACACACACACAACACACACACAGTGTACATCACTTTTAGCCAAAATAGATAATTATAATTGATGTTTTTTGTTGTGTCAAATAAGTCTACATGACTTAAATGGCAATAAAATATTCTGAATCTGAATCACACAATTCACAAAACACACACACATACACACTGTCTCCACACTCACACATCCAGCCATGACCATGCAACCCAGTTGGTCGACAATGATTACGTCCAGGGCAGATTGAAAAACAAACACACACACAACACACAACAAACACACACACACACAAAACACACACACAGCACACACACAAAACACACACACACACACGCAAACAACACACAAAACACACACACACACAATACACACACACAAAACACAACACACACACACAAAACACACACACACAACACACACACAAACAACACACAAAACACACACACAAACAACACACACACACACACACAAAACACACACAAAACACACACTGTCTCCACACTGACACATCCAGCCATGACCATGCAACCCAATTGGTCGACAATGAGAACGTCCAGGGCAGATTGAAAAACAAACACACAACACACACAACACACACACACAACACACACACACATGACACACACACACAACACACACAACACACACACAAAACAAAACACACACAACACACACACAAACAACACACAAACACACAAAACAAACAACACACACACACACACAAAACACACACAAAACACACACTGTCTCCACACTGACACATCCAGCCATGACCATGCAACCCAATTGGTCGACAATGAGAACGTCCAGGGCAGATTGAAAAACAAACACACAACACACACAACACAACACACAACACACACACAACACACGCACACACTGTCTCCACACTCACACATACAGCCATGACCATGCAACCCAGTTGGTCGACAATGAGAACGTCCAGGGCAGATTGAAAAACAAACACACAACACACACACATTTAAAAGCATTTTTACCTGCTGTACCTAGTTTGTCACTGGATCAGATTCTGTCTGAACCATCGTTACTGTTGGACATTGTGTTAGGGTTGATAAAAAGTCCGATCATTCAGTTTTCGTAGTATGTTAAAAGTTGGTTTTTATTCAGTACTGTTATCTAATATTTTTTAGTTATCGTTTGCTTTTTCTTGTTAGATTTTTCCCATCTAAAATCACTAAATGTGAATAGACGTTAAACTGAAGATATCACACACACACACAACACACACAACACACACACAACAAAACACACACACACACACACACACACGCACACACTGTCTCCACACTCACACATCCAGCCATGACCATGCAACCCAGTTGGTCAACAATAAGAACATCCAGGGCAGATTGAAAAACAAACACACACACAACACACCACAAAACACACACACAACACACACACACACACACACACACAAAACACATCACTACCCCACAACACACACACAAAACACACACACAACACACACACAAAAACACACACAAAACACACACACAAACAACACACACACACACAAAACACACAAACACACTGTCTCCACACTCACACATCCAGCCATGACCATGCAACCCAGTCGGTCGACAATAAGAACGTCCAGGGCAGATTGAAAAACAAACACACACACACACACACCACAAAACACACACAACACACACACACACACACAACACAACAAAACACACACAACACACACACACACACATCTCCACACTCACACATCCAGCCATGACCATGCAGCCCAGTTGGTCGACAATGAGAACGTCCAGGGCACATTGAAAAACACACACAACACATATTTAAAAGCATTTTTACCTGCTGTACCTAGTTTGTCACTGGATCAGATTCTGTCTGAACCATCGTTACTGTTGGACATTGTGTTAGGGTTGATAAAAAGTCCGATCATTCAGTTTTCGTAGTATGTTAAAGTTGGTTTTTATTCAGTACTGTTATCTAATATTTTTCAGGTATCGTTTGCTTTTTCTTGTTAGATTTTTCCCGTCTAAAATCACTAAATGTGAATAGACGTTAAACTGAAGATATCACACACACACACAACACACAAAACACACACACACTGTCTCCACACTCACACATCCAGCCATGACCATGCAGCCCAGTTGGTTGACAATTACATCCAGGGCAGATTGAAAAACAAACACATAACACACAAAACACAACACACACACACACACACAATACACACACAAAAACACAACACACACGCACACACTGTCTCCACACTCACACATCCAGCCACAACCATGCAGCCCAGTTGGTCGACAATGAGGACGTCCAGGGCAGATTGAAAAACAAACACATAACACACAAAACACAACACACACACACAACACACAAACCACAACAACACACACACACACACACAACACACACAGCACACACAACACACCACACACACAAAACACAACACAGACACACACATCTCCACACTCACACATCCAGCCATGACCATGCAGCCCAGCTGGTCGACAATGAGGACGTCCAGGGCGGAGGGGGGAGAGCAGAAGCGCTGCTGGAAGATCTGCAGGATGGACTGCACCGTCTTGGGCGTGTCCTTCAGGGCCACCGCCAGGTGACCCAGCGTCAGGATGGTGTTGGTGGAGATGAGGGTCGATTCCCTGTAGAAACGGGGAGACAGACGATGTTGAAACGTAGGCCTTCAATTTCCCATTCCTTACAGTAATGGTGAGATGATGTTGAAACATAGGCTTTAAATCCCCATTTCCTTACAGTAATGGTGAGACGATGTTGAAAGTAAGCCTAAATCTACCACATTTTATAACATTATATCAAATATTATGACTAGAAATCCAAAACTAAGAATCAAAAACAAAATGCGAACAAGTGAGAAAAAAAAAGTTGAAATTAAAAATAATAACTTCAAAAACAAACCAAGAAACTTTTTTTTAAGAAGAAGAACAACAAGAACAAGAAGGAAAGGACAGTAAAAATAGTATTTTAAAAAAATAAAAATAAAAAAATAATAATGAATTTATTTTTTAAAAAGGAAAACACAGTAAAAATTACCTTCACCTAAAAAATCCACTGAGCAACCAAGCATTTTAAGAGAGAGAGAGAGAGGAGAGAGAGAGAGAGAGAGAAGAGAAGAGAGAGAGAGAGAGAGGAGAGAGAGAGACAGAGACAGAGACAGAGAATAAAGACAGACAGACAGACAGACAGAGAAGGCACAAACAAGAAATAAAAACGAGGGGGGAAGTGAGCAAGAGAGCAATACACAAAGTCATTAGTGTTTAAAAACACACACACAGACAAGGAAACAAAGAAACAAACAAAAACATGCATGAATACCGGGGGGAAAAAATACACGGTCAAAAGCCACACATGGCAACCATAATTCTGAAGGGAAATTTTAGGATTCTTGCAATTTCTGAAAACGTCACGTCTTCTTTATCCAACATATCACCTTCATTTCTTGAAGCAGGTAATTTTAGATAGATAGATAGATAGATAGATTATATATTATATATATATATATATATAATATATATATATATATTGTGTCTGTCTCTGTGTCTATGTCTGTGTGAGAGAGAGAGAGAGAGAGAGAGAGAGAGAGAAGAGAGAGAGAGAGAGAGAGAGAGAGAGAGAGAGAGAGAGAGAGAGAGAGAGTGAGAGAGGGAGAGAGAAAACAAGAGAACGAGAGAAAAAGAGAGTTCTGCATTATGCCCAACAATATTCACCTATAAAATAAAAAATCAATCACATCTTAACATGAATTTCACATACATTGACGAGTTCTGGAAGATATCTCACAATGTCCATAACAAGATTGTTGGTTCAACATTTAGCTATACCATGTCTGGCCTTAAGACAGGATCGAAAGAGCAAAGATACAGGCATCACACTTCAAGATTATAGTTTAAAATGAATTTTATTGTTCCTGGGCTACACCCAGAGGTTCACCAATGGTGAGATTTTGTGTATGTGACCGTTTTTGCCTATTTTATTTATTTATTCTTTTATATCGAGGATAATGGAATAAGCACTCATGTGTTTTTTCACATCCAGTCCACGTGAGTATGCGGTTTTGTAAATTTTGTCATCTGTTCCCACCGGCACACAATGGCCTGCTCTTTTGAAAAAGTGGAACAGGATTTAATGCATGTGCAAGATGTTCTGCATGCGTTCGCACACGGGGCCTTGGTTTATAGTCTCTTTTGCCAACCATTCCAGGATCTTTAGTGATTCAAACGGGTTGATAAAGGTTCTGAGAATGGTGTTCAAGGGTGATTC
Organism: Rapana venosa; assembly: GCA_028751875.1. Lineage (NCBI taxonomy): Eukaryota > Metazoa > Mollusca > Gastropoda > Neogastropoda > Muricidae > Rapana > Rapana venosa. The sequence goes on from CM054157.1 coordinate 9,241,433, forward strand.
CAGGATCTTTATTGATTCAAACGGGTTGATAAAGCTCTGAGAATGGTGATCATGGGTGATTACAGGATCTTTATTGATTTAAACTGGTTGATAAAGGCTCTGAGAATGGTGATCACGGGTGATTCCAGGATCTTTATTGATTCAAACTGGTTGATAAAGGTTCTGAGAATGGTGATCATGGGTGATTCCAGGATCTTTATTGATTTAAACTGGTTGATAAAGGCTCTGAGAATGGTGATCATGGGTGATTACAGGATCTTTATTGATTCAAACGGGTTGATAAAGGCTCTGAGAATGGTGATCACGGGTGATTCCAGGATCTTTATTGATTCAAATTGGTTGATAAAGGTTCTGAGAATGGTGATCATGGGTGATTCCAGGATCTTTATTGATTTAAACTGGTGGATAAAGGCTCTGAGAATGGTGATCATGGGTGATTCCAGGATCTTTATTGATTCAAACGGGTTGATAAAGGCTCTGAGAATGGTGATCATAGGTGATTCCAGGATCTTTACAGATTCAAACTGGTTGATAAAGGCTCTGAGAATGGTGATCATGGGTGATTACAGGATCTTTACAGATTCAAATGGGTTGACAAAGGTTCTGAGAATGGTGTTCATGGGTGGTGAGAGTAACTGCCACTTTCTAATTGTTTTTTTTTCTTTCTTTTGTTTGCATTGACAGAGTCAAGCAAAACTATTAACATTTTAAAAATGTGGAAGCTGACTAAAGTTAAAAAAACCCCAAAAAAACCTCACACATTTAGACTACAGAAAACTAAAAGCAAAAATCAGTCATAACGAGATTATAATTTTTTTTTCAAAGCATGACAAATACTCACTTAAGTCAAAAATACGTAAAAAACAAGAAAACTTTAGATGTGACACTCAGATTAATCAAAGCGCTGGTTAACCAAAGACTATATTGACTGCTCAATCCATTTGAAAACATGAAAAAAAAACGATACACGATTTGTTAGAAAAGAAGAACATTTCACAGGTACTTCATGGTACCAAAACCACTACAGTTGTGTTCTCCATAGATCCCTTATCTAAACACTTTGTACACTGGCTTCTCTTTATTTCTTGTTAAACCACACACTAAAAAGAATGTTAAATCAATGGAAGTAGATTTAGCAAAGAAAGAAACGGACGGCACCAAAAAAAGCCCGCTGTTATCTGAAGTTCTCCACTCTACTCTACTGGTTATGCAAACAGTCAAATCCAAAATGGCTTCCACGTGCTCACACAGACTTGAGTGATGTTACAGCCACTACAGGCAGAGACAGACAAGAACATAGTTATATATGTAGGGAATTCGTACATCAGAAATAGATAACAGTTAACTCGTTAAAATTTCAGAAAACGGAGATGGACAAGAATAAGAAATGCACAATATGAGAAACGTTTTAAAATACTACAGACGGAAATAGATGAGAAAGAGAGAGAGAGAGAGAGAGAGAGAGAGAGAGAGAGAGAGAGAGAGAGAGAGAGACAGACAGACAGACAGACAGAGACAGACACAGACAGACAGACTGACTGACTGACTAATTGACTGACAGAAACAGAGAGACAGACAGCAATAGACAAATGAGAGAGAGAGGGGAGAGAGATACAGACAGACACAGACAGACAGACACAGACAGAAAGACAGAGACAGTGGCAGACAGACTGAGACCGAGACAAAGTAAGACACAGAGACCAAAAAAAACCACAGACACACAAGACAGAAACATGCAGACAGACTGACAGACAGACAGGCACAATGAGACCAAGAAACAAACTACAACATTAAATAGCTAATTAGAAAAAGCACACACACAAAAATGGCAAATAGGCGCAAAAATTTTCTTGGAGATTACTTGTTACATCAACATACACATGGGGACTGGATGTAAAAAAACCCCACATAAGTACTTATTCCATTATCTTCGATATAAAAGAATAAAATAAAATATAAAACAAAACATCATCTTCATCATGGCATTTTGATATAAATTGAATCAGACACATCAGCTCTCTCAGAACAGAATCTTTCTGCGATTGATGCCATGATCATGATGTCAAGAGCATGCGTGATAAAATGTGAAAATCAAGCAAAATAATCTCTGGATAAAAACCAAGCAATCCCTGACTTTGACTGTTGCCATAACAAGAATAAATGAATAAATAATAAACATTCAAAAACAAACCATATTTTTTCACCCATGAGTGAAGTCTGGGTGTCTTTTCAGATGAGACAATAAAAACCAAGGTACCATATCAAATATACATTACACACACATAAAAGAACCCATGGCAACAAGAGATTTGTACCTGCTCCCAACATTTTGGAGCAAAAACTTGTTAAAAAGTCAACACACCCACAGACAGCAAAATAACAAATGAAAAAAAAACCCAACGGTACTACACTTCAGGCAACACGCTTTTCACGGGAAGAACAGATATGTTTTCAAGTGTAACAGTCCTACACAATGATAACACACACACAATTCCAGGATCCTGTTCCGCTTTTTGTAAGAGTAGGCCATTGTGTGCCGGTGGGAACTGATGGCAGAATTTACAAACCCACATACACACGGGGGACTGGTTGTAAAAAAAGCACATAAGTGCTTATTCCATTATCCTTGATATAAAAGAATTTTTTTTTAATAATAATAAAATAATAATAATAAATGATAGGTACCTTACTCAGTCTGTTGAATAGTTAAGCTATCATTGCTGTTATTATGAGATTATTTATTTTCCGTTCCTCAGCTACAAAGTTTAGCAATGGCGAAATGTTGCGTACGCAACCGTTTTTACCCAGCATTCAAGTAGTCACATTCCACCTTCGGGGGTATTATCCGATTTATGATCATCATCAACTGAAATCTTGATTTGTGCTTACTGGACCACCAGAAGCATGATCGCTAAATAGCACCAAAGTAACCCAGCAGCGAGGAATGGGGAGGGGAAAAAAAAATCTTAACAGTTTGTGCAAACGGTACACATACACACACAAACACACCACACACACACACAACACACACCAACTTCAACTCAATTTTTCCAAAGTGAAATTTCTCATCACCTAGTATGACAGAATCTTCTCCTACATATGCACAGGTGTAAAAAGGTGTTAATTAAATGAAGTCAGACGACACACCCAGAGAACCACATACACTTAAACCACACAAAGTGATGTACACATACACAAATAGTCACACGCATACACATTACACGCATACACAATCACCCACCCCCACCATATTCTACTCCGTTGCTCTAGAACAACATCCTTCTTCACACACTCCATTCCTTTCTCACACTCTACCCCTGGCCCCTCTACAATCATTTGATCCCTTCAGCTATCAAAACCCAGCACACATCCTACACAAACAAAACTGCAAAGAGTGTTAACAATAACCACTGTAGAACACAATCCTGAAACAGCATGCGCACGTGCGTGCGCACACACACAAACAAAACTTTTTTTTTATAATTTAAACCACAAAAAAACAGGTAATCCCTACATCATTCATTAATTTACAAACTGAAATATGTACACATTTCTTTCAAATTCTAAACAATCTACATCTTTGTTCCAAATTCTTAACTATCCACATTCTTGTTCCAAATTCTGAACATTCTACATCTTTGTTTCAAATTCTAAATTATCTACATCCCTGTTCCAAAATTCTAAACAATCCACATCCCTGTTCCACAATTCTAAACAATCCACATCCCTGTTCCAAAATTCTAAACAATCCACATCCCTGTTCCAAAATTCTAAACAATCCACATCCCTGTTCCAAAATTCTAAACAATCCACATCCCTGTTCCAAAATTCTAAACTATCCACATCCCTGTTCCAAAATTCTAAACAATCCACATCCCTGTTCCAAAATTCTAAACTATCCACATCCTCATTCCAAATTTTTGAGCATTTTCACATCTTTTTTGTTGTAAAACACTAAACTATCTTCACCTATGTTGTTGTAAAACATTACCTATCTTCACCTATGTTCTAGAATAAGGCAAACACACACACACACGCGCGTTACACACCAGTGTCAACAGTTATCAGCCAAGCCAAGCCAAGCCAAGCCAAGCCAAGCGAGTCAGCAGCACAGCAACATACATACACACACACACACACACAGAGCTAGACATGCGGAGCAAGGCAAGAGACAGTGCACACCACATACCTACTAACTGCCATAAAGGGTGCAGCTAGTGGTTTGTGGTGCTGTAAGATATTACAGGTTGAGGGAAAGCAGACGTAAGACTCAAGATGCGCAACAGTTTGGGACCCTTCCAGTCAGATCGGCCATCTGGCTTATCTCGTCATGGACTTACCATTAAAAAAACACACCAAAAAAACCCTGCACAATTTTGCAGGTTTATCATTCAGTAACCAGCTGTTCTTGGACTTGCAATTCACTAGCCGTCAAGACTGTCAACAGCTGTGGATTGTTCTTCCCTTGACCACGTCTCTACTTATTTAACTCATTCTGAACCAACAGCTGATGATCACGGCATCAACTCAGTTTATAAAATCATAGTTAAACCTAACGACTTCAAATTATATTATCAACTTAGTTTATAAGCAGTTTATAAATTCTTAGTTAAACATAACGACTTCAACTTATAATTATCGACTTCGTTTATAAACTCATAGCAAAACTTAATGACTTCAACTTGAATTTTACACTCATAGTAAAAACACTTCTGAATGAATCCTATTTGTTTGCATATATTGTGTAATTATCAAGCATCAGAAACTGTACTTTCCATAATCATAATAATCTTAAGCAATGCTTAGCAGTAAAATTCTGATTTGTACCCCATGCTTCACAAATATGATACAGAATTCTTTGTGATATTGTTATCTTTTGTTCTGGGAAGATGGAGTGAGGTGAAACTGGTGGTGGGCAGTGCTTGGGTAGGGGTAGGTGTGAGATGGGTAAATGAATGTTTCATTGAAAGCTTCTTTTTTCCACAGGTTTGTAATTTTTTCAATAATTCATAGGAAAGGATGATATTTCTGTTTTTTGCTAGTGCTAAACCAACTCCTCACAAAATAGCAAATTCAATCCTAAAAAGGAACTTCGAACAAAAGAATATCACCATCACAGACAACTGTGAAGAAGCATCAAAAGTCTGTTGAAACCAGAACTTAAAAATTCTCCTTTGTATTTGAAAAAAAAAAATCACAACCCTTACATTTATTCTTAAAAGAAAACCTTAATGACAATCAATCAAAACAACAAGAAAAAAGCCAGAAAAAAAATTCCAGGCAAGAAAGTATACCTTGCCAGAACTAAACTTCTGTTTTTGATTATCAACAAAATCTATTTCTGAATATTCATAAAGAGAGAACACTGGGTCACATTATCCCTTCTACAAATTCTTTGACATGTCTGGATAGTCTTTAGCCACTTGCAGTAAAAACGAATCAAAACATAACGTTGCTCAACAGTTTAAGTAAACAATATCAACGACAGTCCTGCTGAAAATTTCCAACAGAATAATAAAAAATATATCACAAGGGAGAAAGAACTGGCCAGAACTGAGAGAACTATTGCTTGAACAACAACAACAAGAGATAAAATCTATGTCGAGTGAAGCGTGTCTGTATCATATCTTAGAATAAGTATGGATTATGACACTCTCTTCAAAGAACACTAATGTTGTTGTTGGTTAAGTCTGGAGTTTTACACCAATAAGTACACCTGGGTCTTTTTCTTTTTCTTCTGTTGTTGGTGTGCTTTCTGTTTCTCAGCTTGTGCTCTGAGGTTTTACAAATGGTGAGATTCTGGGGGTATCCAACTGTTTTCTTCCCCACCATTCAGGTAGTCACATTCCAACTTTGGGGATACAGATGGAAACTGAACCTACCAAGTTGGGAGGTACCTCCCTGCTCTTTCAGACTTTCAACTGTCATGGATTCTTTTGACAGGCACAAGTTCGCCAGCACAACAGGTCAGACTAGTTAAGAGTCTCCTCTGAAAGACATGACATCAAATAGGGGGGGGAAAAAAAGGGCAAGGCTAGGAATTGAACCCAGAACTCATGGTTTACTCATTAGGCAGGTAAACATCAAAACCGTCCTGCCATCTTCCATCTTAGACCTGGTTTAATAATTATTGTCATGTGATTTTGCACCAGAGGTGGATTATGATAATCAGAAAACCAATCTCACTCAATGATCAGATCAGTCTTGAATTTTTAGAAAATGAATGCTTCCAAATGGCTGTCAATGTTTTAGTTCTTTAAAAAGTCAATTTGTTGTAGTTCACAAACTCATTTATGGTCAACACACTGACAAATTAACATGAACAAATAACCACATGCGAAATTCAGTTGTCAACTTCAAAACAGTTAACCGGCATAACTTGATAACTTCTGTCTGAAACAAATCAAACGCAGCCTTTTTATTTTCCTATCACTAAATTTGCTAACAACAACAACAACAAATTGAAAAAATATCTTAACACATGCATGCCTAATTCATGTTTCAGATGTTTATTCTGTGAAATATTGACCACTGATACATTTTTACTCAAGTGATAAGAAAACGACTTGACTTTTTTAAAAAAACTTGCAGAGAAACGAGTTCACTGGGAGGCAAACATTGGTGCCAAATTTCACACAGCGGGAAATAACTCTTAGATATAATCAATAAAGGGGCAATACTGCCATGGGATGGCAACATGTACTTGAATCGTCGACAAAAAGGCAACTACATAATCATTCCTATCTACAGCTTCCAATTTGCCTGTATACAACTTCAGTGGCCAAATAATACTACCTCCATATCAGAAACAGTGAATACTTACGTTTCACTAGCAACTTTGTGGGTGGAATATAAATAAATGTAACAGTATTCCCATAACCCATGCAGAAGTTCAGCAACGATGTGCTTGAGATCTCAGCTTCTCTATGGGCCAGCATATCGAAGGCGGCCCACTCCCTTGCAGCTTTACCTTCCCTGTCCCTGAGGAGGCCAGGTACCTTTTTTTACAGCTGGGTGAACTGGGGGACTGCACATTTGTGTGATTTGGGTTCAGTACAGTCCCCTAATTCACCCAGCTGCAAATGGGTACCGGCCCTCTTTTACAGACATTTGAAGGTAAAGCAGCGAGGGAGAGGAGATGGGTGCCGCCCTCGATATGCTGGCCCCTAGAGAAGCTGAGGTTTCTGACACCTCACTCCCCTGTGATTGCATAGGTTATGAAAACACCTTTTGATGAGGGATGAACCAACTTCAAAACAAAACCAACCCACAAAAATGGAATACTTACATTTCACTACCAACTCTGAGGGCTTCATATGATTTATTACCAAAAAAAAAAAAAAAAAGGGGGAATACTTACATTGACCACAACATGTCCAACTTTCCACAAAGCCTGTTCATTTTCAACAGTGATAGCAGATACTGATGCATTCAATTCTGTCAACAGTGATACCGATGCATTCAATTCTGTCAACAGTGATATTGATGCATTCAATTCTGTCAACAGTGATACTGATGCATTCAATTCCGTCAACAGTGATACTGATGCATTCAATTCTGTCAACAGTGACACTGATGCATTCAATTCTGTCAACAGTGCTACTGATGCATTCAATTCTGTCAACAGTGATATTGATGCATTCCATTCTGTCAACAGTGATACTGATGCATTCAATTCTGTCAACAGTGATTCTGATGCATCCAATTCTGTCAACAGTGATACTGATGCATTCAATTCTGTCAACAGTGATACTGATGCATTCAATTCCGTCAACAGTGATACTAATTCTGTCAACAGTGATACTGATGCATTCAATTCTGTCAACAGTGATACTGATGCATTCAATTCTGTCAACAGTGATACTGAGGCATTCATTTCTATAAACAGTGATACTAATGCATTCAATTCTGTCAACAGTGATACTGATGCATTCAATTCTGTCAACAGTGATACTGATGCATTCAATTCTGTCAACAGTAATACTGATGCATTCATTTCCATCAAACGTGATACTGATGCATTCAGTTCTGTCAGCAGTGATACTGATGCATTCAATTCTGTCACAGTGATACTGATGCATTCGAATTCCATAACAATCTCCACCTTCAATGCCTCCAAACAAAAATCAACCTGTTGACAACTGATCAAGAAATAATTGCTTTTCTCAAGATTTAAGACATACACAGTAGGAGAGGGGAGACAGTAAATATATCTATACACACGCACGTGTGTGTAAGTGTGTGTGCGTGTGTGCATGTGTGTGTGTGTGTGTGTGTGTGTGTGTGTGTGTGTGTGTGTGTGAGAGCACAGTTGTGATATTAGACGGTGTGTGTGTGTGTGTGTGTGTGTGTGTGTGGTGTGTGTGTGTGTGTGTGTGTTTTGTGTGTGTGTGTTTTTTGTGTGTGTGTGTTGTGTATGTGTGTGTTGGTGTGTGGTGAGTGTATGTTGTGTGTGTGTCTGCGTGACAGAACCTGCAGGCAGACAAGGTGGGAGGATTTAAAGAAAGGAGACTCACGTAACTATAGTTAAGAATGAAAAAATATATAACTATTAGCTATAAAATATATATAGCTATAAAATATATATATAGCGCTATATAAATTCCATACATTATTATTATTATTATTATTATTATTAAATTGACAAAAACATAATTGCATAATTTTTCTTTTTTTAAATAATGTGCAACATATGAACAACATCCTGCATACTATCCACAAGCCATCAATAGCTGGTCACCACCTCTGGAGAAAAAAAAAAAAAAAGGGATCTCCTCAGGCTGAAATATTCACCAAGGTGGTTTTATTTCGCTCGTTTTGACACTTTTTTCCTTATACATTCATATTGACACGCACTCTTTTTAATAAAAAAAATCAACAACAACAACAAACCACACCACCCCTGTACTGCTCTGACTGAAAGGGTCCGGGAGGAGGAGGAAAGGCGCGCGCGCATGCGCGCGCATGCACGCGTGCGTGCGCAGAGAAGAAAGGGAAGCAACAAAACAGAAGTCAAAAACCATTCATTGCCTTTCCACGTCCGAGGCCTTGAGAAGAGAGGCACTGGGCCGCAGAAATTTCATAACCATTTTCAGCTGATTCCATCGTGCTTCAGGTGATTTTGTCTGCAAAGCTCTGAGGGCACATACACACATGTATATACACACACACTGAGGGCATCACCGACATCGACACGACCAAGAAACGGGAAGAAAGGGGGGAAACGAGGACAGGAGGGAAAAAACACAACACCACAGGGATTACAAGGCATCATCACTCTGAAACGATCAGCATGGCAGACTAGTAGTAGTACTAATTTTTTTTTTTTTTTTTTACAAAACAAGAAGAGCAATCGCCGAGAAAAGATAGGGGGGGATAAACCCACATGAATTTTGGTGAACAGGCAACAATCATGAAAACAAAAAAACAACAAAAAAACCCAACAACAACAAGAAAGACGAAGAAAATGAAATCGTCAAAATGTATGATTTATGATAAACCACAACACAATACTGGTGATATTTACACACACAAAAAAATAATAGGATAAACAACAACAATAACAAAAATAATCATAACAACAACAATAAGAACAATAATGATGATGACAACGGTGATGATGATGGTGTTGATGGCGATGATAACAATAATTATCATCATCATTATCACAATGATGACGATACACTAATAATGACGATGATACAATAATAATGTTGACGATAATGATGTTACAATAACAACAATAATAGAAACAACGAACACTATCAACAGCACCAGAGACAACCACAAACATACAACAACAACCCAACAAAATCAAAGCATCACACACACAAACACACACAAACAATCGTCTAATATCACTAGAAGTGAACAGACGTAAAATTGAAGTCAACAACAACACAAACACAAACACACACACATACACAGAAACACACACACGCACACACACTTTAAAGAGTCGATCAAGAACCAAAGAGCAAGCAGGACAGTGAGATGACAATCTGACTGTACCCAGGCATCAGAACCAGCATGCAGACGACTAAGTATCCCAAATCACATCCATACCACTCACAGCAAACCATCGCATCATTCTTCTCATTATATACAATCTATATATATATATATATACACATCACAAATGCCACTGCTAGAAGTAGAAACACACACATAACAAGAGTATATTTTAGGGGCCTCAAGCTATATTAACCTGCTTTTTTTTTTTTTCTCTCTTTTGTCAAGAAAAGTCATGTACAGTGTAACGAGTTGGTCGACAAGCAAAAGATTGCTAGACTATAATACCTTTTGACTGTTTACACGGAAAAGACTTGAAACTAGTATGAAATTTACAATTCATCATGCTTCGCCTGAGGCTGAGAGAGAGAGAGAAGGAGAGAGAAAGAGAGAGAGAGAAAGAGAGAGAGAGAGAGAGAGAGACAGACGGACGGACAGACGGAGGGAAGGAGGGACAGTGGGAGACAGACAGACAGACAGACCGAGTCAGAGACAGAGACAGAGAGGGGAGAAAAGCGCTGAACCATACTTATCGTTGCGTTGACAATCACTAGAATACACAATTAACCGATTACATCAAAACCAAATATTCTGAACAAAAACATGTACACACAGACTATAAAAAAAAACCAACCCAGAAAAAACAAACTGATACAATAACTCTACGACAGTTTGCAGATGAATCACTAAATATTCTGACAAAAACACATAAGCACAGACTAAAAAACAAACAAAGAACAACAACAACAAAAATGAAACGACAACCTCATTACTATCTGCAGATGAATCATTACACGTCTAAATAACATATTATAACATGCGGGTCAACTCCTTTTGCTCGAGTTGATCACGAAGATTGTACCAGCACTGTAAAATAACAACAACAATAACAACAACAATAACAATAATAACAATTTTTAAAAACCTGCAACGGTTTGTCAACAAGGTGCAAACACTATGACTCTCAGCAACCTGTAAAAGAGTATAATTCATGCTGTGGCCAAGGCTTATCTTTTCAAATTCAACACAGCCTTGATCATTTGATTCCATTTCGGACATTTTTCCTCTTTTAACTGCTCTACACTTTGATGGCAACATCACCAAATCCTGCGGCATGAGAATCCATGAAGTCAGCAGGGCCAGTGAAGACCGGAGGAGCAAATGAAGAAGGAGACTCATGTCGGTCTCACTGGCTGCTGTGCTGCCATAAGCCTAGCTATGACACTTTTAAATCCAGCCTCAAGACATATCTATTTCAAACCTAAGATTTCCCCCCTCCTGTTTCATATCAGAAGTATCCCACCTTCACTAACCCATGTCCTATCACCCTGCTAAAGTATACGACCTGTGTGTGAGTGAGTGAGTGTCTTAAGATTTCCCCCCTCCTGTTTCGTATCAGAACCATCCCACCTTCACTAACCCATGTCCTATCACCCTGCTAAAAAATACGACCTGTGTGTGTGTGTGTGTGTGTGTTGTGTTGTGTGTGTGTGTGTGTGTGTGGTGTGTGTGTGTGTGTGTGTGTGTGTGTGTGTGTGTGTGTGTGTGTGTGTGTGTGTGTTTATTTTTAAAATTTATTTACTCTTTTATATCGAGGATAATGGAATAAGCACTCATGTGCTTTTTTACATCCAGTTCCCGTGTGTATGCGGTTTTGTAAATTTTGTCTTCTGTTTCCACCGGCACACAATGGCCTACTCTTCCGAAAAGCGGAACATGATTTAACGTGTGCGCAAGATGTTCTGCATGCGTTCGAACACGGGGCCCCGGTTTATAGTCTCATCCGAAGGACTTTGTCATTCAGTTCGATTTTTTTGTCAAACTGGGAAGAAAGGTTAACCTCTGTGTGTGTGTGTGTGTAAGTGTGTGTATGTGTGTGTGTGTGTGTGTGTGTGTGTGTGTTGTGTGTGTGTGTGTGTGTGTGTGTGTGAAAAACATTTGACTATTGCAATTTTATTTAATACATTTGGTCTGCAGCGTACCATGTTTGTAATATCTGTTTCTTTAAACTATTGATTATTTGTCACTGGTTGTATGACTGTGTAGGATTAGGTTGAATGCATGCGCTTTGATTTGTCTTTGCAAGATATAGGGCTATATAAGTTCCATTTATTATTATTTATTATTATTATTATTATGACAAGTGAGAATTGCACTGAAACAGTTATCATCATCAATCTACACGTTATCATTTTCTTTAAGTATTATTCCCAACAGGATCAGAAGGTTTCAGTCATATGCTCACACTAATCATATAACTCTGTTAATTAATGAGTCTCTCCAGTCATTTACTAGCAAAATGAAATATGAGTATCTCTACTCAATGGATACAAGAACAAACGATGCAAGTTTGCCACAACCACGCTTCTCTTTCAAGCTTTGAATACATGCTGTGTTTTGATAGAAAAATTCTGCAAAGGGATACAGACTCACACAGTTAACCAGACAATCTTTGTTGTTTTTTTGCCCTTTCATTAAGAGAGAATCTTCTTGCCTGTATTGCAGACGATCTTAGAGAAAGGGGCATAAATAAGGAGGAAGCTCAAAACAGAGAGAGATTGAGAAGGCTCATCAATGTCAAACCTCCCCTGGGAGAAATATGACAAAAAAGGAAGAAGAAGAAGTGCTGTGAGAACAGTACAAGGTTCTTTCTCTTGCTTACAGTCCAATGGATAAAATACTATCGTTCTTTCTCTTGCTTACAGTTCCACAGATGCAATACTGAGTACAGCTGTTTCTACAATGACAAGAGTCTTCAATGTGATGAAGTTGCATCTCCTGAGAGGACCTCTGGAGAATGATCTCATATCAACAGTCTCCATACTCCGTGTTTACTTTATGACAAGCAGTTTAACTGTTTGTTTGTTTGATTTCATGCTATAAAAATTATACGTGTTTGTGCCGTTTCATTTGTTCGTTCTAGGGAGTATTCAAAAACCAAAGGGCCAGTCTGGTCTTGACCAGAAAGTTAATTTATGTGTGCATGTTTTGGTGTGTGTGTTTTTTTCCTTTGCCTTATGCCGTTTTATGTAAAACAATGGATATAAAGACTACTTCTTCCCTCAGTACCTAAATTTCTTTCTTTTTTTTCTTTCTTTGAAGAAGCATTTCCTTTTGTTACTCTGTCCCAATTCTCTACCTGGTGCTTTGGCGGTGGGTATGTATTAAAGGATTGAAGTTACATCTCTTTGACCATTCTGAGGAAACAAATATTCTATCTATCTATCTATCTGTCCCGTAGTCTGACGACCGTGGGGGCACCCTCAAAGACTCAGCAACCAGTTCCCTCCATTCTTCTCTCTGTTCTGCCTTTCTCAGGGTTTTGTTGAGTTCTAGGCCTGTCCATTCACTGATGTTATCCTCCCAGCTCTTCCTTGGTCTGCCTCTTCTTCTTCCTCCTTGGACAGTGCCTTGTAAAACTGTCTTTGTAATTCCTTGGGATCTTGTGACATGCCCATACCACTTAAGTTTACGCTTTTTCACGATCGTTAGAAGGTTCTCATAGGGTCCAATGGTTTGCTGGATTCTGTTATGCACGCTTTCGTTGCTTATGTGGTCTTTGTAGGAGATGCCAAGGAGTCTCCGAAAGCATCTCATCTCCACTGCCTGTACTCTTCTCTCCAAATCTGCAGTCAGGGTCCATGATTCACAGGCATACAGAAATATGGATATGACAAGGGAGCGCATTAGTCTGATCTTGGAGATAAGTGAGATATTCTTATCTCTCCAGAAACAAATATTACCTCCTATTTATTGTTTTTACTTGTTTAGCTATTCATTTGTTTATCTATTTACTAGTCATTTCATTTATTTGTTCAGAATACACTTGTTTATCTATTTATTGATGAATTCATATTTTTAAAAAATGTTCTTGGAATGTTTGGTTGATCAAACACAGCTTTGCTTACATTGTTGCTGTAACACTCCCCTTTTATTTTCTTAATCCCCCCCCCCCCCCCCTTTTAGGTTGTTGTTACTGATCAAAATTTAAGGATGGCTGATAATGTGTTATACTTTCAGAGTTTTAAAAAGCCAAAAAAAAGATGGATTGTGACTTAGTCAAAAATGCACTTTAAAGTCTGAAAATGGCATATACACTGACATGAATATATCTAGGCTTACACATTATACAAACAAACCTACACATTACATCATATAGCTAAACCATACCTTGTAAAACAGAACACAGAATATAACCAAATAATAAAATGCATACTGCTAAACCAGATCTGCTGAAACAGAAAGATTATAACCAAATACCAAACACAAAAACAATAATGACAAGAACAAAAACCTTGCTTAATTTTTAAAAAAACACACACAAAACCCATAGAAACACAAATAAAAACACAGAATATGGGGCAGACGTCCAACGTTAATCCCAGATCTTTAAAAGAAACCAAAATGTCATTAACTCAACAACAACAACAAAAGAATAATGTATCACCTCTGCCTGTTTCAAAGACAAAGAGAATGGTTTTACCTTCAGCAAATACATGAAACAAGCCTGTCTTTCTATGGCATGAATGAATCAGCAACAGATACACTTAACAATAAACAAAGCCAGCATTTACATGCATGCAGAGAGAGAGAGACAGAGACAGAGAGCAGAGAGAGATCGAGAGGATTGGGGGAGGGGGGGGGGCAGAGAGAGAGTGAGAGAGAGTTTGTGTGTGGGTGGGTATGTGTACGCATGTGTGTGCGTGTGTACATGTATATATATCCACACATATCTGTATACGAACATGAGAGCTTGTAATTACTGAAAAAAAACCAAGCCACTCAACAGCGAGAACCTTCTTTTCAGAATACGCAAGCTTAAATCTCCGTGGAAGAAACTAGATCTTCAAGTAAGACAGAAGAGTGAACCTGAATCCCTATGAATCATAAAACCATTGAAAGCATGGCAATAGGTTTGACTCCCCACAAAAACAAACTGTGACAGAATCTCCGCCATATAGGCTGAATACATCTGGATATTGATAGAGGAATATAACTGAAGGAGAAAAATTCTTCGTTTTTGCAAGACTACTTTCCAGTCAAAGACTGATGATGGGTACACTGGGCAAAAGAAACAGTACTTTAGCTTGTTTCCATGAGAACTGTCACATAATGGAACAGCCAGAGATATACCAAGACAACAGCTATTACGACAAAGGAATTCCCTCCCTCCTTATTGCCTATTCACAGTTGGATAAACTGCGAAGTTGTCTTTCCGTCTCTTTTTTCCTTTGGTAACTTATTACGTCTGCTACAGTGAGGTTCTAAAGTTGTAACAGAAAGGTATTGGATCTGGTGTCTGCTAGAGACAGAACTGGAAATAGAGGAACAGAAAGAATGTTGGGTTCTTGTGTTACTTAAAAGTTGTGTTTTGGAAGGTAAACTGTCGACAGTTCGCCATGACTGAAATCTTTTCAGATAGCGTGTGTGTGTGTGTTTGAGTGTGTGTATGTGTGCGTGCGCAGAAAGGTGACAGAGCACTGCAGGCACATTAACTGCAACAGCTGCAAACACTGCAGTGCACACACACACACACAGAGAGAGAGAGAGAGAGGGAGAGAGAGAGAGGGAGAGAGAGAGAGAGAGAGAGAGAGAGAGAGAGAGAGAGAGAGAGAGAGAGAGAGAGAGAGAGAGAGAGAGAGAGAGAGGGAGAGAGAGAGGGAGAGAGAGAGAGAGTGGGGGAGGGAGGGAGAGAGGGAGGGAGAGAGAGAAAGAAGAAAGAGAGATACACCATTCCCCACAGTACCTACATCTATGGGCTTTTTGGCCAGCTTTCAGCATGCATGCCATTAGAAATCCACATAATACCCATCAACACAACATATCTACACTGAATACAGAGTCATGAGCTTCCCTACACTTCATAGATGGAAAATGATGACCGAGGTACTGACATAAAGAACAAATGCACAAAGCAACAAAAACACTGTCACAGGTTACCACCTAGTAGTACGATACAGGATCATTTTTCATAAAGCTGACTGATAGGCTACTTTTCTTTCTTTATCACTACGAGCACACAAAAGTCCTATGTATAGACACTCAGTTTATATACACACATATACATATACACATACAAAATGCTTTCATACACAAACTTTTCCTTTCTACATAAAAATTACCAATCTCTCTCATATATCACCACAATAACAACATCAAGGACAAAAACATCAACAGTGACAAATGCAATATTTAAAATGCAACTTCTTCCACTCTTAAGAGAAAAATCCCTACTCCTTACACTTAGAACCCTACCCTTTCTGAACACTTCTGACCCCAGAAATCCAATACCTAAGAAAACACAAAACAGAGCATTTTTTAACACACACACACACAGCATGCTGGCAATCCTGGTGACATACAATCGGTGTAAACGACAACCACGGTAAAAGCAGCTTTCTCATATTGCAGTGAAGCAATTCATTTCAAAATGCAGTGAAACTATCCCTTTCATAATGTGATCAAGTGCCAGTCACACACCATGCCACATCCACTTCCGCAAAAACCACGACAGTACAAAACACCACAGTATGCACCATTCCTAAGTATTCTACACACAAGACTGAACCCACACTCATGCCACAAACCCATGTACACACATCGCTCAACCACATCCAAAAATTCCCACAAAAATTCTCCTCTAAAAAAAAAAAAATTGAAACTGTACCACAGCTAACAACAACAACAACAACGCGACAACACCGATATAAAACATGCAGACGGTGTTTGCCTTACCTGTCGCTCATTTCGGCACGGTACAGACGGTTGGAGATGGAGGCTAGGAAGGCTTGCACGCAGTCAGGGTCTGCCATTAGCCCTGCCTTGAGAGCCCTGAGGACAATCACAAAATGCTCTCTGAACACTCTGTCCTCTACTGCTAAAGTGGACACATGGGCTGCTAAAGGTAGCAACACTACTAGTTGCATGCGTGTAAATGATTCGAGTGCAAGCGCTTCGATTTGTTTGTTTTTTACAAGATTCAGCGCTATGTAAATTCCATATATTACTATTATTACTATTACTATCTTGAAAGCAAGAACATGCTTGTTCGATGCCCGTTAGAACCCAGACTTCCTCCCCCATCCACAAGACCTTGAGTGGTGGTCTGGGGGGACTTGTAATTTTTTAGATGAGATGATAGGAAGAAAGGTGGCAGGACAGGTAGGACGTTCACCTGCCTAACAAGTAAACCGTGAGGTTCTGGGTTCGATTCCCAGCTTTACCCTTTCTTCCCTGTTTGATGAGAAAATCAAACTGAATGTCAAAGTCCTTCGTCTATAATGCACACAGAACATCTTAAACACTCATTAAAAACCCATTCCACCTTTCAGAAGAGAACGCCATTTCGTGCCAGTAGGAATGGATGACAATTTTTTCTTTAAACAACGCATATTTACACAGGTGTCATGTTTAGACACCACCCCTGAAGTTGGAATGCAGCTACCTAAATGGTGGAGGGAAAACCAGCCACATGCGCAAAAATCTCAACAACAACAACAACCAAAAAAAAGGTGAGATGACACACCGAGGCTCAATGTATAACACATATCTAAAGTATGCAAAAGAACCCACAGCAACATGAAAGCTGTCCTTCACAAAATTCTGCATAAAAAGCCACTCTCGTTGGGAAATAGAAACACATGCAGACAGGAATTTTTGTTGTTGTTGTTTTTTAAAACGGTTGGTACTGTTCTTGTGGCCATGCGCTCTCCCCAGGAAGTGCGGTCTGAATTTCACACAGAAAAAAATCTGCTGTAATTGAAAGGGGTATAATTAAAATGATTTTAATACATAACTTTAATAGCTGTAACTGTCACGAATGCAACTAATGTAACTGTGTCTACAATGACTGGAAGCAGCTACTAAACTTTCGTTGCAAGGTTATCAAGTCTGTTTTGAAATGGGAAAGTCCAAGTTGGTTATCAAGTCTGTTTTGAAATGGAAAAGTCCAAGTTGGTTCAAGTCTGTTTTGAAATGGGAAAGTCCATGTTGGTTCAAATCTGTTTTAAAATGGAAAAGTCCAGGTTGTTCAAGCCTATTTTGAAATGGGAAAGTCCAAGTTGGTTCAAATCTGTTTTGAAATGGAAAAGTCCAAGTTGTTCAAGCCTGTTTTGAAATGGAAAAGTCCAAGTTGTTCAAGTCTTTTAAATGGAAAAGGGCCCAAGTTGTTTAAAAGTTGTTTTGGAAAGGGAAATGTTTGAATGAAACAAGGGAAAGGGGAAAGCCAAAATGCAAATCTCGAAAAAAAACCCCAAGTGGAAAAAAAATCGTTTTAAAAATAAAAAATCCTTTGTTTCAAGTTGTTTAAAATGGAAAAGTAAAGTTTTCGGTCGTTTTAAAATGGATAAAGTCCGGGTTGTTCAAGTCTGTTTTTTTAAATAGGAAAAGTCCAAAAAATCGTTTCAAAATAAAAAAGTCCAAAAGTCTTTAAAAAATGGAAAAGTCCAAAAAAGTCTTTTTTCAAAATGAAAAATCCAAAAAGCTTTTTTAAAAGGGAAAAGTCCAAAAACTGTTTTAAAATGGAAAAGCCAGGCTTTAAAGTCGTTTCAAAATGAACAAAGTCCAGATTGTTCAAGTCGCTTAAAATTTGTTAAAAGTCTGCTTTGCAATTGTTCAAAAATTTGTTCAAGTCTCTTGAAATTGTTCAAGTAATTGTTCAAGTCGGGTTTTAAATTTTTTTCAAGTAATTTTTAAAATCTTTTTTAAATTTTTTTTCAAGTCGCTCAAAAAATTTTTCACGTAATTGTTCAAGTCTTTTTTGAATTGTTCACTAATTTTTCAAGTCGCTCTAAAATTGTTCCGTTTTGTTCGTCTTTTTGAAATTTTTTCACGTAATGTTCAAGTCTGCTCTAAAAATTGTTCCCCCGAAAATTGTTCAAGCGTTTGAAATTTTTCACAGTAATTTTCAAGTCGCTCAAAATTGTTCCGTAATTTTAAAAGTCTTTTTTTGAAATGGAAAGTGCAGGCAAAAAGCTTTCACACACTTTTCAATCATCCCCCCAAAGGGCTTGACTTTGGTTCTTGAGAGATACATTTCCTCTGAACAATGCTCTGTTCATCTTGACTGAACGCCCCAAAAACCCAAACAACACCACCATACACCAGACGGGATAGCGGGGCAGAGTGACCGCTAAAGAACGCTGCCCCAGTTTGGATCTCGTTCAAGAAGATTTTTCCTCTGGAGTTAACATCAGTGCCGACTCCACTCCCCCAAAAAGTCCTTCAGATGAGACTATAAACCAAGGTCCTGTGTGCGAATGCATGCAGAACTTCTTGCGCACATACAAAAACTTGTTCCGCTTTTCGGAAGATTAGGCCACTGTGTGCCGGTGAGAACTGACAACAAAATTTACAAAACTGCATACACACGGGGACTGGATGTAAAGAAACACATGAGTGCTTATTCTATTCTCGAAACTGCATACACACGGGGACTGGGTGTAAAAAACAACAACACATGAGCGCTTAATCCATTATCCTCAAAATCAGATATCAAATAAATTAAAATTAATGAAAATAAAATAAAACGAACACACCCACACACTACAACACCCCCCCCACACACACACACACACCACACCACACCCCCCCAACCTCCCCCCACCACACACACACACCACACTACACTACACACCACTACACACATACACACACCACACACACACACTACACCACACAAACAGCCCCAACCCCCCCCAACACACACACACCACACTACACCACCCACACACATACTACACTACACACACCCACACTATACCACCCTACACCCCCAAACCCAAACACACAAAACCACACCACACCCCCAACCTCCCCAGACCCCCCCCCCCCCCCCCCCCCCACACACACACCACACTACACTAACACACACTACAACCACACACACACATACTACACCAACACTACAGCCCCCCCCCCCCCTCCCACACACAAGCACCCACACACACCACACACTAAAAACCCACACTACAACCCCTCCCCCCCCCCCCCCCCACACACACACCACACACATACACCACCCACACACATACTACAACCACACTACAGCCCCAACCCCCAACCCCCACCCCCCCCCCCCCCCCCCCCCCACCCACCCACATACACCACACACAACACTACACTACACACACACTACAGCCCCCAAACCCAAACCTGCAGATGTTGTGAATGGCATTGTCCCGCAAGTTCTCCAAGGTCACCATCAGCTTGTCCTTGGGTTTGCGGCCGCGACGCTGGTTGTGGCGATCCTCGTCGGTGGTGACGGTGATGCGGATGTTGCTGGGGCTGATGGTGTTGCTGGAAGGACCACTGGCACTGCCCGCTGCCGCGGCAGCAGCGGAGGAGGAGGTGGTGGTGGTGGAGGTGGAGAGGGAGTACTTGTTGAGCTTGCTGAGGATGGGAGAGGGGCTGACCAGGAAATCTCGCAGCGAGGCCACCATGGTGGAGGAGAGGTGAGGGAACTTCACCGCCAGCTTCCCCAGAGCCTGGCCACAAAAAACAGAGAGTCCAGAGAGACATTGGTTTTTTTAAAAACTTTTTTTAATACTTTTTTTATTATTATTTTTTTATTATTTTATTTTTTATTTTTATATATTTGACGATTATGGAATAAGCGCTCATTTCTTTTTTTTAATTTTTAACATCCAGTCCTTCCTTGTGTGTATGCCGGTTTTTGTGAATTTTGTCATCTGTGTGTATGCAGTTTTGTGAATTTTTGTCATCCGTTCCCGCAGTCACGCAATGGCCTACTCTTACGAAAAGCGGAACAGGGTTTAACGTGTGTGCAAGATGTTCTGCATGCGTTCGCACACAGGGCCTCGGTTTATAGTCTCATCCGAAGGACTTTTGGGGAAAGTGGAGTCGGCACTGATGTCAAGTCAAGTCAAGTCAAGTCAAAAACACTTTAATCATCCCATGAAGGGCAATTTAACCATGTTAACTCCAGGGGAAAATTTCCCCTTGAACGGGAATCGAACCTGGGTCGTCAGATTGCGAGCGCAATGTTCTAACCACTAGGCTATCCCATCCCCCAAGACAAGAGAGTATGTGTGTGTCAGGGGAGGGGGGGGGAACCAACCCAAACCTCTGTCCTTGAAGAATGGTCAGGAATAATGTGTATAGCGTTATCATAGAGTGAATGGAGAAAAAACAAAAAAACAGAAAAAGTGACAGAGAAAAAGGATCTAGCCAGTTGGCACAGAAAGAGGATCTGATCAGTTGACAGCAGGATCCGGCCAGCTGACAGCCAGTTGGCACAGAGACAGGATCTAGCCAGTTGACAGCCAGTTGGCACAGATAAAGGATCTGGCCATATGACAGCCAGTTGGCACAGAAAGAGGATCTAGCCAGTTGACAGCCAGTTGGCACAGATAAAGGATCTGGCCAGTTGACAGCCAGTTGGCACAGAAAGAGGATCTGGCCAGTTGACAGCCAGTTGGCACAGATAAAGGATCTGGTCAGTTGACAGCCAGTTGGCACAAAGGATCTGGTCAGTTGACAGCCAGTTGGCACAGATAAAGGATCTGGTCAGTTGACAGCCAGTTGGCACAAAGGATCTGGTCAGTTGACAGCCAGTTGGCACAGATAAAGGATCTGGTCAGTTGACAGCCAGTTGGCACAGATAAAGGATCTGGTCAGTTGACAGCCAGTTGGCACAAAGGATCTGGTCAGTTGACAGCCAGTTGGCACAGATAAAGGATCTGGCCAGTTGACAGCCAGTTGGCACAGAAAGAGGATCTGGCCAGTTGACAGCCAGTTGGCACAGAAAGAGGATCTGGCCAGTTGGCACAGAAAGCATAAAGAAGATCTGGCCAGTTGGCACAGAAAGAGGATCTGGCCAGTTAGCACAGAAAGAGGATCTGGCCAGTTGGCACAGAAAGCAGAAAGAAGATCTGGCCAGTTGGCACAGAAAGAGGATCTGGCCAGTTGGCACAGAAAGAGGATCTGGCCAGTTGGCACAGAAAGAGGATCTGGCCAGTTGGCACAGAAAGAGGATCTGGCAAGTTGACAGCAAGTTGGCACAGAAAAAGGATCTGGCCAGTTGACAGCCAGTTGGCACAGAAAGAGGATCTGGTCAGTTGACAGCCAGTTGGCATAGAAAGCGGATCTGGCCAGTTGACAGCCAGTTGGCACAGAAAGAGGATCTGGTCAGTTGACAGCCAGTTGGCATAGAAAGCGGATCTGGCAGTTGACACCAGTAGCAGAGAAAGACGGATCTGGCCAGTTGACAGCAAGGATCTGGCCAGTTGACAGCCAGTTGGCACAGATAAAGGATCTGGCCAGTTGACAGCCAGTTGGCATAGAAAGCGGATCTGGCCAGTTGACAGCAAGGATCTGGCCAGTTGACAGCCAGTTGGCACAGAAAGAGGATCTGGTCAGTTGACAGCCAGTTGGCACAGGAAAAGGATCTGGTCAGTTTGACACACAAAAATAGATCTGGCTAGTTGATACAGAAAATGAATCTGGCCACTTGACACACAATATGGATCTGCCAGGAAAAAATGTCCTTGAAGAATGGTATTAAGGTGTTGCCACAGACTGTAAGAAAAAAAAAACCAGCAAGAAATGACACAGAAAATGAACGTGGGCTGGTCAGAGACTTTCAGAAATCATGATGAAAAATGGCGAAGACCATGTATATGGCTTTGTCAAAGACCGTGAGAAAAAAACAACAACTGAAAAGTGACACCAAAAATGGATCTGGTCTTGTCACAGACTTTCAGGAAAAAACAGTTAGTGATAAAGAAATACATATAGCACTATTCTGTGAAAATGCAGAGATCTAGAATGAGCATAAAGTAAATATAGGTTAAAAAAAATTTTTTTAAAGGAAAAGAAACATAAACAGTCCAAGCAGGATAATTTTACAAAGTGCAAGAGATAGACTTTATTCTGGGGCTTGAAGGGAAAAGCTTAACAGAACACAATAAAAGCAGATGCCAATATTCATACAAACAATCCTTGGGAACCTATCCATCAAGATTTTTTTGTTCTGACAAAGCAAAACTTACACAAGAACTGTCAGCAGAAGAGTTTTATGAAATAAAACATCATAAGGAAGTTGTATGAATGAAAAAATAAATTGGCTGGACAGTTGATTGACTTTTTTTTTGTATTACATTGAAATATTTCGAGATATGGCAAATATCAACCTAGCTACACACGTATACTTTCCCAAAACCTTCCTTGTATTCTCCCTTTTGAAAAAAAGACTAAAAACCAACCAACCAACCAGACAACCCAGCAAATAACCAGCTAACCAACCAACCAAGCGAATAACCAGTAAACCAACCAGCCAGCCAGCCAACCAACCACCCAACCATCCAACCGACCAAATAGCCAACCACCCAACCAAGCAAACAAACAAGTTAACAACCAGATAAACAAACAAACAATCAAAGAAAAGCACTAACAACGCAACTCTTTACCTCTAAAGCCACAAGAATGAGGGGTGTGTGAGACAGCAGCATTCTCTTCTCTGTGTTCATGCTGATCTTCTCCGACAACTTCAGACACAGATTTTCTGCATCTGAAGATATAGAAAAAAACCCAGAGAATTCATTTATCTCCTAAACAATCACACTTTTATCTCCTAAACAATCAACACTTTTATCTCCTATACAATCAACCTTTTATCTCCTAAACACTCAACCTTCTATCTCCTAAACACTCAACCTTTTATCTCCTAAACAATCAACCTTTTATCCCCTAAAAAATCACACTTTTATCCCCTAAACAATCACACTTTTATCTCCTAAACAATCACAACTTTTATTCTAAAATCACACATTTATCCCTAAACACTCACACTTTATTCTCCTAAACAATCAACCTTTTATCTCCTAAACTAATCAACCTTTTCATTTCCTATACAATCAACCTTCATCTCCTATACAATCACACCTTTATTCCTAAACAATCACACTTTTATCTCCTAAACAATCAACCTTTACCCTAAACAATCACACCTTTACCCCCCCACCCCCCCCCCCCCCTAAACAATCACACCTCTATCCCTAAACAATCACACTTTATCTACTAAACAATCACACCTGTATCCCCTAAGCAATCACACCTTTATCTCCTAAACAATCAACCTTTTATCCCCTAAACAATCACACTTTTATCTCCTAAACAATCCTCCTAAACAATCAACCTTTTATCTCCTAAACACTCAACCTTCTATCTCGTAAACAATCAAACTTCTGTTATCTCCTAAACAATCAAACTTGTGTTATCTCCTAAACAATCAACCTTTTATCTCCTTTGGGGGGGGTGGGACAGCCTAGTGGTTAGCGTGATGCGCTCGTGATCTGCTGACCCAAGTTCAATTCCCGTTCAAGAGGATTTTTTCCTCTGGAGTTAACATCAGTGCCAACTCCACTCCCCCGCAAATTCTTTCAGATGAGACTACTATAAACCGAGGCCCCGTGTGAGAACGCACGCAGAACATCTTGCGCACACATTAAAACCTGTTCCGCTTTTCGGAAGAGTAGGCCATTCATGTGCCGGTGGGAACGGATGACAAAATTGACAAAACTGCATACGCACGGGGACCGAAGGAACAAATGAACAAATTTTATTTATAGAGGATTATAGAATAAGCATAACAATAGCTTTTAAGGATGTAAAAAGAACACACGAGTGCCTATACCATTATCCTCGAAAATAAATTTAAAAAAAAAAAAAAAAAAGATAAATAAACAATCACACTTTTTTTAAAAATATATCCCCCGGGGGTACTACACGCTCTCACCAGCCTCGTCCTTGATGGCCCAGAAGAGCAGGTCGACGCAGGCGGCGTTGCTGTGCACGTTCAGGGAGTAAGGGTTGAACTCCAGGGGCTTGTCGGAATGGTTGTGAGGTCGGTGCTCCAGCTCTGCCTGCCCACTGTGGTACAGCTCCGTCACAAAGTCAAACACCTCCCGCATGAAGGAGGACGGCAGGTCTGCGTGTGCGCGTGCGTGCGTGCGTGCGTAGAACACACACACAGCACATATATATATACAATACAACACAAACATATATACACGTACGCATGCATGCACATACACACACACATGCATGCACACACGCACGTGCACACACACACACTACACACAAACAACAACAAACACACACACACACACACAAAACAGCAACAAACACACACACCACACACAAACAAACACACACACACACACACACCACACACAAACAAACAACAACAAACACACACACACACACAACAACAACAACACACACACACACACAAACAACAAACACACACACACACACAAACAACAACAAACACACACACAAACAAACAACAAACACACACACACAAACAACAACAAACACCACACACACACAAACAACAACCCACACACACACAAACAACAAACACACACACAAACAAACACAAACACACACACACACATACACACACACACAAACAAACAACATACACACACACACAAACAACAACACACACACACACAAACAAACAACAACAAACACACACACACAAACAACAACAAACACACACACACACACACACACAAACAACAAACACACACACACAAACAACAACAAACACACACACACACAAACAACAACAACACACCACACACAAACAACAACAAACACACACACACCACACAAACACACAACCACACACACACACACACTCACAGGGGGTTTTATTTTCATTAATGGTACAGGATGGCCTGGTGGCTAGAGATTCAGATTCAGAATATTTGTTTGCCATAGAAGTCATGTAGACTTATTTGACACATCAAAACGAAACATCAGTTATAGCCATCTATTGACGCAAAATGATGTACACTAAAAACATGTTGCATTCTACTTCTCTTTTCCTAAACAATCAACCTTTTATCTCCTTTGTGGGCGGGATAGCCTAGCGGTTAGCATGATGCGCTTGTGATCTGCTGACCCAAGTTCGATTCCCGTTCAAGACGATTTTTTTCTCAGGAGTTAACATCAGTGCAGACTCCACTCCCCCAAAAAGTCTAATATAGACACACATATCTAATATTATCTGCTTGATATCTGCCACACTGTTTAGCGTTATGCTCGCTATCTGATGACCCAGGCTCGACCAACCACCAGGATGCCTATGTTCAAGGGAAAAAATTTTGTCCCCTGGAGTTAACATCAGTGCCAACTCCACTCCTCCAAAAGTCTTTTGGATGAGACTATAGACCTGAGGTGAATGCATGCAGAACATCTTGCGAATATGTTAAAGCCTGTTCCACCTTTTGGAAGAGGAGGCAATTTGTGCTAGTGGGAATGAATAACAGGATTTACAAAACTGCATGCGTATGGGGACCGGATGTAAAATAAAAAGCATATTGAGCGCTTATTCCATTATCCTCAAAATAAAAGAATAGAACAGACCGAAACTAAAATGGCCACAGACTTAAAAAATAAAGTCTTCCTTCACTCAAAATTCATTCAAACGCTAATGGTCAAGACATGACAAGGTTCATATGATTATACTTCACAGACATTATCAATTAAGAATTTTGTTAACTGTGTGTCCGCTTTTCTAAGCAAAGAAGAGAACCTGCACTCCGATCCATCAAGTCATATTGTGTATAGCCCCACTGACCATACAAATCATAAACAGGGCTGTCACCTCAACAATGATAAAAGCTCAGATTAAAACCGCAAATGTCTACAGATTTAAAACAAGATCGAAACCATCTCTTCTGTCATTCCTCATACCAACACCCCAGCCAACCATAAGGGTCAAACCATGGTGATCACCACATAGCGGGAAAACCACTTAAAGGCTCTACACAGGGGACGGGATAGCCTAGTGGTTAGAACATAGCGCTCGCAATCTGACGACCCGGGTTTGATTCCCTTTCAAGGGGATATTTTCCCCTGGAGTTAACATCAGTGCCGACTCCACTCTCCCCAAAAGTCCTTCGGATGAGACTATAAACCGAGGTCCCGTGTGCGAACGCATGCAGAACATCTTGCGCACACGTTAAAACCCATTCCACTTTTTGGAAGAGTAGGCCATTGTGTGCCGGTGGGAACGGATGACAAAATTTACAAAACTGCATACACACAGGGACTGGATGCAAAAAAGCACACAAGTGCTTATTCCATCACCCTCGATATAAAAGAATAAAATAAAATAAATAAAAAATACACTGCTGCCGAGTCTATTCTGATTCTGTGGTCCTCTGTCCTTTGGTCCTATGACAATCTCAAGTGTTGGGTTTTTCTCCTTACTTTAATGCCTGCAGGCTGCTCGAGGTAAAATCTCTTCAGCCTGCAAATGTTATGACAGACTGTGATGTTTGTGCACCAAAATCACTATTGTATTAATTAAGTCAGTGTAGCTTCGCAGCTAAACTGCTATTCAGAGAGAGGAAACTGTGACCACTGATTCTATGTTGGACAATAAAACCTACAGTGACTGGTTAACCGCCAATGTTGACACTTGCCTCGCAAACCACACATTCAGGTACATGTTTGACTATTCATCAGCTGCTTCTTCATACTTTAGAGTTTGTATCATATCCTCTGAAGTCAGAGTATGGCTGCCTGTATGGTGAGGTACTTAAAAACAGTCATACACGCAAACTTCTCATTCAGTGGTGCAATTTCAATCTCACAGTGATTCCCAGGTGGGATGAGTGAGTCAGAGTGCAGATTCTGGGCGACCCCCAGGGTGTTAAACTAGGGAACACACAACAATTACAACATAACAAATACTTAGAATCTGTATCATTTAAAAACATAATGCCCTTTTTATTGCACCTGGTTATTATAGTTCTTTCTCTATGGCGATTTTAGTCCCTACCAAGTTTAAGATATGATACTGAAGCCTCTTTTATCCATAGTTTCATGTACGGCTGATAGGCCACAATCTTTATTCTCTAACATCATTTGACTTCATAAGTGGCTGATACGCCACAATCTTTTTTTTCTCTATCATCACTCAGTCAGAAAAACAGACCAACTGACCGCACCAATACAATCAGTCACATCACCTATCCAGTGTTCCTATTCCTTCTCTCCTCGCCTGTGGACACTATCTCAATACAGATACATACTTTTGTGTACACTATCTCAATATAGATACATACTTTATCGACTTCATACATCATTAAAGATTTTCCTGCAGAAATGTGCCATCTCTG
Organism: Rapana venosa; assembly: GCA_028751875.1. NCBI lineage: Eukaryota > Metazoa > Mollusca > Gastropoda > Neogastropoda > Muricidae > Rapana > Rapana venosa. Next base: position 9,269,605 of record CM054157.1, read on the forward strand.
ACGCTAAAAAGTAAAAGTGTCCCATAACCTATGTGGTCGTAGGGGAGTGAGGCATCAGAGACCTCAACTTCTCAAGGGAGCCAGCATATTGGGGGCGGGCGGTGCCCATCTCCTCTCCCTCGCTGCTTTACCTTCCCTGACCCTGATGCTACCGCTTGGTTTTTTGTGGTTTTTTTTTATAAATTTCATTTAGTTTATATTTCCAAAAACTGTGGCATAAATAGAAAAGTTTTGAAACAAAACAAAAAAAGAGGCATGTCACCTTCTTCTTGCTCCAGAACGTCCCTCAGCAGAGTGACCACAACCACGGTGATGGCCTCGCTGTAGGACTTGTAGGGAAACCGCGTCAAGTTCCCGTTCTGCAACACCAAGCAACACTGCACTATCAAAGGTGAACGGTAAAGGTGTTCCCATAACCTATGTGGTCGTAGGGGAGTGAGGCATCTGAGACCTCAACTTCTCCAGGGGCCAGCATATTGTGGGTGGTGCCCATCTCCTCTCCCTTGCTGCTTTACCTTCCCTGACCCTAAAGAGGGCAGGTACCCATTTACAGCTGGGTGAACTGGGGGATTGTACTGAAGCCAAGGCCCGCAAACGGTCACCCATTCAATTGGTAACCTCGCTCGATGCTGCTTAAGATTGGCTGGGGGGAAGCGAGTACTATTACACTGTATCTAAACAATGTTTCACTACATTTTTTCCCTCGTTCTTCGACTAAAGCTCTGAGATTAACTGATGATAAGATTTGATGTATATAACCATTTCTGCCCCCCCTCCCCTTCCCCAATCTGAGCACACACACACAAAAACACACCAGAAACAAACACATTCCTCAGTGTTTTCAACACACAGTATCCTACAAGTAGGTATCTGGATAACTATTCAACAAATGGTGCTAAAAAAATGTTTAACCCAATATCAAAGCATTAACAAATCCCACAAAGCGGTATATACAGAAGGTTTTTTTGCCTTCTTTCTGATGCCATACAATTGTATCTCCATTCAATATGCCTACATGTGTGCTAACTTTAAGATTTCTGTCTCAGCTTGATTGTTGAATTGTTCACGATAGTGGCTGTAGATCCTCCACAAAGATTCCATGAAGATCCTATTTCAGGATGTTCCACCAACATTAACTATGTCTTCCTGACAGCCATAGATTCAAGATTCAAGATTTAATTCCTTTCACCCCTTTTGGGGTATGGAGGATCACAAACGAATTCAACAGGGGAATAAACCTAACAGCAATGCACCCCAAAATAATATCAATACTAACATGAACTGAAAAGCAAGAGTTCATCGCAAAATCAGGCCATGAAGCCCTCTTACAGGATGAAAAGCTAAGGGTTTTTTTGGTTTTTTAAAAAATATATAAATATAAATAGCCACCATTCATACCAACATGGAAAAATTATTTTGTTTTCCACTCACTGCATTGGAAATGAACTCATGCACTTTGGTATCCAGGCTTTTGTGGACATCTTTGTTCAGCAACCTTTTTGCCTGAAACAAGAAACAGATCAATCGATACTGTAATGAAAGCACAAAGAGACAAACGAGTCACAGACCTCTGCCAAAGATGAATTTTGTTGTGACAACTAGGCAACAAAAACAATGGGAGAAACTGAAACAGGCAGAAACAGAAAAATAAATAGAAAAAATGAGATGTAGAAAACTGAAACAGTAAAAAGTCAAATAAAACCAATATCAAAAGAAAATGTCTGTTCATCTGCCCTATTCTGTCTGTCCATTCCTCCATCTGCCCATCCATTTGTCTGTCTATCTGTCTGCCTGTCTTCCTACCCACCCATCCCACCATCCATTTGTCTGTCTATCTGTCTGCCTGTCTTCCTACCCACCCATCCCACCATCCATTTGTCTGTCTATCTGTCTGCCTGTCTTCCTACCCACCCATCCCACCATCCATTTGTCCATACACCTACTCCCCATGAAATGACATGGTGGGAAGGGGGTGGATATAATGGCAAAAAATAAAAGAATAAATCTATATCAATAACAACAAAGCAAACAAAACAAATGAAAAAGAAGACAGGAAATATGTGTATCAAACTGAAGAAACCAAAAACAAAATAACCTATAAAGAAAAAAAATGCAATAGATAATAATGATTAATGATAACGATTATGATGATGATGATGTTGATAATGATAACAGCAATAATTAATGATGATGACAATGATAATGTCAACAAAGATGGTGATGATAACAAAACATAGTTATAATGATGAAGAAAATGAAACCACGCAAAACAAACTCATCAAAAGAGAGAAAACAAAACTACACAAAACAAATAATAAAACACAGAAACAAAAAAACCAAAACAAAACCAAAAAAAACCCCAAGTAACCAATAGAAAAAGCAAAACATTAAAAAAAAACCCAAAGAAAACAAATTCATGTGAAATATATGCCAAAGAAACATGGCATAAATGTATGCAAGAAAGAAAACAAAAAGAAACAAAACAAAATTAAGGGTAGAAGAAATTCTAAAGAGAGCTAAGAAAATACATAAAACCAAAAAACGAGGAAAAAATAACCCCAAAAATTTTGGGGGGGTTAAACCCCAAGAACAAGACTGAGAGAGAACAGAAGCAAAAAACCCCCACAAAACCAAAACAAGAAAAGAAAGCAAACGCCAACCAATACAAACAAAATAAAACCCATGTAGTTCAGGAAGGGCATCCGGCCATGAAAGTCCTCACTCCAAACAAAAAAAAAACAATGAGTCAAATTCAAAGATCAAATGGGAAGACAGGATCACGAATAAAGAACTAGGGAGAATGTGCAAAGTTGATGATCCGAAGTCTGTAGCTAGCACCAATAGACTGTGCTGGTTTGGGCACGTTCAACGGAAAGCAGACCACCACATCATAAAAAGAGCAATGAACTTCGTAGTGGATGGAAAGAGACCAAAGGGAAGACCTAGCAAGACCTGGGCTGCCTGTATTGCAGATGATCCTTCGGATGAGACTATAAACCGAGGCCCCGTGTTCGAACGCATGCAGAACATCTTGCGCACATGTTAAATCCTGTTCCGCTTTTCGAAAGAGTAGGCCATTGTGTGCCGGTGGGAACAGATGACAAAAATTTACAAAAAAACCGCATACACACAGGGACTGGATGTAAAAAAGCACATGAGTGCTTATTCCATTATCCTTGATATATAAAAAAAGTTTTAAGTCATCTAAGCGCTTTGATTTGTTGCTTTACAAGATTCAGCGCTATATAAGTTCCATACATTATTATTATTATCTTAGAGAAAGAGGCAATAAATAAGGAGGAATCTCAAAACAGAGAGAGATGGAGAAGGCTCATCAATGTCAAACCTCCCCTGGGAGGAACATGACAAAAAAAGGAAGAAGAAGAAGAAGAAGAAGAAGAAGGAGAAGCAGTAGTTCACTGACCACTCCCACAAGCGTCTGCAGACAGCCGCTAGAGAACTCGAGGTGATCTTCTTCAGGGATGATCTCAAACCCCCATGGCTTGGTGCGAGTGAAACTGGACCCCACCTGCACACACACACACACACACACACGCACGTCATGCATGCATGTCCACGCACGCACGCATTTGGTTTTTTTTTAAAACATTTCTTGTCATCCGTTCTTATCAGTATGAATACTGTCTGTTATATAAACGTGGACCAAAGTAGCAACTGTACTCTCGAAATACGAAAAGATGGAGAAAAAGAGCAAAAAACAATTTTTAGTAATGTGAACAATCAGTGACAATCATTTTCTTTTGTAAAAAGAATGCATTTGTTTTTTTCCTTCCTCCTCCTCTTACAAACACACGCACGCACACATACACATGCACACACACACACACACATGTGAACACTCACTCACTCTCTCTCTCTCTCTCTCACACTCCCCCAAAGTCCTTCGGATGAGATTATAAACCGAGGCCCCATGTACGAACGCATGCAGAACATCTTGCGCACACGTTAAAACCTATTCCGCTTTTCGTAAGAGTAGGCCATTGTGTGCCGGTGGGAACGGATGACAGAATTCACAAATCCGCATACACACGGGGACTGGATGTATAAAAAAAAGCACATAAGTGCTTATTCCATTATCCTCGATATGAAATTTTTTAAAATTTTCAAATAAAAACACTACACACACTCACTACAACACCACAACACACACACAACACATTCACACACACAACACAACACAACCCAACCCAACCCAACCCAACACACAACAAACCCAACAAACACAAACCCAACACAAAACCCAACACCACAAACAACAAAACCCAACTCAAACACTACACTACACTACAACACCACACACACACAACACATTCACACACACACACACAACCCAACCCAACAACCCAAACCCAACACACAACAAACCCAACAAACACAAACCCAAACCCAACACAAAACCCAACACAACAAACAACAAAACCCAACTTGAACACTACACTACACTACACCACCACACAACACACACACACAACACATTCACACACACACAACACAACCCAACACAACCCAACACACAACAAACCCAAACACAAACCCAACACAAAACCCAACAAAACACCAACAACAACACAAACCCAACTCAAACACTACACTACTACACACAACACACACCCCCACTCCTAACCTTATTAAAATAAACATCAGCCGGGTCTCCGACCACCTCCCCACTCGCGCCGTCCTTCACGGGGCCTCGCGCTTCCATCGGGGAAGGTGACCTCTCCCTCACGTTGAAGTCGGGGGCGTCCAGATGACCCGAGGGGGTCGCGCTGGTGGGGCTGGGCAGGTCGGCCTGGTTGAGCACCATGGTGGACATGGTCCGAGGCAGGATGGAGCGGAAGGTGTTGAACGACCGTCGCTGGGGCGCCTCCACTCTGGCCTGGGCATCGGCAGCAAGGTTCTCGGGCCGAAGGTCGCGGTGCACCGAGAGCAGGAAGGAGACGAGGGGCATCTCCTCGTCGCTGGAGCGGCCCACGGCACGCGCGGTGCCCATCAGGATGGGCACGATGTACTGGCACAGCGTGTCTGAGAGAGGAGAAGAGGCAGGGGGCGAGTTGACGTTTTCGCTGCATTCACCGTAGGTAACGGCATGATTTTTTAAAAATAAAAATCTCCTTGTTGTATGATACTTACCCAATAGGAGAAGGAACAAAGTTTTTCCCAATTCCATCTTTACTGCCAAAATGGGCTTTTTGATTAACCTCTTAACTGCCCAGTGCAAGTGCACCCTATATGCCGGGGAATAAAATTCTTATGTACCACTGCTATGTTCATATCCCTCTTACTCAGAAACTACGACATGAATATTCCTGATAGTCTGCCCAATGACAGTATATATATCGTAGATTACTTCGAGACAAGCTCAAATTAGTTAGCATGATATTTCACTGCGAAAATATATTTAAAACGTAAAAAAATCGACCAAAAATACGATTTCTTTATCACCACAGTCATTCCGAGTACCCCCGATCTCAATAACGTCAAACATAAGTCTAGGCCAAATCTCATTCTTTTTTTTTTTAATGCACGATCACCTGAATCATACACGATCGTTTTCATCACTGTTAGGTAAATCTACAGTTTTATTTGCCATTTTTACAGCTGTGTAAAGTTATTTATGCCTTCAACAAGAAGTGTCAGCCATTTTGAACACAAACTGCCCAAGCAGTCATGCATAAAAACACAAAATACGAGCTAAGAAACGATCGTTTTTGCTACGGTTTTTGCAGCTGGATGTTGCCAAGCAACAGGAGAGTGATCTCCATTAATTTTGGAGTTCTTTCCCTTTCACTGTAGTCAAGGAAGCAGGCTTGTTTACTTCGGTTCAACACCCCAGAAATTTTCCGGGTTGTAAGGCGTATAGGGTACATGTTTAGCCCCGGAAAATTTCCGGGGTAAGGCAGTCTAGCGGTTAAATCACTCCAAAAGTCCAGTTTAAGCAGAAACTCTAAAAGAAGTCACATGAAAGTCTGTACAAATTCTGGCCTTTTTTTATATTACTGATGCCCTAACTGAAAGTCACGTCTAAGTTTGGGATATCGTGCTAAGAGTGCTTTTCATAATTACAAGAAAAAAAGGACAATGAGCTTCAAGACACCGGCCGAGCAATACTTTCCTCCTGTAAGGGAGACGACAGACCTAATACATCTACAGGTTAGCTATCAAGTAGAGGAGAGCCAAGATAAATACATTTTGCATACATGTACACATGAAGCGATACAATTCTTCTTTTTCGTTGAATGCTCAGACAGCAACTATTGTTGTCTGACATGTAAGCGAAAAGGCGTTACACTGCCTGACAAGTCAGACCCAGCACATCCAACTTCAGCATGGGAGAGAATCGTTATCTTTTAAGTCTTTCTGGGGAAGAAAAAAGGCAGGAGAATGGACCAAGAAGGCAGAACATAGACAAGAAGGAGGTGACAAGAAGACAAGGAACAAGGCAGAAACAAAGAGAGGGATAGAAAAGAGGAAATTGCTAGCACAGAACTTCTAGGTGGGGGGATGCCATTTATACTGACAGGCCCCCTGGCACCCCTACAGGGAAGGCATACAATTCAAACCACGGACATACATGGAAGCACGTTTCATCCTTCCAACATACGCGACACACCCATTCTCATCACAAAAACGAACGATCACTGTAGTAAAACCAAGAGACAAGTGTAGGCACCTGCAGGAAGATGGTAACTGCCCTCCACCAGTTTGGTCAGTACCTCCATAGCCTCCAACTGGGCTCCAATGATCTGCACACACAGAACACCCGCACGTCTTTTTTTTTTTATATGTATGTGTGTTCTTCTTTAATTTAACGAATTAAAGAAGAACACACATACATAAAAAATAAAAAAATAAAAAGAACTATGGAGAATGTGCAAAGTTGATGATCTGAAGTCTGTAGCTAGTACCAATAGACTGCGCTGGTTTGGGCACGTTCAACGGAAAGCAGACCACCACATCATAAAAAGAGCAATGAACTTCGTAGTGGATGGAAAGAGACCAAAGGGAAGACCTAGCAAGACCTGGGCTGCCTGTATTGCAGATGATCTTAGAGAAAGGGGCATAAATAAGGAGGAAGCTTAAAACAGAGAGAGATGGAGAAGGCTCATCAATGTCAAACCTCCCCTGGGAGAAACATGACCAAAAAAGGAAGAGGAAGTGTACACAAATCATACAAAACATGGGAGGGAACAGGATAGCCTGGCGGTTACAGCATTGCACTTACGATCTGACGACCCTGAATCAATCCCAGGTTTCAGCTACCACCATTCAGAAGGATTTTTTTGTCCTGGAGTTAACATCACTGCCGACTCCATTGCCCCATAAGTCTTATGGATGAGACTATAAACCGAGGTCCCGTGTACGAACGCCAGCAGAACATCTTGCATACATGTTAAAACCTGTTCTACCTTTCGGAAGAGTAGACCACTGTGTGCCATTGAGAACGGATGATGAAATTTCTAAAATATATGCACACTGACATCATCCCCAAAGTCAGAATATAGATACCTTAATGGTGGGCAAAAACAGTCGCATACGCAAAATCTCACCATTGGTGAGCCTTGGGGTCTAGCCAAGGAACAAAAAATATATATATATTTATATATACACTGCATGTTTGGGGCGGGATAGCCAAGCGGTGTTGACTGTTTCAGTAGTCAGTTTTGTGCTGTGAATGCTCTGATCATTATCAGCACACCAAAACAAAACAAACAAAAAAACCCAACCACCCCCCCCCCCCCCCAAAAAAAAAGAGAACAAGCCAACAACAAAACTTCACATGCATGTATATACATGTATGACATCTCAGATGCCATACTTGAGACCCCCAACAGGACTTGAACCCAGCACTCCTACCACTGACCATTGAACAGTGTACCACTGGCCGCACTCCGAGAGCCTGAACTCACCTGGTCTCTGGCATCGCTGTCTCTGTAGGCCACGTCTGTCAGGATGGTGTTCAGGCAGAAACTAAAGCATTCCGCCATAGGCAGCTCTGCAACACACAGGTAACATGATTATGTTTGTTGTAGGGATGAACAAAGACAACAACAATGACAACAAGCAATAAAAAACGGCTGTGTCCTTGTGCTGGTGGAATTTTCTTTTTACAGATTTTTTTCTTCTTCGTCGTCGAACGCTCAGACAGCAACTATTGTTGTCTGTTATAGGAGCAAAAAAGCGTTGCGCTGCTGTTAAGCGCCTGACAAGTCAGGCCCGGTGCATCAAACATCTGTGTGGGAAAGAATTTGTAACTTTGAAGTCTTTCTGGGGAAAAGAAAAAAGGCAGGTGAATGGACCAAGAAGGCAGATAAAGGATATGGAGGCTAAGGGAAGAAAAGAAACAAGGCAGAAACAAAGAAAGGGATAGAAAAGAGGGAATTCCTAACACAGAATTTCCAGAAGGTGGGGGATGCTATTTATACTGATAGGCTCCTGGTATCCCAACAGGTGGAGATTGTTATTGATTTAACAAAAGATGCAGTTACATTTTTGTTATGGTGGCAGAAAACTAAAAACAAACAAACAAAAGACCAGTTATGCTTGTGGGTGGAAAATTTTGGGGGGTCTCATAGTAGAAAATCAAAAACGAAATTGTGATCTGCTTTTAAGGAATGAACTGCTGTGCCAATGGTGGTGGAAGAAAAATTGTTTGGTTTGGACGACAAGAGGATTTTTTGAGGATCGGAGAATGGTTGAGAATAGTTGCTCAAATGGCGGTGGAAGATTCAAAATCATTTTTGCATCATCAAGGGATGGCGATAAAATTATGCAGATGGTGGTGAAATTCCTTCTTTTTCCCTTCACAAAGCATTTGAAGTTAACACCCAAGAAAATGGCTCAAAATACAGTCTTTTGCGTGCGTGCACACACACACACACACACACACATACAAACACACACACACACAGAGGGAAGAAAGAAAGACACAGAGAGAGAGACAGACAGACAGACAGAGACAGAGGCACAGAGAGAGAGAGAGAGAGAGAGAGAGAGAGAGAGGAGAGAGAGAGAGAGAGAGAGAGAGAGAGAGGGGGGGGGGGGGAAGGAAAAGAGAGAGAGCAAGAGAAAGAGACAGAAAGAGACAGAGGCACGGAGAGATAGCGAGACAACGAGAGAGAGCAAGAGGAGAAGGGGCAGGAGATGGTGAAAAAAAGGGAGAGAAAGACAGATGGCAAAGGAGAGCAAGAAAGACAGAGAGAAAGAGTGAGAGAGAGAGAGAAAAAGATAGAGAGAGGCACAGACAGAGAGAAAGAGTGAGAGAGAGAGACAGAGAGACAGAGAGAGGCAGAGACAGAGAAAAAGAGAAAAGAGAGACAGAGAGAAAGACAGAGAGACAAACACACACACAGAGTGACAGACAGACAGACAGAGACAGACAGACAGATTGAGAATGTAAAGAAAAGAGAATGGGGCAGGAGAAAGTAAAACTACGGGGAGAGAAAGACAGCAACCGAGAGCGTGAAAGACACAGAGAGAGAGAGAACTTGAACTCAAACTCGAATATTTTAATGAGGGTAAAAGGATAAGCCAGAGGCTTCTTTACATCAGGCCCTTATGGGGAAAAGAATGAAACAATCATGAATAAATCAATAAAGTGATAAACAAGCTAATGTGGGATACAATGAAAAGAATCATTCAAAAGAGAGAGAGAGAGAGAGAGAGAGAGAGAGAGAGAGAGAGAGAGAGAGAGAGACAGAGACAGAGACAGAGACACAGAGAGACACACACACTTACACACAGAGTGAGACAGACAGAGACAGACAGAGAGATTGAGAATGAAAAGAAGAGAAGAGAGCGGGACAGAAAAACTAAGGGGAGAGAAAGACAGCAACCAAGAGTATGAAAGACACAGCGAGAGAGAGAGAGAGAGAGAGAGAGAGAGAGAGAGAGAGAGAGAGAGAGAGAGAGAGAGAGAGAGAGAGAGAGAAAGAGAGAGAGACAGAGACAGAGAGAGAGACAGACAGACAGAGAGAGAGAGACAGACAGACAGACAGACAGACAGAGACTGACTGTATCTGTCCAATCCTTTAGGCCCCTCCACCCACTTCGCCTTGGGCATGCCTCTCAGAATCTTCAGCAGGTACGGCAGGATCCGCTCCTTGTGCTGCACACACACACACACACACACACGTACACGCACATGCACACACACATGCACATGCACACACAAACACACACATACATAGAGTGAAAATTACAGTACTACTGTCATGTGTAACTGTGTACACTACAGAGACTTTTCCCCAAAAGTTTCCTTGTTTCTACTTCTTTTTCTGGTTTTGCTGGCTGTGAAAATGTGTGCGTGTGCATGTGCATGCACGCATGCATGCACACGCACGCACACACACAAATTTACACAGAGAATTGTGCTTTTGTCATGACTGTATCTGTGTACAGAGACTTCTGCCAAAGTTTGCTTGTTTCTCTTCCTGTTTTTCTAACTATGAAAATGTGCACGCACACACACAAACACACACACTACAAATGGTATGCACATGAGCACTCTCATGTTACAAACTATGTGCACATGTACACCATCTACACAGAGTGTGTGTGTGAAAGATTGAGTGAGTGAGTGAGTGTGTGTGTGTGTGTGTGTGTGTGTGTGTGTGTGTGTGTGTGTGTGTGTGTGTGTGTGTGTGTGTATGTGTGTGTGTGTGCTGTACTGATTATGTACATGCTGCATACAGCACCTCAGTTTATCATCTCAAATGAAAGAAGACTAGCACCCAGACAACCGCTACAGGTCTAGTTGTCCAGGCAGGAAGTCTGGCTTCTGGTGAGATTTGAACCCAGGGCATCTCATTTTCTAGATGGGTGTGTTACAACTAAATCACAAGTACACCTTCCTGCATTACTGTGCAATTAAATTATATATTGTAGTAAAATCCAATGTCCGTGCAAATACAAATCCTACACTGTAGTTTAATCATTCAGTATAATAACTCTTTCAGTTTCAATCGTGACAGCTTTCTCTGCAAGAAATTTGGGCAGTTTGTACCCAGGAAGAGCATGCTATCACAAGAGCGACATGAACCCTAATTTTTTTCCTTCTTCTTCTTATATTCCTGTCAGCACGTGTGTTTGTTTCCCTATGACAGCAGTTTGTTGGTTTTTGTACAGAATTTTACCAGGCACAACTTTCTCTTGTTGCTGTGGGTTCTTTTAAGTGCACCTAATGTATGTTGCCGACAGGGCCTCTGGATGGGCAATAAGTTTGGGTTCTGACACGGATTAAATAAACCCACAACTTCATACTTTCTAAAGAAGTGTGTTACTATTTCTCTAGACCATCAATCAACCGTCATCACGATAAAAATGATTTCTCAAAGTACTAGTTGATCTGTTCTGCCTTCACAAGCATTGATGCAGAAGTTTTGGGGGAAAAAACCACCTTAAATTATATGAAGCTGCAATGAGAAAACAAAGAGAGGGAGAGATGCTGACCTCAGCATTTTCATCAACAATCTGCGAAAGGCCCTTAAAAAAAAGGCAAATTAAAAAATAAGAAGAAGAAAAGAAAAAAGAAAAAGAAAAAAACAAGGTGTAAAACTGACTGCAGAAATACATCCTTTGTAAGTTATGTGATTTCTCATCCACTTCAGATATGACGGATTTGTGAAGTCAGACTTGTGATTTTTGTTGTTGGGGTAGGGAGGTGGGGGGGGGGGGTCAGCAATTTTCTGCTATCCATTTCTAATCTTGTTAAAAGAAATAAAGAAAGAAGGAAGGAAAGAAAGAAAAGAAAGAAAGAAACAAACAAAATACAAACAAAAAAGAAACGAAGAAAAACTGTGAACATGCTTTGTTAAAAAAAAGTGGGTCATCATTAACTTAAGCATTTCCAAAACTGGTTTTCTTTAAAGCAAAAACAAAAATTTTCAATCACTTTGTTCCAAAGTGTAAGATTACTTACAAGTTCTCTAAAGAGTACACAAAATCTGATTCAATGTTTCACCACCTATTTTGTGTACACACACAACAGTTGGGTATACCAAAATAAACTATGACAAAGTCTTTTGGGGGGGGGGGGGGGGGGGGAGGGAGGGAGGGAGAGAGAGAGAGAGAGAGAGAGATGGGGGGGGGGGGGGAGAGAACAGAGCAGAACCTGCAGCCCAGACTCCAAGTAGTATACACCAAGGGCAATGACTGCATCCTGTCCCCGAACATCCAGGCGATACACTCCATTGCCATTGTCTGCTGGACACATTGCCATCAGGCGACCCACCTGGCATGCAGCAACAAATCAATCAATCAATCAATCAATCAGTCAATCAATCAATCAATCAGTCAATCAATCAACTTTGAGTTAAAATATTCAAATTTGTCTTGGTTATCAATTCACTGTCACTTTATACCATGATAATGTGAGTCATCCTCTTATTAACATCATATATATATATATATATATATATATATATATATATATATATATATATATATATATATATATATAATCACAGCAGTTTTAAATTAACATTATGGTCTTGACAAAACAACAGGTGTAAACTATAATTTAGTATAAATAATTATAATAAGCAAGTACAACTACAAGCATTCAGTCCTAAGCGGTCAAATTCAAACGAACAAATGCATGAAGTCATTGAAGTGCATGGTAGCCCTATGACCTCAATGGCTAGCTAAGCTAAAAAAACAAAAAAACAAAAAACAAATAAATAGAAAAAGATAAGTTTTAAGAAAAAACATGTCTTTGATTGATTGTAACTTAATGTAAGGAATGTAATATTGTGTGTGAAAGCAAGTGGGAATATATAACATGTGCATTTTGCAATGTTCATGCACATATATATCAATTATCATGAATACATGTGTGGATACCACCTCCCCCTCCACCACCACCACCACCACCCCATGTTTTGATAAATAATTCATCAATGTTGCTAAACACTCCAGTCATTCAATTATAAATAGTGTACAGGGTTAATTGAAAACAAACGAAATGAAAACAAACGATCAATGATCAAAGTTAGCACTTTGGAGTAAAGTTTGAGTGTCCCATATCAAGCTGTCAGTCACTGAATATGACAATGACAGAAGTTTGATTAACTGCTGAATCAGTTTTGTTTCTCTCTTTAAAACCAAACAAAACACACACAAAATTGGCACAGCAGAATTAGCAATTGCAATATTGCTGAACAGGCCCTTCACTATTCTTATAGATAGATGAGAATCAAGACTCGGCTGCTTAAAAAAATTGTTTTACGTTGCCAGACTAAATTAGTAAATAGTAAATTGGCAGAAAATTTACAGACGAGAAGGCATTAAACACTTTTTTTTCCAAACAGCATTGCAAAGAATAATCTAACAAACAACAGAAGCTGAATCGTCCTTCAACCAATTTCTATTACCCTTCTAGATTTCCCCCTGCAACTGCGACAACCATAATTAACCGATTTCGGAGACGTGAACTGATCACTAAAATTAATCATAATGATAATAAACGATACCCGGCAGCAGAAATATTCCGGGATGGCGAGAAAACTAATGATCTAGAAAATCAATCCTATGACACTTTTAACCTTGAAACAGCACAAAATATCTGCAGTAAAGTGATAAATGGATTGCAAAATAACATACTTTCTCCCATGGTGTTTCTTTGATGGCACCGAGCGAGCGAGCTAGTTGGAGGAGGGTCCTGGCATGAAAATTTCTGTCGTCCGTCGCCATGTCGGTCAGTTTGTTTGTTGCAGTAGCTTCCCTTTGCTCATGTTCGGCACCGTAGTCTGTGAAACATCGTCACTCTAGCCTATTTTCCTGCTGTTGCTGCTGCTGCTGCTTCAGCATTCATTTGATTACTTTTTCTTTGTGTTTGGTTTTTGTTTGGGGTAAGTGACCCCGGGTAACATTGATTCTCTCACCTCGAGGCTAAAATGCATGCAGTGATAGGCCTAATACATAACTGAAGACTTGGAAGTAGACTCTTCCCCCCCCCCCCCCCCTCTCTCTCTCTCTCTCTCTCTCTCTTTCCGTGGAGTCAATAGTGAAATGTATCCACACACACGTACAAAAATCCCGCGAATGGGAGCCTCAAGGAAGACTCAAAGCCAAACATACTTACTTAGCTGCCTTCATATCAAAAGGTCGACTCTCATAGCCACTATGTTATCCTGCCTGATCTTAAAAACAAAACAACAGCAACAAAAAAACAGGCCACCACTTCCACCACCCCCTGCAACAAAACAAAGCAATCCCACCACTACCACCCCACATCCCTCAAAAAATTAAAAAATTAAAAATAAAAAAAGCCCAGAGATATCCAGTTAAGTAAAGATAAGCTGTCCTTAGAAGAAGTTGGAGCTTAAATTCAACCCAAAAAAGAATATACACATTAATCCTAAAATATCAGTAAGATAAACCACTCAAACTACCCTAGTATCTCATTTACAAACTGAATCGAAATTCTGCCTCCCTTACAATAATTATCATTTCCTTTTTTGACATATACAAATTAAGTATATTAAACCATTGACGCTGGGGGCAACAGCAAAGTGAGAGGCTGTATGACCAGTGGCTTTCCCACTCATGGAATTCCACTTTACAGCTTAGTCTGTTACCACTACTTTGGTTCATTCTGTGCGCGCACGCTAAGACAGACAGAGACATAAACACAAATGCAGGACTGCACACACAGACATGGACACACAGAGAGACAGATAGACAGACACCACACCACATACACACACACACACACACACACACACACACACACGCGCGCGCGCGCGCGCGCGCGCGCGCCACCACCACCCACAACAACTACCACCACCAACACTACCATCATCATCATCAACAGCATGGGAAGATTATTACATCATTTGTGGTAACAGACGTGCCGATACAGAAAGCCTAACAGCAAAACTGTACTTCCCAGATTCGAGTGTGTGTGGAGTGGGGGGGGGGGGGGGGGGGGGGGGGGGGAAGACAGACAGAGAGACCCAGAGAGACAGAGAGAGACAGAGAGAGAGGAGAGAGAGAGAGAGAGAGAGAGAGAGAGAGAGAGAGAGAGAGAGGAGAGAGAGAGAGAGGCAGACAGAGAGAGAGATACAGAGAGATTGGTGCGTGGGTGGGGGTGGGGGGGAGAGACAGAGACACAGAGAGACCCAGAGAGAGAGAGAGAGAGAGAGAGAGAGAGAGACAGACAGACAGACAGACAGACAGACTGACAGACAGACAGACATACAGACAGAGACAGAGACAGACAGACAGAGATACAAGCAAAATCTTCGGTAAACTAGCCCAGTCGTCTGATTCTAGGGGGGGGGAGAATAAATAAAAGAGGGATGGAGGTGAAAGAGTACGGTCAGAAAAGCCAGACACAGACGTCAGAGACTGACCCGATCTGACCTCTCCTGTTGTTACTCCCTCTAGCGGCGCACCCTTGGTAGACCGTAGTGGGTCTGCAGAGCCCATCCCCCTTCAAGATGTAAGACTCAGGATTTAACTGACCTGTAACCTACCCCAGCGCCTGGGGCTTTATCACAGTTCTTGATTAAACCATTGACGCTGGGGCAACAGCAAAGTGAGAGGCTGTATGACCAGTGGCTTTCTTTCCCACTCATGGAATTCCACGTTACAGCTTAGTCTTTAGTGATCGACTATGACTCTCTGACTAGGAGGCTTGACTCGCACAGTCCTTGTGTGCTGCAGCCCTGGGGGCTGGTTGGCCTTTGGAGAACATCTCCAACGCTGAATGTCCTTATGCCCACTTGGCCCAGAGAGTGGGGATGTACTGTGGGCAAGGCATCTCCACTATAATCAAATTTCTGCCCAGTTTCCAAAACAGCAGCTGCCTCCTCTGCTGTTTTGGAGGTCATCGTCGGACACGACGGACAAACATACAACCTCTCTTGAAACATGACGGATTTCATTGAAACAACATTCACTGTGACGCATACAATTTGCCATTAATTAAACACAAAAATTATTTCCCCAAACAACACTGCATGCGGCAGAAAATTATGTAATATATATAATAACAGTAGTCAACCTTTTAAACAGTTTTGTGCGACTTTGAATTTGATTATGAATTCGCTCAATTTTTTTTGGGACGACGTCTTTTTTTTTGTCTCAAGGGAACAGATTTTTTTAAACGAGAACATCGATCTGGGATTACGATTTGATTTTTTTTAAAGGTAGAACACTCTTACGAAGCCCAGAAAACTTATTGAGGAATAAGTGGTGGAGGAAAACAAGTACAGAGAAGCAGTCACAACCTCTCCATCATTTCTGAATATAATGATAATAATAATCATAATCATAATATAATAATGATAATATTATAAGAAGAAGAAGAAGAGAATGAAGAAGAAGAAGAAGAAAAAGAAGAAGAAGAAGAAGAAGAAGAAGAAGAAGAAGAAGAAGAAATTTTTTTTTTAAATAGATCAAATAAAATACGAATAAAAATAAAGATAAAAGATTCAAGATAAAAAAAAAACCTAAAGAATAACAAATTCTTTCAAGGACAGCAATATGAGGCATTATTGAGTACAGGCTATGCCTTTGGCCTGACCTGACACGAGTTTCGGCTCCTGGATGAGGGCTCCTTAGAAAACGTATACCGTGATACTTATCACTTCTAGTATCAATATGGCATCATCATCAGCAGCAGCAGCAGCATCATCATCATCATCATCATCATCATCATTGGACCAGGCCAAAAGCTGTGTCAGCTAATTGCCAAAAGCCTACTCTAAAATGTTGTTATGTTGTAAAATGTTGTGTTGAGATTGCCTTCAACCACGACAAGCTCTTAACAGTGCTTTGATTTGTTGCTTTACAAGATTCAGCGCTATATAAATTCCATACATTATTATTATTATAACAACCCGCAATCTCTTTTAAAAGTGAAAAAAAATCCTCTGAAGTCGGAATATAGCTGCCTACATGGCGAGGTTCTTTAAAAAAACACAGTCATCCACGCAAACTTATCATTTAGTGTGCAATTTCAACCTGACATTGATTCTCAGGTGGGATGAATGAGTCAGAGTGCACATTCTGGGAGACCCCCCAGAGTGTTAAGCTTGGGAACGCACAACAACAACAACAACAACAACAATCATCATAATTTTCTCTTTTTTCTTACTTAAGTCTTTCTTTTCTCCTCTCTTTGGATTTAGATATATACAATTATATGTAACATTGATATGTAAGGGTTGGTTTTTTACGAGTGTAACAGTAGCAAGATAGAAGGTAACGTCTTTAATTTATTGGTTACACTTGGTCCAAACAGATTGTTTCGTTGTGAGGATGTTATGTTTTTCACCTGTCAAGTCACAGATTTGGCTTTGTGTCTTGATGGAGCATATTCTCTATGCTATTAGCTTGTTGTTGCTCCAAATGGACGTGAGCGAGTTGGACGTGCTTCTTTTCTAAAAAACAAAACAAAACAAAACCAACATTAATTTTGTTGAATTAAACAAACAATAATGATGAGAATATGAAGATTTGTGAAGAAGAAGAAGAGGAATTGCGAAGAAGAAGAATTGCGAAGAAGAGGAATTGCGAAGAAGAGGAATTGCGAAGAAGAGGAATTGCGAAGAAGAGAGAAGAAGAAGAAAGAAGAAGAAGAAGAAGAAGAAGAAGAAGAAGAAGAAGAAGAAGAATAACAACAACAACAACAAGAACAACAACAACAAGAACAACAAGAACAAGAACAACAAGAACAAGAACAAGGAAAGCAAGAACAAGAAGAACAAGAACGAGAAGAAGAAATGATGATTGTGGTAGTGATTGTTGTTGATGTCGTTGTTGCTGTTGTTCTCTCTCTCTCTCTCTCTCTCTCTCTCTCTCTCTCTCTCTCTCTCTCTCTCTCTCTCTCTCTCTCTCTCTCTCTCTCTCTCTTCTGGGGATGGGATAGCCTAGTGGTTAGAACATTGCGCTCGCAATCTGACGACCCGGGTTCGATTCCCGTTCAAGGGATATTTTCCCCTGGAGTTAACATCAGTGCAGACTCCACTCTCCCCAAAAGTCTTAACCGAGGCCCCGTGTGTGAACGCACGCAGAATATCTTGCGCACACGTTAAATCCTGTTCCGCTTTTCGCAAGAGTAGGCTATTGTGTGCCGGTGGGAACGGATGACAAATTTACAGAACCGCATACACACGGGAACTGGATGTAAAAAAGCACATAAGTGCTTATTCCGTTATCCTCGATATTAAAGAATAAATAAAATAAATAAAATAAAATAAAATCTCTCTCTGCTTCCAAGCCGCCCCCCCCCCCCTGCCCCCCTCCCCCCTTCTCATCGCGGAACATTAAACAAAATTATCCCAATTTTTTCAACATCAAAGCAAAACGTTCTCACGCGCAGAGGCTGTTGTAAATGTTGCAAGGCTCTTTTGGACTTTAAGGATCAAGAAGATACATGCAGACCTTTCTATAATATATATATATATATATATATATATATATATATATATATATATATATATATATATATATATATATATGAGAGAGAGAGGAGAGAGAGAGAGAGAGGAGAGGAGAGAGAGAGAGAGAGGAGAGAGAGAGAGATTTCTTGCCTACAGGCATAGCGATTAAAAGTGCTTGAAATCATTCTTGTTACAGTAAGCAGACCAAACAGTTCATACATAATCTTTTAAGTGATGAAAGAATTTGCTTGCAGGTATAGATATTAATATGTTTTTTTTTTATAGCTTACATCATGCTGGTTTTTAAAAAACAAGCTTTCAAAAAAGAAGAGCAAGCAGATAGAAAAAGAAATGTTTTTTTAAAAATTTATTTTAAAGCTGATTACTATGGGTCCATAAGTTTAGTCATACTCTACTTAGCTAGGGGGTGATATATATAATAGAGAGAGACAGACATAGTGTTTGTGTGTTTTTTTCTCCAGTGTTGTGGGAGATTTACTCTAGTTGTGACCACATTGAGGCAAACTTCAGTTGGTGGTTTTGTTGTGCGAGTGTTTCTTTGTGTGCGTGGGATTACGTTGTGGTTATTTTTTTTCCATGTTTTTCTGTTTCAGTTTTTGTTTTGTTTTTAATTTTGAAGATAATTTATAAGCACTCCTGAGTGTAAAATTATTTTTTTAATATAAAACATTCAGTCCCTGTGTCCATACAGTTCTGTAAATTTTAACATCGATATGTTTAAAGGACGTATTTTCTGCTCGTAGCTTTTTAGTTTATTTATTTATTTATCTGTCTATTTATTTGATTATTTATTTTGTCCACTCATTTATTGTGGATGTCACCTTTTGTCATTCTCTCTCAACGGGAGTTTTTTCACTTTTCTGTTGTATAATTCTGTAGATAAAGTTATCATCAAGCAGACTTAGAGGTAAAGCAAGGCATGGCAAGGCCAGACAAGACAAGGCAAGGCAAGGCAAGGCAAGGCCAGACAAGGCAAGGCAAGGCCAGACTAGGCTAGGCAAGGCAAGGCAAGGCAAGGGAATATAAGGCAAGGCAAGGGAATGTAAGGCAAGGCAAGGCAAGACAAGGCAAGACAAGGCAAGGGAATGTAAGGCAAGGCAAGGCAAGGCTAGGCTAGGCTAGGCTAGGCTAGGCAAGGCAAGGCAAGACTAGGTAAGGCAAGGCAAGGCAAGGCAAGGCAAGGCAAGACTAGGCTAGGCTAGGCTAGGCAAGGCAAGGGAATGAAAGGCAAGGCAAGGCAAGGCAAGACTAGGCTAGGCAAGGCAAGGCAAGACTAGGCAAGGCAAGGCAAGGCAAGACTAGGCTAGGCAAGGCAAGGCAAGGGAATGAAAGGCAAGGCAAGGCAAGGCAAGACTAGGCTAGGCAAGGGAATGCAAGGCAAGGCAAATCAAGGCAAGACTAGGGTAGGCAAGGCAAGGGAACGTAAGGCAAGGCAAGGCAAGGCAAGGGAACGTAAGGCAAGGCAAGGCAAGGCAAGGGAACGTAAGGCAAGGCAATGCAAGGCAAGGGAACGTAAGGCAAGGCAAGGCAAGGGAACGTAAGGCAAGGCAAGGCAAGGCAAGGCCAGACAAGACAAGGTAAGGCAAGGCAAGGCAAGGCTAGGCTAGGCTAGGCTAGGCAAGGCAAGGCAAGACTAGGTAAGGCAAGGCAAGGCAAGGCAAGGCAAGGCAAGACTAGGCTAGGCTAGGCTAGGCAAGGCAAGGGAATGAAAGGCAAGGCAAGGCAAGGCAAGACTAGGCTAGGCAAGGCAAGGCAAGACTAGGCAAGGCAAGGCAAGGCAAGACTAGGCTAGGCAAGGCAAGGCAAGGGAATGAAAGGCAAGGCAAGGCAAGGCAAGACTAGGCTAGGCAAGGGAATGCAAGGCAAGGCAAAGCAAGGCAAGACTAGGGTAGGCAAGGCAAGGGAACGTAAGGCAAGGCAAGGCAAGGCAAGGGAACGTAAGGCAAGGCAAGGCAAGGCAAGGGAACGTAAGGCAAGGCAATGCAAGGCAAGGGAACGTAAGGCAAGGCAAGGCAAGGGAACGTAAGGCAAGGCAAGGCAAGGCAAGGCCAGACAAGACAAGGCAAGGCAAGGTAAGGCAAGGCAAGACAAGACAAGGCAAGGCAAGGCAAGGTTTATTCCAAAACATAAAACACCGTCTGACCTTCTGTGAATAATCTCACTCCCCCTCATCTCACCTCACCTCACCTATTCCATAGTCTAGTAAATCGTTGGTGCACAATTGAAGATTTTGCACCAACGACTAAAGCTGTCGATAAAGAAACATGAGTAATATACCAACAGGGAACTACACATGTTGATAACATGAACTAAAAAAACCAATATGTTAGAATAAAAGAGGGGGTATTCTGAAGTAACTATCATGTTGTGAACAATGTCAAAACCCTTTTATTACTATTGTAAGAAAACGATATAAATGAATAAGTAGACGTTTGTTGTGTCTGATCAAAAAAGAGATTTGTTTTTAACATATTTAGACTTTTCCAAAACACTGTTGGTAACTATATTTTCTTTAGAAAAGTCCGGACAGTAAAATATGCCATGAAAATTCATCCCCTATTTCACAACAAGCTGTAAATGAGAACCTGCCCTCTTTAGGATCACGGAAAGTAAAGCAGCGAGGGAGAGGAAATGGGCGCCGCCTCAATATGCTGGCCCCCTAGAGAAGATGAGGTCTCTGACGCCTCGCTCTCCTACGACCTTATAGTTTAAGGGAAATCTTTACCTCTATTTCACAACTATCACATTATGAACAAAGTCTCACATCAATAAGGAATGTTTAACACTCGTCCTTTTTGATTTGGAAGTTTGAAGTTCAGCCATCTCAACTTTACAAAATACTTGAGCCAGATTTTTTGGCAAAAATGAAGAAATGATTTTCAAAGACAAATTTATCCTTATATAGTTTGTGATTGTTATACAACCGTTTTCCTTTAGTTTCAACTAACCAGCTTTGCATGTAGATTACTGCTCTTAAAGACGCTGAACTGCCTTATTAATAAAAACAACG
>CM054157.1:9306045-9326045 GCA_028751875.1 Rapana venosa
GCAAGTGTGTTTGTCTCCCTATCATACAGGATTTTTTCTACAGAATTTTGCAAGAGATAACACATGCCGACAGGAAAAGAAAAAGAAAATAAAACATGTGTGGCGCTGTTCTTGTGGCGACGCGCTCTCTCCGGGCAGTGACTGCAGCCCGAAATCCGACGTGACATAAAGCGATATGCAAATACAAACAAGGATAATGATATAACAGTCATAACAACACCAGTCGTCATCGTCGTCGTCGTCGTCGTCATGCTTCTTCATCATCATCATCATCTTCTTCTTCTCCTCCTTCTTCTTCATCGTCATCGTCATCGTCGTCGTCCTCGTCCTCCCCCTCTTCATCATCATCTTTTTCTTCTGTTTCTTGTTGTTGTTCTTCTTCTTCATCATCATCAGCATCAGCATCATCATCATCGTCGTCATCATCATCATCTTCTTCTTTTTCGCAATTCTTCTTCTACGTCGTCGTCTTCTTCTTCTTCTTTCTTCTTCTTCTTCTTCTTCTTCTTCTTCTTCTTCTTCTTCTTCTTCTTCTTCATCATCATCATCATCATCATCACCATCATCTTCATTATCTTCTTCTTCTTCTTCATCTTCTCCTCCTTATTCTTCACCTCACCATCACCATTATGATTATCATCATCATCACCATAATCATCTATCATCATCATCATCTCCTCCTCCTCCTCCTCCTCCTCCTCCTCCTCCTCCTCCTTCTTCTTCTTCTTCTTCTTCTTCTTCTTCGTCGTCATCATCATCATCATCTTCTTCTTCTTCTTCTTCTTCTTCTTGATCACATCACCTTCATTATCATCACCACCATCACCACCAACCACCACCATCACCACCCACCACCACCAACCACCATCACCAACCACCAACCACCACCACCAACCACCACCAACCACCACCAACCACCACCAACCACCACCACCAACCACCACCAACAACCACCACCAACCACCAACCACCACCCAACCCCACCACTACCACCACCAACTACCACCACAACCACCAACTACCACCAACCACCACCAACCACCAATCACCAACCACCAACCACCTCCACCACTATCATCACAATGTACATCCTTTTCTCGTTCGCAGGCTGGGACTTACCAAATCGCGGTTTTCGAAGGTGGCCGAACTTTCGGAGAATGTAAATCGTCAGCTTTAGGCCGAGTGCTGTCCAGTACCATCCGAGGTCCCTTTGGTTCCATGGGGATGGGTGTTCCGCCCTTCAGCCCCCTGGGCCTGGGTTTGAACCCCCTGAGCTCCATGATGGGTCTGCAGAACAGGCCTCAGAAGCCCGGAATGATGAGCAACCCTGCCATGCTGGGCCTTGGTAACACCATGTATTCCGGCACGCTCTATGGGGTCAGTAGTAGTGTGATTATGATAATGATGATGTTGTTGTTGTGATGGTGTGGTGTGTGGTATGGTGTGGGTGTGGGTGTGGTGTGGGTGTGGTGTGGTGTGGTATGGTGTGTTGGTGTGGTGTGGTGGTGGGTGTGGTATGGTGTGTGTGGTGTGGTGTGGTGTGTAGTGGTGGTGTGGTTGGGTGTGTGGTGTGGTGGTGGTGTGGTAGGGTAGGGTTGGTGTATGGTGTGGTGTAGTGTGGTAGGTGGGTGGGTATGGTGGTGTGTTGGTGGTTGGAGTATGGTGTGGTGTGGTATGGTATGGTATGGTAGTGGTATGGTATGGTTGGTGTGGTATGGTGTGGTATGGTATGGTGTGGTATGGTATGGTATGTAGTATGGTATGGTATGGTGGTGGTATGGTATGGTATGGTATGGTATGGTATGGTGTGGTATGGTGTGGTATGGGTATGGTATGGTATGGTATGGTATGGTATGGTATGGTAGTGGTATGGTGTGGTATGGTATGGTGTGGTATGGTATGGTATGGTTGTATGGTTGGTGTGGTATGGTGGGGTATGGTATGGTATGGTATGTTGTATGGTATGTAGGTATGTATGGTATGTATTGTGGTGTATGGTTTATGGTGTGTATTATGGTGTGATATGGGTATATGTATGGATGGTATATTATTTAATTTTGTAATTTAAAATATTTTTATTGTGTAATGGAATGGCTACTTACGAGGCTTTTATTTTAAGTTTCAAATCCGTTTGTGTAGCGGTATGAGAATACATTGTGCTATTGTTCATCCAACCGGATGGTTTAAATGATTCTGTACTTGATCCAACGGGCAACAAGGATAACGTTTAGGGGCAGATTTAACTGTGTCGCAAGATCGGTTCAACGGGCGGCCTCGGTTTAAGTCTCTCATCCGAAAAGGACTTTTGGGGAAGTGGAGCTGCAGTACTGCAAGTACTGATGGTGAACTCCAGGGGGAAAAGATGAGTGAATGATGATGATGATGATGATGATGATGGATGATGATAATGATGGTGATGATGACGACGATGATGGTCCACGCCACCACGCCCTGTCGTCTGCTCTACCAGTTGTCCCTCAACGATCTCTTGGGGCGGTCCTTGGGAGCCTGCCAGCTCATCCAGAACGACCAGTGCTTGGGCAACATCCCCTACTGCTGCACCATCACCAGGGACATGCTGCCTGCAGAGCAGATCTTCGTGGACGATCTCGCTGGGGGTCCCGCCAACATCAACGGCTTGAATGGCGTCAACGGCTTGAACGTGCCCTTCGGGAGCCAGCAAGGTACAGAGTGTGTGTGTTGGGGGGGGGGGGGGGGGGGGGGGGGGGGGGGGGGGGGAGGGTGTTGGGGGGGGGTGGGGGAGGGGGGTGGGTGGTGGGGTGGGTGTTGGGGGGTGGGGGGGTAGGGTGGTGGGGTGGGGTGGGGGGGGAGTGTTGGGGTGGGTGGTGGTAGGGTGGTGGGTTGGGGTTTGTGTGTGTGTGTTGGGTGGGTGTGGGTGGTGGTGGGTGGGTGGTGGGTGGTGGGTGGGGGTTTGTGTTGTGTTGGGGGTTGGGTGGGGTTTGTGTGTGTGTGTGTTGGGGTGGGTGGGGGTTTGGTGTGTGGGGGGGGGGGGGGGGGGGTTGTGTGTGTGTTGGGGTGGGTGGATTGTGTGTGTGTGTTTGTGTGTGGTGTGTGGATTTTGTGTGTGTGTGTGGGGGGGGGGGGGGGGTGGGGTTGAGTGTGTGTGTTGGGGTGGGTGGGGGTTTGTGTGTGTGTCAAGTCAAGTGAAGTCAAAATTTTATTTCCAGATGGTACATTGAATAAGCAATGCATTTGCTTGTGTGTGTGTGTGTGTGTGTGTGTGTTGTGTGTGTGTGTGGTGTGTGGGGGTGGGGTGGGGTGTGTGTGTGTGTGTGTGTGTGTGTGTGTGTGTTGTGTTGGGGTGGTTAGGGTGTTGGGGTGGGTGGGGGTTGTGTGTGTGTGTGTGTGTGTGGGGTGGGTGGGGTGTGTGTGTGTGTGGTGAATGTGTGTGTGGTGTGTGTGTGTGTGTGTGTGTGTGTGAGTGTTTATTTTTATTTTTATTTTATTCTTTTATATCGAGGATAATGGAATAAACACTTTCGCGCTTTTTTTTAAACATCCAGTCCCCGTGTGTATGCGGTTTTGTAAATTGTGTGTGTGTGTGTTGGGTTGGTGGGGGTTGTGTGTGTGTGTTGGGGTGGGTGGGGGTTTATTTTGGGGTTGTTGGGTGGGTGGGGGGTTGTGTGTGTGTGTTGGGTGGGTGGGGTTTGTGTGTGTGTGGGGTTGGGGTGGGGGGGGGTTTTGTGTGGTGTGTGTTGGGGGGGTTTGGGGTTTGTGTGTGTGTTGTGTGTGTTGGGTGGGTGGGTTTGTGTGTGAGTGTGTGTTGGGGTGGGTGGGGGTTTTGTTGAGTGTGTTGTTTGGGGTTGGGTGGGGGTTTGTGTGTGTGTTGTGTGTGTTGGGGTGGGGGGGTTTGTGTGTGTGTTGTGGTGTGTTGGGGGGGTGAGTTTGTGTGTGTGTGTTGGGGTGTTGGTGTGTTGGGGTGGGTGGGGGTTGTTTTGTGATGGGGGTTTGTGTGTGTGTTGTTGTGTTTGGGGGGGTAGGGGTTTGTGTGTTGTGTGGTGTTGGGTGGGGTAGGGTTTTGTGTTTTGTTGGGGTGGGTGGGTGTGTGGTTTGGTGGTGGGTGGGGGGTTTGTGTGTGTGTTGGGTGTGGGTGGGGGGTTGGTGTGGTGTTTTTGGGGTGGGTGGGGGGTTGTGTTTGTGTGCGTTGTTGGGGTGGGTGGGGGTTTTGGGGGTTTTTGGGTGTGTGGTGTGCGTGGTGTGTTGGGGGTGGGTGGGGGTTGTGTGTGTGTGTTGGGTGGGTGGGGGTTTGGGTGTATGGGTGTGTTGGGGGTGGGGGGGGGGTTTGTGGGTGTTTTGGGGTGGGTGGGGGTTTGTGTGTGTGTGTTGTGTGTGTTGGGGGGGATGGGGGTTGGTTTGTGAGGGGTGGGGGGGGGGGGGTGTGTGTGTGTGTTTGCGTGTGAGGTTTTTTATATAAAATTTAAATTTATTTATTTATTTTATTCTTTTAGATCGAGTTTAATGGAATAACACTTATGTGCTTTTTTTTAATCTAGTCCCCGTGTGTATGGGGTTTTCTCAATTCTGTCATCTGTTCCCACCGGCACACAATGGCCTACTCTTACGAAAAGTGTGTGTGTGTGTGTGTTGGTGTGTGTGTTTTGGGGGTAGGTAGGGGTTTTGTGTGTGTGTGTGTTGGGGTGTGTGTGGTGTGTGTGTGTGTGTGTGTGTGTGTGTGTGGTGTGTGTGTGTGTGTGTGTGTGTGTGTGTGTGTGTGTGCCTGTGTGTCTGTGTGTGTGTGTCTGGTTTTTGTGTGTGTGCGTTGGGGTGGGTGGGGGTTGGTTTGTGTGTGTTGGAGTGTGTGTGTGTGTGTGTGTGTGTGTGTGTGTGTGTGTGGTGTGTGTGTGTGTGTTGTGTGTGTGGTCGTTGTGTGTGTGTGTGTTGGGGGGTGAGGAGGGTGGGGGAGGGGTGTTTGTGGGGTGGTGGGGTTGTTGTGTGTGTGGGGGGGGAGGGGGGTTTGGGGGGTGCTGTGTTTTTTTATTTTATTTATTTATTTTATTCTTTTATATCAAAGATAATGAAATAAGCACTTACGTGCTTTTTTTTTACATCCAGTCCCCGTGTGTATGCGGTTTTGGAAATTTTGTCATCTGTTCCCACCGGCACACAATGGCCTACTCTTACGAAAATTGTGTGTGTGTTTTATTTATTTATTTATTCTTTTATATCGAGTATAATGGAATAAGCATTCATGTGCTTTTTTACGTCCAGTCCCCGTGTGTATGCGGTGTTGTAAATTGTCATCTGTTCCCACCGGCACACAATGACCTTCTCTTACGAAAAGCGGAACAGGATTTTAACGTGTGCGAAAGATGGTCTGCGTGTGTTCGCACACGGGACCTCGGTTTATAGTCTCATTCGTCCAGGGGAAAATATCCCCTTGAACGGGATTCGAACCCGGGTCGTCAGATTGCGAGCGCAGTGCTCTAACCACTAGGCTATCCCGTCCCCCCTGTGTGTGTGTGGGTGCGTGTGGAGTGTGTGTGTGTGTGTTGTGTGTTTGTGTGTTTTGTTTTGTGTGTGTGTGTGTGGGGTGTGTGTGTGTGTTTGTGTGTGTGTTTTGGTGTGTGTGGGGTGGTGTGTGTAAGCGGGGGGGCGTTGTTGTGTGTGTTGTGTGTGTGTGCGGGGGTGGGGGTTGTTGTGTTGTGTTGATTGTGTATGTGTTGTGTTGTGTGTGTAAAGGGGGGGTGTTGTGTTTTATTGTGTTGTGTTGTGTTGATTGTGGTTTGTGTGTGTGTGCGCGAGCGAGCGCGCGAGCGCGTGCGTTCGTGCGTGCGTGCGTGCGCGCGCGCGCGCGCTCGCGTGTGTGTGTAGATAGTGCATTCGGAGAAAAATTATTTCTTTTGTTTTCGAACTGTTGTTACTGTCATTGTCATTATACCATCAACGCTATCAATACCATTGACCCCTTTCTCAATATCACCACCACCACCATCACCACCACCACATGTTTACCCCCAACAACACATCATCGTCATCATCATCATCATCATCATCATCATCATCACAGTTACAGCTTTCGTCACCAGTTTCCACCATCCCCATAAGCCTTGTCACGAACCCTTATCATCATCATCGTCGTCGTCGTTGTTGTCCACATAACCACTACCACCACCACCGTCGTCATCGTCATCGTGGTCATCATTGTCATCATCATCATCATCATCATCATCATCATCATCATCATCATCATCATCATCACAACCATCATCATCAACATTGTCATTGTTGGCTTCATATTATTCAATCCATTCTTCTTTCCCCGTGGGGATGCCCGGGTGCCTGTCAATCTAAACAGTATCCCCACTTTCTGGAAATTCTGTGCTAGGAATTTCCTCTTTTCTACCCCTCTCCTTCTTCTGCCTTGTTTCGTTTTCTTCTTGCTCTTGCCCTCTTCTTGTCTGTTTTCTGTCTTCTTGGTCCATTCTGTCGCTTTTGTGTGTGCAGAAAGACATAACAGATATCATACCATGCCATGCCATGCCATGCCAGACCATACCATACTATACCATACCGCACTACACCATACCATGCCATACCATACCATACCATACCATACCATACCATACCATACCACACTATACCCTACCATAAATATACCATACCACGCCATACCACACCAATATTATACCACAAACCCTACCAAACCATACCATACAATACCACGCATACCATACCATACCCCACTATACCATACCATATCACACCCTACCATACCATATCACACCATACCATACCATACCATATCACACCATACCATACCATACCTACCATGCCATAACCACACTATACCATACCCTACTATATCATACCATACCACACCACACCACTCCATATTATACCACCCATACCATACCATGTCATACTGTACCATACCATACCATACCACACATACCATACCATACCAACACTATACCACACTGTACCATACCACTTCACCCATATTATACCACACCATAACCATACCATACTATACCCCACCCCTACCATACCCTACTATACTACACCATACCATACCATAAACCCCACCCACACCATATTATACCACACCTTTCTATACCAACCACACCATACATAAACCCCACAACACCAAAGCTATACCATACCATAAAACCCTACCACACCACACACACAATCCATACCACACCATACCATACCATACCATACCATACCATACACAACACCACACTACATCACATCATCACCCATGCCTCTCCTCTCCCCTTCACTCCACTTCACTTCACTTCACTCCCCTCCATTCTTCTAACGAGGAAGTGACGTCATGTCCGGACAGGCGCACTGGTGGGTGCAGGGGCTCTGACGGGAGGTTTGGCGCCGGTGGGAGCAGGGGCACCGATAGGGGGCGCCAGCATCGTCAACATCGTCGACAGTGATGGCAATAACGGTCTCTTCTAAATACGCTGGGCTGGGATTTTAGGTTTAGAGTAAATTAAGCAATACTGAGAGTTAGTCCATCACTTTTTTGTTTATTTTGGCTGTTGGTTGGTTGGTTAGAAGGTAAAGCAGCGAGGGAGAGGAGATGGGCTCCGCCGTTAATGTGCTGGCCCTTGAGAAGTTGAGGTCTCTGACGCCTCGGTCCCCTACGACCTTATAGGTTATGGGACTCCTTTACCTTTACTTTTTGGTTAGACCTATTGTTTCAAGATTATTTTTTTGTTATTCTTGTGGTGTGTGTGTGTTGTTGTTTTTTTTTTAGGGTGTAGCATTATTGAAGATAGAAAGACTGTTATTTATTTATGATTTTTGTTTTAAAAAAATGAATACCATTGATGTAAGGGATGTTTTAATTCCTTGGTACTATGTGATCGAAAATTGAAAGCAACGTCTACCTTATGTGCTCATAAGCAGAAGGAGAAAAAATACGTGTCGGTGCTTTATCTACCTTGTGTACTCTTGCGCAAAAGGGGAAAAAATCAAACAATTTTTGTTGTTGTTTTTGCTTGTCGTTTTTTTCTGATCTCTATCGAAATAATGAATAACAGAGTGATTCAAAGCTGAGTGAACTGTTTAGAATGACACAACTTTTTTTGAGATAAATGCTAAAAGTTAATATTTTTCTGAAAATTAAGGGTAGTTTTTTTGTAAGCGAAGTATTCTGTGCGATTTTTTGTGGTTTTCACTTTTAACAAAATGAAAAAAAAAAGCCAGCATCTATTTCGCGACCCCGTTTGTCTTGTAGACCGTGGGAGCCCATGAAGATTTTGTAAAACTTCTCACTCCCGCGAGCTATGCTAAAAGTGTTACAAGAGAGAGAGATGATCGAGAAATCTTAGCCAAGTATAATAGTAATAAGCCAGCCAAATTCAGACTCCAGCCAAACCAAAAATGAACGAACCAACAAAAACCCAACCAAAACAACACCATGTCCCATCTGTCTTTCTGTAGTCTACATTATTCTTGAGAGTAGTCGAGGGGATGTTGGGGGGGTTTTTTTTTTCCCAGCAAAAGTTAAATAGTGAAAATTTTTTCGCAATAGTATTTTTTGTTGGCTCAAGATCACATTGTTTTCATAATTATCATTTTTTTTTTAGAAGTTTGGGGATTAAAACACAAAAATAGCTCTGGTTCTGGTAAACCCTGGATGAATAAAACTGAAGACACTTGATGTGGAATTTTTTTTTGTTTTCCAAACACGCTTCTTTCTTTCTTTTTTATTTAGAATGGGGGTTACGTTAGTGTGGTGTTTGGGGTGTTGTGTGTTTCTGTGTTGGTGTGTGTGTGTGTTTGTGTGTGTGTGTGTGTGTGTGTGTGTTGGGGTGGTGTGTTTTGTGTGGTTTTGTGTTGGGGTGTGTGGGTGTGTGTGTTTTTTGTTTGTGTGTGGGGTTTTGTGTGTGTGGGTGGTGGTGTGGTGGTGTAGGTTTTGGTTGTGGTTGTGTGTGTGTATGTGTGTGTGTGTGGTGTGTGGTGTGTGTGTGTGTGTGTGTGGTGTGTGTGTGGTGTGGTGTTGTGTTTGTGTGTGGGGGTGGGTGGTAGTTTGGGGTAATGTTTTGTGTGGTAGTGTGTGTGTGTTTGGGGTATGTGTGTGTGTGTGTATTTGCGTTTGTGCGTGTGTGTATGTGAGAGATCGAGAGATCTGTAAATTATTGCAAATAACACAACACTCCCCACAACACACACACACATACACTCACACACACATACACACACACAACACCACACACACATACACACACACACAACACACACACTCACAAACACACATACAACACACACCCCAAAACAAACACACACACACACACACACACACACACACACACACACACACACACACACACACACACATCGATACGAAAAAACCTGGTCAATTTAGGTGGCGTTGAAGAAGAAGAATCTTTAAAGGAAATTAAAGGTTGGAGGGTGGAGAGAGACGGAGGAGGGAACACCCCTCACCCCCACCTCCACAGGGTGGACACCCCCACCCCACACCCCCCAGGGGGGGACACCCCCACCCCCACCCCCCATCCCACTCCCATCCTACCCACACCTCTTGATCAGAAACAGAGGCCAAGATTATCAGTCCCTGTCTGTCACTCAGAACCATAACATTGACACATGCTTCCTCGCTAAACGCTCAGACAGTAAGTAATACCTATCGTTGTCTGATTGATCTGTCACATGAGCCGAAAACAAAAATGCGTTGCGCTGCCGTTAAGCGGCCATCAAGTCCGGCCCAACGCATCCGACTTCGGTTCGGCGTGAGAGAGAGAGATTGTTAACTTTTAGGTCTCTCTGGAGATTAAAAACACACAAACACAAAACCCAGAAGAATTATGGACCAAGAAGGCAGAGAATTGACGAGAAGAATGTGACAGGAAGAAAAATGACCACAACAACCAAAAAAAGACTAAAGGGAAAAAAACAAGAAAGAGAGGGATTTAAAAAAAAAGAAGAGGGAATTCCTAGCACATAATTTTTCAGAAGGCGGGGATGCTATTTATACTGACAGGCACCCCCGGTATCCTCACGGGGGGAGGGGGGGGAAGGGGAGGGGAGAGGGGGAAGGGGGTGGGGGACATGACATATACAATCCTCATCACCAGTTTTCCAGGAAGTCACGACCACTGCTTTGACAGTACAGTACAGTATAGTACAGTGCAGTGTAGTACAGTATAGTACAGTATAGTACAGTACAGTATAGCGCAGTACAGTAAAGTACAGTACAGTACAGCACAGTACAGTATAGTACAGTACAGCACAGTACAGCACAGTACACTACAGCACAGTACAGTATAGTATAGTACAGTACAGTGCAGTACAGTGAAGTACAGTACAGCGCACTGCACTACAGTACAATACAGTGCAGTACAGTACAGTACAATACAGCACAGTACAGTACAGTACAACACACTACAGTACAATACAGTAAAGTACAATACAGCACAGTATAGTACAATACAGCACAGTACAGTACACTACAGTACAGTACAGTACAGTATAGACGCTGATCAGCTTACTCCGTGTGTCAGAAAAGAGTAAGTAACGGGTTAAAACCATCTGGAGAGAGAGAGGTGGGGAGGCAGGGAGGGAAAGATAGAAAGAGAGAGAGAGGGGAGAGAGAGAGGAGAGAAGGAGAGAGAGGGAGAGAGGAGAGAGAGAGAGAGAGAAGGAGGAGGGAGGGGGAGAGGGAGAGGGAGAGACAGACAGACAGACAGGGAGGGAGAGGGGGGAGAAGGAAATAAGAGACAGACAGAGAGACAAACAGATAGACAGACAGACAGACAGAGACAGGCAGACAGACAGAGACAGAGGTAGGCAGACAGACAGAGGCAGGCGAGACAGACAGTCAGGCAGGCAGACAGAGGCAGACAGACATAGACAGACAGACAGCCAGGCAGACAGAGGCAGACAGACATACAGACAGACATAGACAGACAGACAGACGGAGAGACAAACATATAGACAGACAGACAGAGGCAGACAGACAGACAGAGGCAGACAAAGTCAGTCAGACAGGCAGACATACTGACATAGACAGACAGGCAGACAGACAGACAGACAGACAGAGACAGACAGACAAACAGAGACAGACAGAGGCAGAAAGACAGACAGAGACACAGAGAGAGAGAGACAGACAGACAGGGAGAGAGAGGGGGAGGGAATAAGAGACAGACAGACAAACAGATAGACAGACAGACAGAGGCAGACAGACAGACAAACATAGACAGACAGACAGACAGACATAGACAGACAGACATAGACAGACAGACATAGACAGACAGACAGGCAGGCAGGCAGACAGACAGAGGCAGATAGACAGAGACAGACAGACAGACAGAAAGACAGACAGACACAGGCAGACACAGACAGACAGACAGGCAGGCAGGCAGACAGACATAGACAGACACACATAGACAGACAGACAGAGTCAGACAGACAGACAGATAGAGACATACAGAGGCAGACAGACAGACAGACAGACAGACAGAGACAGACAGACAGACAGAGGCAGACAGACAGAGAGGGAGAGAGGGGGAGAGAGAGAGAGAGAGAGAGGAAGAGAGAGAGAGAGAGGCAGAGAGGGGGGAGAGAGAGAGAATAAGGGAGAGAGATGGGGGGAGAGAGATAGTGTGGGGAGAGAGAGAGAGAGAGAGAGAGAGAGAGAGAGAGAGAGAGAGAGGGAAAGAGAGAGAAAGAGAGAGAGAAAGAAAAGAGAGAAGGGAGAGAGAGAGAGAAAGAGGAGAGAGAGGAGGAGAGAGAGAGAAAAGAGAGAGAGAGAGAGAGAGAGAGAGAGAGAGAGTGAGAAGAGAGAAGAGAGAGAAGAAGAGAGAGAGAAGGATTACCTAGTTGTTAGAGCCGTAAGCTTGTGCTCTGACGTTGGGAGTACGAGCCATCTTCCCTCCCCTCCTCCCCCCCCCCCACACCTCCCCTCCCCCCCTCCCCCTCCCCCCCCCCCCCATCCCCCGGGAAAATCAACACGAGCGCTGGCTCCACTCCCTACCCCAGATAGTCCTTTCGATGAGACTATAAACCTAGGTCCTGTTTACAAACGCGAGTAGAATATGTTGGGAATACGCTAAAAACCCGTTCCGCGTTTCTGGAAGAGTAGGCCATTGCGTGTTGGTCAGAACGGATGACAAGGTTGTTTTTGTAAAACTGTCCGTGGAATTACAGGGTGAGGGGGGGGGGGGTGCTGTCAGTATAAATAGCATCCCCCACCTTCTGGGAATTCTGTGCTAGTAGTTCCCTCTTTTCTATCCCTCTCTTTGTTTTTGCCTTGTTTCTTTTCTTCCTGTCAGCTCATAGTATGTTGAAGACCAAAAAAAAAAATTAGGAACTAATATTGTTATTCACAACTACCGATACAAACACGAGTGTCAATACAGCTTCAGTTTTAAACTATCTGTCAATACAGTCAAAGGTTGTACACGTTCAATCTATCTGTCAATACGTTTACAGGTTCAATCTATCTGTCAATACGTTTACAGGTTCAATATATCTGTCAATACATTTACACGTTTAATCTATCTGTCAATACCTCTACAAGCTTATTCTATCAGTATTGCAACAGGTCTAGTCTTTTAAGACAGTTACATAGTTTAATCTATCAACACAGTTACATGTCCAGTCTATCTCTCCATACAATTACTTGTTCAATCTATCTCTCCCTACAGTTACATGTTCAATCTATCTCTCCATACAGTTACAGTTTCAATCTGTCTCTAAATACAGTTACAGTTTCAATCTATCTCTCCATACCGTAACTTGTTCAATCTATCTCTCCATACAGGTACATGTCCAATCTATCTCTCTATACCGTTACTTGTCCAATCTATCTCTCCATACAGTTACAGTTTCAATCTATCTCTCCATACAGTTATATATCCAATCTATCTGTCCATTCAGTTACAGTTTCAATCTATCTCTCCATACAATTACTTGTTCAATCTATCTCTCCATACCGTTACTTGTTCAATCTATCTCTCAATACAGATAACAAGCTCAACTTAGTTGTCTATAACAAGCAATAGCTCACTCTATATGCCAATGCGAATATCAACCAAACCCTCTATTAAGACTACAATCTGTACAGAAACATTCAACAAAAACATCAACAAAAACTTGCTGAAAAACAAAACGAACAACAAACAACAACAGAACATCTTGCGCACACGTTAAAACCCTTTCCAGCTTTTCAGAAGAGTAGGCCATAGTGTGCCGGTGGGAACGGATGACAAAATTTACAAAACTGCATACACACGGGGACTGGATGTAGATTTTAATAAAAGCACACTAGTGTTTATTCCATTATCATCGCAGTAAAAAAAAGAGTAAAGAAAGAAAGACCAACAAAGGGTAAAACTGCATACACACTGGGACTGGATGTAAAAAAGAAAAGCACGCTAGTGTTTATTCATTATCGTCGCAGTAAAAGAGTAAAGAAAGAAAAGCCCAACAAAGGGTGGGCATGAAACGTGAAGTAATTTTCTAGTAACCCTGAATCATCATCATCGTCATTATCATGATCAGGAATGACAGTCTACAGGCGGTCCATAATCCATAATTATAATTATATCCACGTCGTACAAGTCAGTCCGTGTTGGTACATATCGTTCAGCTGAGTCATCAGGACTCTTTCAGCCAGCTAGCGGGGGGCGTATGGTTATAAATATATATATATATAAATTCCATACATTATTATTATTATTATTATTTTTATTATTATTATTATTATAATGATGACATGACAGCGCGAGGGCAATGACCAGTAGCCGTGGGGCCACTTGACCATACTGACCATCCATCACCACCACTAAGTGACATGGCCAGTCTCGCCTGACGGCTACTCTTCATCACTTGTGCTACCAACTTCTGGCATGTTTAATTAACATGGATGGATGTTTGGCGAGTACTTATGTTGTATTCTTCTGCCCAGGGGATGGAGGGATGGGGGGGGGGGGGGGGGGGGGGGGGGGGGTAAGACAGAGGGGGGGTAGCTTCTTCCCAACTGTTCCTTCATACCGTGTTCCCCGTGTGCAAACGCATGCAGAACATCTTGCGCACACGTTAAATCCTGTTCCGCCTTTCGGAAGAGTAGGCCAATGTGTGCCGGTGGGAACAGATGACAAAATTTACAAAACCGCATACACACGGGGACTTGATGTAAAAAAAAAAGCACATGAGTGCTGATTCCATTATCCTCGATATAAAAGAATAAATAAATAAATAAATAAAATACCGAGAACGTCTGCGCACTCGCCCATGCAACAGGTAGAGAGAAAAGAACAGGTTCAAGCAGAGAGATTCTGAGAGAGGAGAGAGAGAGAGAGGAGAGGAGAAGAGAGATGAGAGAGAGAGAGAGAGAGAGACGAGATGAGAGAGAGAGAGAGAGAGAGAGAGAGAGAGAGAGAGAGATTCGGGCAGATAGACAGGCGGGCAGACATACACACATACGCATGCACACACACACATGCACACGTACGCGTGCTCGTATGTATTAAGCACACACGCTGGCATACACATGCGCACTCATGCGCGCACGCACACACGCATGCACGCATGCGCACGCACTCACACACACACACACTCTCTCCATGGCACATCACATTAGTGCTGTTTTCACGACGCTCTATCAGCGCATTGCATGGCGTTTCCCTTTAATAATCACACCTTCACAAATGTCACTAGCTGCTTGAAACCCACATCACCCAGAGCTACCTTAAATAATAATAATAATAATGATAATAATAATAATAATAATAATAATGTATGGAATTTATATAGCGCTGAATCTTGTAAAGCAACAAATCAAAGCGCTCAGATGACTTTTTTTTTATATCGAGGGTAATGGAATAAGCACTCATGTGCTTTTTTACATATAGTCCCCGCGTGTATGCAGTTTGTAAATTCTGTCATCTGTTCCTACCGGCATACAATGGCCTACTCTTTCGAAAAGCGGAACAGGATTTAACGTGTGCGCAAGATGTTCTGCACGCGTTCGCACACGAGGCCTCGGTTTATAGTCTCATCCGAAGGATGACTTACAATAAATACTACTATGAGCTATTTTTCCTACATAATCCACAACACTGTTATTTCAGTTGGGTAGGAATATCTGAAAAAGATGTCACAGTGCCTTATACACAGCAGCTCCATAACCAGAAGTTACGAAAGGAGAAATAAAAAGTCAGAAGGTGAGTAAGACTGATTATGACAGATTATGACAGACGATAGCACAGATTAGTTCAAACCTTCCAACTAGGGCTCCTTGCCTGCAAACGAAGGAATGAATGAATCTTTTATTTGGATGTCTTTTTTTCTCAAAAGACTGAGAGCAAAAATTTTTTAAAGCTTTGAAAGCAAAATTGAAAAAAAAAACAAGAAAGAAAGAAACCAACCAACCAACCAACAAACAGAAGGGAAAAAATACCTCTCTAACAAGTTTAACTTTTTGCTTGTCATAGTTTGGTAGTGTTCTTTTTTTTTTCTTCAATTTGTGTGCAATGATAGTTGTATATATGGGAAATTGTTTTGTTTAAGCAGCATCGAGCGTGGTTACTAAGTGGATGGGTGACCATTTGTGCGCCTCGTCTTCAGTACAGTCCCCCCAGTTCACCAAGCTGTAAATGGGTACCTACCCTCTAGGGAAGGTAAAGCACCGAGGGAGAGGAGAAGGGCGCCGCCCTCAATATGCTGGCCCTGGAGAAGTGAGGTCTCTGACATCTCGCTCCCCTACCACCAGATAGTTTATGGGAACACCTTTACCTTTTTGTTTTACGTCTCTTGTCTTCACATGCATCAAATGCGAACTTAACATGAGTTGGGGCAAAAAATAAGTTGTATCTTGATGCTTTTGCCCTGTTGCATTGATGTTTCCTTAAGTTAGTGTATGCGTTTTGAATAAATCATGTTTAAAGCAAACAAATTTAACGTCAAACTACAAAGGTAAACCATTATCATTTTTTTTCATGACATTAACACGACAAACATCTTGAAAATTCCAAATATGCTTATCATCTTTGAATGTTTTGATAAAGTCAGTAATTTATTCTCGTATTCAGAAAGGATGTAGAACATTAAAAAAACCAAATACTTAATGTAAATGATACTGGAACATTCACACAACTTTTTGCAAATGTTTCATTTTTCGTGGACTAAGTCTCAATCCATGAAATAAAGATTCTTTATCCCGTTTATATGAAAGAATGATATTTTGGGAATGTTTAAGGAACATGGGCTCTTCCAATCAGAGAATGGCATTTCCAGAATATTTGAGGGACATACATTTTTCCAATGAAAGAATGGCATTTTCTGAGTATTTGAGGGATACTGACTTATTCAATAAAAGAATGACATTTCCTGAATATTTCCGAGACCTAAACTTTTGCAATGAGAGAACGGCATTTTTGTTTAATATTTGAAGGGATAGCAACTTTCCCAATGAGAGAATGCTGAATGTTTCAGGAACATAAACTTTTTCAACGACAGACGACATTTTTCTTTTTTTAATATTTAAGGGACATAAACTTTTCCAATGAGAGAACGACATTTCCTGAATATTCAATGGACATAAACTTTTCCAATAAAAGAATGGCATTTCCTGAATGTTTGAGGGATATGGACTTTTTCGGTGAAATATTAACTTTTCCTGAATTTTTGCAAGGTATAAAACTTTCTCATGAAAGAATAACTGTCCCTGAATATATGAGGGCTGTGGACTTTTCCAAAGGAGAAAACAATGAGATATTTTCTGAACATTTTATGGACGCAAACTTTTTCCAAATTTGAACAAATTAGCATCTTCACGAACCGAAGACGACCCGGGTTCGATTCCCGTTCAAGGGGATATTTTCCTCCGGAGCTAACATCAGTGCAGACTCCACTTTTCCCCAAAGTCCTTCGGATCAGACTATAAACCGAGGCCCCGTGTGCAAACGCACGCAGGACATCTTGCGCGCACGTTAAATCCTGTTCCGCTTTTTCGTAAGAGTAGGCCATTGTGTGCCGGTTGGAACAGATGACAGAAGTTACAAAACTGCAAACACACGGGGATTGGATGTAAAACAAAAAGCACATACGTGCTTATTCCATTATCCTCGATATAAAAGAATAAAATAAAATAATGAATAAAATAAAAAACATAAAAGACGTTACACTGCACGAACTAAAATCAGAAAAGTTCGGAGCACCGTGCGTTCTCTGCTGCAGATGCCAGAGTTCACAGATCAAAGGACTTCAGCGCTGCCAGACACTGTTTGTCAGAAGGCAAATAACGGCTGCCCAGCACTGAAACCCTTAGTGATGAAACCACGTAGCCTAGAAATGTTTCAGTGGACACAGAATGGCAAGGAAACGTCCAGACTTTTAGCCATTAACAATGCCACTGAAAAACTTGCAAGAGATTGTCGACGACTTTACGAGTTGTTGTTGTTGTTGTTGTCGTTGCTGCTGCTGCTTCTGTTGCTGCTGTTGTTATTGTTGCTGCTGTTGCTGTTGTTATTGTTGTCGCTGTTGTTAGTTGCGCATTTTTCAATTTAAAACTCTGGAGGTCACCCAGAATGTGCACTCTGTCTCACTCCATTCTTCCTGGCACATTCTGTGAGTACACACTAGATGAGATGGTTTTTTGTGGTTTGTTGTTGTTGTTGTTGTTGTTGTTGTTGTTGTTGCTGCTGCTGCTGCTGCTGCTGCTGCTGCTGCTGCTGCTGCTGCTGCTGCTGCTGCTGCTGTTGCTGGTGTTGTTTTTTGGGGGGAGGCTGATCTGCTGTGACGTTCCCGTCCTACGTTTCCCACGCAGCTCCTTTCGCTCTCTCCCCGCCCCAGCCATACCCAGATTCGTTACGTTGCGTGCTCAGGGTCAGAAGTCCACAGGGAGCTCATAATTGTCAGGCCGTCGTGAGGCCACTAGCCAAAGGAGCCCTGTATTGCTCCTGGGTCGCTTTGGTGGTATTCAATGGTGCCTGTTCTGAGCTAACATACGCAGGACACCATATACAAAGCCCCCATTCTTCTTCCTCTTTTTTTTGGTAAAGTTCTTCTTTGCAATTCTTTGTAATTCTTGACAATTCTATTGTATTTAAAAGGTAAATGTGTTCCCATAACCTATGCGGTCATTGGGTAGCGAGGTGTCAGATCTGAGCTTTTCTAGGGGGCCAGCATATTGAGGGCGGCGCCCATCTCCTCTCCCTCGCTGCTTTACCTTCCCTGACCCTAAAGAGGGTAGGTACCCATTTACAGCTGGGTGAACTGGGGGGGATTGTACTGAAGCCAAGGCGCGCAAACGGTCACCCATTCACAAGGTAACCATGCCCAATGCCGTTTAACCTTAGCTTGGGGTAAGCGAGTGCTCTGCCCACTGAGCTATCTCTTTTTGTATTATGTCCTTTTTAATTGAATTAGACGAAATTAAATACAAATTTACTATCTCATTGAGAAAAATTCCTACTTTGAACTGATCATTATTCTTCTTTTATACACTTTTTGTTGATAATGTACAGAATGTTTAACTAAGGTTTAGAATGTGGAGTAGTCCTTTTCAGAGTAGGTACTCTATTCTACACACCCGATTAACACTGAAACACGCAGCAGCTAGTTTGTGGCATACATCAGTGTAAAACAGTTGTACACACAGAGGGTCACAGTAGTAGTGGTAACCATGGGGCTGTGTTCGTTCAGTAAGTGATCCTGTACAGCTGTGTGGTTTGGTAAGGTGATAGCTTGTTTCGGTGTGCATTTTCTTATAATAATAATAATAATAATAATAATAATGATGATGATGATGATGATGATGATGATGATGATGATGGTGGTGGTGGTGGTGGTGGTGGTGGTGGTGGTGAGGAGGAGGAGGAGGAGGAGGATGAGGAGGAGGATGATGATGACGACGACAACAACAACAACAACACAACAACAATGGTGATGAGGAGCATGATTATCAGCTGATGATGATCATGATAATGACGATCATCATGACACCAATATCAATGATGATGATGACGACGACGACGACAACAACATTAGTAATTATAATATTTTTTTTAAAAATAGACAGCTCTCATACTGCAAATTCAAAACAACGTTTTCCTTCAGTGTGCCGTACAATAATAAAAGAATGCGGACTTCAGAGTGTTAGCGTATCACTGTGCACTTTCAGAGTGTGGCGATATCCTAAATGTGTGCTTTCAGCAAGTGTCAATGTAACCTACTTATATGCACTTACAAAGTATGAAAAAGCATAACCCCACTAATGCTTTAAACAATTGAAGTGTAGCTTATTGCCAATTTCAGCCTGCATATCATCCTGCTGACAATGCTGATACAACATTCAACCGAGTTGTCATCGATCTACTACTGATAGTTGATAATCGATGTCACGTTCTTCTGGCTTCTCTGTTGATTTGTGTGCAGCATTTGATTTTTTTGGGGATGGAAACCTAGTCTCAAACCCACTTTGCGCTGAAGTCAAAAGGCAAAGGAACACTATACTGGCATGGTTCACTTTCAATCTAAAGTGTGCATGCTGGCATGTTCAGATGAGGGGATTGTGTGACCGTCAGTGCTCCTCTCCTTAAAGGTGTTCTACAGGGAAGCATACTTGGTCCTTTTTATTTTCCCTTAAACACTGCGAAGCTTCTATATTTCATTCAATGTTTCCGTCAACTAATACTTTTTTGTTGTTGCTGACAACTTTGAATGTATTCCGAAATTGCTATAAATCCACAGAATGCACTTGCTACCGTACGAAATGTCGGGCAATACTATTATTTTTTTAAAAGGATTAACTGCAAGAAATTAAGATTAAGTAAACAAACATCCCCGAAGTCGACATGCAGCTACCTTCATGGTGGACAAAAACGGTCGCACACGCAAAATCTCACAATTGGTAAACCTAGGAGCTTTAGCTGAGGAAAAAACAAACTAACTATCTAACTAACAAACAAGAAAACAAACTGACTATCTAACTAACAAACAAGCAAACTAACTAACTAACTAACAAACTAACCAACTAACTAACAAAAAAGCAA
>CM054157.1:9331045-9341045 GCA_028751875.1 Rapana venosa
TGTGTGTGTGTGTGTGTGTGTTGTGTGTGTGTGTGTGTGCGCGTGCGTGCGTGTATACATACATACATACATACATACATACATACATATATTAATATGAAAACAGTTTTTAAAAACAAAGCAACAAATCTGAAATTCGGAATAAAATAACACTTTCACTAGCTGAACAGAATAAAATAACTGAAAATAACGAAAAATAAAGAGATTACAATAATAATTTTTTTTAAAATTATTAACAATCGCAAAACCAATTCCAAACTCCCCCAATACCACATCAAAGTCCTTCGGATGAGACTATAAACCGAGGCCCCGTGTGTGAACGCATGCAGAACATCTTGCGCACACGTTAAATCCTGTTCCGCTTTTCAAAAGAGTAGGCCATTGTGTGCCGGTAGGAACAGATGACAAAATTTACAAAACCGCATACCATACACACGGGGACTGGATGTAAAAAAGCACGTGAGTGCTTATTCCATTATCCTCGATTAAAATTTTTTTCAAATCTGAGCGCTTTGATTTGTTGCTTTACAAGATTCAGCGCTATATAAATTCCATACAGTAGTAGTAGTAGTAGTGTAGTAGTAGTAGTAGTATCTATTTGTACGGTAAATCGAACCCTTCACAACTTTCCCCAACAGTCTCCGCCACGCCACGCCACGCCACGCCACGCCACGCAACTCAACACCTCCGTTTTCAGTCAAGGCTTTCGAAATGGAACTGATGGCCTCCAGGACACCAGCAACAGCCTCACAGCCCTTTGACCCAAGCAACGGCTCCGCAACGGCAGACCTCCCTATCCAGCCAGCACCACCCGCCGACTGGACATCCTACCCTTTGTACTTCGTCGTTCTGTACTTGTCACGCATCTACTTACCGTCATTTTTCTCCTGGGTACGTTCGGAAATGTGATGACCATCATCATCGCTCGACGACTGGCTTCAGACAGCTCCACTATCGGTTTGTACTACACGGCTATAGCCCTCGCTGACACTGTCTTCCTGCCTGTGATAACTCTGCCGTGGTGGTTTCGTCAGGTGGCGAGTTACGATGTCAGGGTGGCGCATAGCCTGGTGTGTAAGCTCCACACGTTTCTGTACACGTCCACGGCCACTGTTAGCTGTTGGTGCGTGGTGTGTATGACCGTGCACAGAGCCATGGCCGTGGTGTGGCCGCACCGGGTCAGCCTGCTGTGCACTCGACGCACTGTCCTCCTGATGTTGACCGGCGTGGCTGTGATGTTCGCGGCTCTGTACTCGCACTACATCGTGGGCACTGACAGAGTCCCCCGACAGAACAGAGAGGGTTACCTGTGTATGGAAACCGGGGAAGCGTACACGTATTTCGTCTCCAACGTCTTTGCTTACGTCGACATGACAGTGTACAGCCTTCTCCCGTTTCTGATTTTGATCCTGTCGAACGGTGTTCTGATATGGAAGCTGAACGCTTCAGTCAAAGCGGCCGGTAAGCACCTGGCACAAGGAGACTCTGATCAAATTGAGGCGCGTGAAAAAGCCGCGAATTCTGTGACTCTGACGGTGATAGCTGTGTCCGTGTCTTTCGTGGTTCTGACTTTGCCAAACGCCATTTTTACCATTCTGAGTCATTCTGCCATGATCACCGTGGCCTTGAACTTTACCTCCCGGGACGAGTTCTTGAAGCTGATCGTCATCAATGACACGTGTGTGCTGCTGGGGATCTCCAACGGCGGAGTCAACTTCTACCTGTACTGTCTGACTGGCAAAAAGTTCAGGAAGGAGTTCTTCAAGATGATGCATTTCTGGAAGAAAGGCTGATAGTGTGGGCCTCAGGTGAGGGCTGGTGAGCAGAATGTGTCTGTCACACATATCGAGTTGAACATTTTGTTAGCTAAAGAAAGTATCGTTTTAAGAGAAGAATTTTTTTTTATCAGTTTATCTTTCAAGGTGGAGAACAAAAAGTATCCCATATAATTATCAGTATGAATATGGGTAGGAGTAACAGTCATTAAATGGTTTAAAGTATGTGGTATGTTACACTTTTTAAAGAATATTTTACCAGTGTTAGCCATGTCTCCGAAAGTGCACTCTCTAGCTCTCCCTCAAACACACACACCCACACACACACATATATATATATATATATAACTATATAGATATATATGTGGTGTGTGTATATATATATATATATATATATATATAGAAGAGAAGAGAGATAAGAGAAGTAGAAAGAAGAGAGAGGAGAGAGGAGAGAACCAAATATATAAGTGTGTATAACACACACACACACACACACACACACACATATATATATTCACATATATAAGTGTGCGCGCATGTGTGTATAAACGCCTATATATTATCCCCAGGACGCTTCCACCATCATTGCTGGTCCTTGGATGAGACTATAAACCGAGGCCCCGTGTGCGAACGCATGAAGAACATTTTG
The DNA here is from genome assembly GCA_028751875.1 of Rapana venosa. NCBI lineage: Eukaryota > Metazoa > Mollusca > Gastropoda > Neogastropoda > Muricidae > Rapana > Rapana venosa. Next base: position 9,333,470 of record CM054157.1, read on the forward strand.
CGCACACGTTAAATCCTGTTCCGCTTTTCGAAGGAGTAGGCCATTGTGTGCCGGTGGGAACAGATGACAAAACTTACAAAACCGCATACACATGGGGACTGGATGTAAAAAAAAAAAGCACATGAGTGCTTATTCCATTATCCTCTAGAAAAAAGAAATTGTCAAATAAACAAAATGTCACTGTCATTGTCAATTGTCATTTCTGGAACAGCCCCCTTCCCCAGTACCCCCATGGAAAGAGTGAACAGATCCGAAACCTTAACACTGTATAAAGTACTGGTCATCATCATCATTCTATCACCACCACCGCCACCACCACCACCACCACCACATCAACAACAACAACGTCACCAGAAACAGTCAAATCACCAAGAAGACAACAAGCCTCTAACCACCACGCTACCACTCCATCTCACTCGCCCTTACCCCCTCCCCCCCATCCCCCTCCCGCTCTTACTAAAACTCCCAACAAAACAAAACAAAGGGTGCCAACACTTTTGTGGTCACCATGATGCTGGGGAAAACCACATGAAGTCATCAACACTCTCACAGACATCACCACTTAAGGACACAAACCTTTCAAGACACTTTTTAAAAAAAGAGAAAATCATAATCTGAGCGCTTTGATTTGTTGCTTTACAAGATTCAGCGCTATATAAATTCCAGACATTATTATCATTATTATTATTATTATTATTATCATTATTATTATTAAGACACAATGACGTGGGCTGGATCCAACCATTACACCTGTTTTTAGGGGATTTTCCCCCTGGAGTTTACATCAGTACTGACTCCACTTCCCCCCAAAAAATCCTTCAGGTAAGACTATAAAACCCAGGCCCTATAATTATGCGAATGCACGCAGAACATCCACGTTAAAAATCCCTTCCGCTTTTCAGAAGAGTATGCCATTGTGTGCCAGTAGGAACGGAAGACACTTTTTTTTTCAAACGCATATACTGGGGCGTGGTGTTTAGACAATATCGCCAAAGTCGGAATGCAGCTACCTTAAGTGTGGGTTAAAACGATCGCATTCGCAAAATCCTGTCATTGATGAACCTAGGAGCTCTAGCCGAGGAACTGGGAATTTTTTTTATATATAAAAGTGTGTGTGTGTGTGTGTGTGTGTGTGTGTGTGTGTGTGTGTGTGTGTGTGTTTTGTATGTGTGTGTGTGTGTGTGTTTGTATGTGTGTGTGTGTGTGTGTGTGTGTGAGTGTGAGTGTGCGTGCGTGCATGCGTGCGTGCGCGCACCCGCGTGCATTTAGTATTATATGCGGGTTTTGGAAGTTTCTGTTTATTATTTTATTTTTCGTGTTTGTTCCCTTTTCCATATTTTATTGACTGTTTCGATCATTACAAGAACAAATTGTAAAACTAGGCTTGGCCAAAAAAACAAACACACCTCTATCCTCGCATAAAAATTATCACAGTTCTGGCTTAATAAAAACAGAAATGAAAGAATGCAGGTCACGCTGTAAGAAGAGAGGACAACAGATGGACAAAAAGGCGCAGCACAGAATGACAGCTACAAAACCCCTGGAAGTCCAACAACCAGATGGCTTGATGACATTATCAAGAAAGGCATGGGAGTGACATGGCATAGAGAGGCACGAGACAGGAATTAACCTATGGAGGAAGGGAGGGAGGGCTGCTATAGAGGGAGGAGGGCTGCTATAGTGGGAGGGAGGGCTGCTGTAGAGGGAGGAGGGAGGGCTGCCAAAGAGGGAGGGAGGGCTGCTATAGAAGGAAGGAGGGCTGCTATAGAGGGAGGGAGGGCTGCTACAGAGGAGGGAGGGATGCTATAGAGGGAGGAGGGAGGGCTGCTACAGAGGGAGGGAGGGCTGCTATAAGTGAGGGGGGGGTAGAGAGGAGGAGGCTGAGGGGAGGGCTGCTATAGAGGGAGGGAGGGCACTATAGAGGGAGGACTGCTATAGAGGGAGGAGGGCTGCTATAGAGGGAGGGCTGCTATAGAGGGAGGGCGGGTTGCTATAGAGGGAGGGAGGGCTGCTATAGAGGGAGAGAGGGCTGCTTTAGAGAGAGGGAGGGCTGCTATAGAGGGAGGGAGGGCTGCTATAGAGGGAGGGAGGGCTGCTATAGAGGGAGAGAGGGCTGCTGTAGAGGGAGGGGGCTGCTATAGAGGGAGGGAGGGCTGCTGTAGAGGGAGGGAGGGCTGCTATAGAGGAGGGGAGAGGAGGGGCTGCTAGATTAGAGGGAGGGAGGGCTGCTTAGAGGGAGAGAGGGAGGGCTGCTGTAAGGGAGGGAGGGCTGCTATAGAGGGAGGAAGGGTTGCTATAGAAGGAGGGAGAGCTGCTATAGGAGGGAGGGCTGCTATAGAAGGAGGGAGGGCTGCTATAGAGGGAGGGCTGCTATAGAGAGAGGGAGGGCTGCTATAAAGGGAGGGAGAGCTGCTATAGAGGGAGGGAGGGCTGCTATAGAGAGGGAGGGCTGCTATAGAGGGAGGGAGGGCTGCTATAGAGGGAGGGCTGCTATAGAGGGAGGAGGGAGGGTTACTATAGAGGGAGGGAGGGCTGCTACAGAGGGAGGGAGGGCTGCTATAGAGGGAGGGAGGGCTGGCTGCTATAGAGGGAGGGAGGGCTGCTGTAGAGGGAGGGCGGGCTGCTATAGAGGGAGGGAGGGCTGCTATAGAGGGATGGAGGGCTGCTATAGAGGGAGGGATGCTACAGAGGGAGGGCGGGCTGCTACAGAGGGAGGACTACTACAGAGGGAGGACTGCTACAGAGGGAGGGCTGCTATAGAGGGAGGGAGGGCTGCTATAGAGGGAGGGAGGGCTGCTATAGAGGGAGGGAGAGGGAGGGCTGCTATAGAGGGAGGGAGGGCTGCTATAGAGGGAGGGAGGGCTGCTATAGAGGGAGGGAGGGCTGCTATATCCTTCAGTGGATGAACAATGCCTAGGTGCTAAGATGCTATCAAAGGTCATGGATGGATTCCTACATGAAGCTGCCACACACGGAGCACATGAAGCATGCAGGGTTTTACTGAACTCGTGGTTCCTGTGCACTGTAGTGTATGAGAGATCTGAACTCTGGCAGATTTTCTTGGGAAATAACATGAGAAATCGTGCCTGGTGTATTTCTGCAGGACCACCGTCAGCCGCTGAAAAAGAAACCCCAAGCTGTGTGTGTTGTGTGTGTGGGGTGTGTGTGTGTGTGTGTGTGGTGTGTGTGTGGTGTGGGTGTTGTGTGTGTTTGTGTGGGTTGTGTGTTTTTTTAATATTCTTTTATATCGAGGATAATGGAATAAGCACTTATCTGCTTTTTCACATCCAGTCCCCTTGTGTACGCGGTTTTGTCAATTCTGTCATCTGTTCCCACCGGCACACAATGACCTACTCTTACGAAAAGCGGGACAGGATTTAACGTGTGCGCAAGATGTTCTTCGTGCGTTCGTACACGGGTCCTCGGTTTATAGTCTCATCCGAGGGACTTTTGGGGAAAGTGGAGTCTGCACTGATGTTAACTCCCGGGGAAAATATCCCCTTGAACGGGAATCGAACCCGGGTCGTCAGATTGCGAGCGCAATGTTCCAACCACTAGGCAATCCTGTCCCCCTGGTGTGTGTGTGATATCTTCAGTTTAACGTCTGTTCACATTTAGTGATTTTAGACGGTGTGTGTGTGTGTGTGTGTGTGTGTGTGTGTGTGTGTGTGTGTGTGTGTGTGTGAGTGTGTGTGTGTGTGTGAGGTGTGTGTGTGTGTGTGTGTGTGTGTGTGTGTGTGTGTTTGTGTGTGTGTGTGTGTGTGCGCGCTCTCATATCTATTTGCTTATGTCATCTATGCTGTTACACACACACAAACACTAACACACACTTTTTTTTTTTTTGCTGCTTCATCTTCTGTGACATCCCCCATCCTGCTGTTCCCATGCCGCTCATTTCAATCTCCCTATCACAATCATACCCAGATTCGTTATGTCTCATCCCCAGGGTCGGAAGTAATAATAATCAGCGCTATATCTTGCAAAAAACAAATCAAAGTCCACAGGGAGCCCATCAATATCAGGCCGCCGTGGGGCCACGAGCCAGAGGGGCCCTGCACTGCTGCTGGGTCACTTTAGTGGGGTTCAGTGGTGCCTGTTCTGAGATAACATACGCAGGACACCACCTACTAAGCCCCCTACTAACGACAGTATCAGCTCAGTCGCGGAGCCAAACTGAGTGAGTTGCCCACCCGAGGTGGTGACCACCACAACGTCCCTCCAACGACTGTCCCCTGTGAACCTCCAACCCCAAAGGCTTTGACACAAACTCACCACAGGCACAGTATGGAGAAACCGATTCTGAGGTCACCATGAGACCAGAGCAACTGGAGGCCACCCAATCAGAGGCTTTCAAAATTGTTTTTATTGCAGGATGATCAATGACAATGAGGATGACGTAATGATAATGCTGTGGAAGTGCATATGCTTTGAGACTACTTGACAGGGCTGTGCTCTACGCTTACTATCATAATATGTCCCCGCGTCAACCGGGCTCGAGAGATACAGACACCTGCAGTGTTGGTCAGGTAATTTGAGCAACACTCTCAAACTCGCATCCGTTAAGTGGATGAAGCTCGACTGTGTGGTCCCAGTCTTCCCACTGAGCCCACAGCACACTCACTCTGGGTAGGAGCCAGTCAGAGTCCGAAAAATCCCTATGACAATTATGGGAATTGAACCCAGACCTTTCAGTCCGAAATCCAAGGCGCTAACCACTGGGCCATGGCGGCTGGTCACTAACACAACACACACACACACTCACACACTCACACACACACACTCACTACACAACACACACACACATACACACACAACACTATTCCTCCCAAAGATTCCAATTCCTTCACACCAAACACTGAAAACCACTCACATTTTAAAAAAAAAAACCCATTGCTTTCCAGACATATCATAGGTTCCAATACATAACAAAGACTGCATTCCATCCACACCATAGATTCCAACCCATTCACCTCAATTCCACACTATCTTTAATAGTATCACTGGCAGAAGACATACCCATGGCAGTTCGACAATCCAAACACACAGAAAGCCTCATAAACATTGCAAAACAACGGTACACACAACGCCAAAATTAACAGGATTATCTATCACAAGTGAAGTCAACAATATGCTGAAAAGTGGCTGCCATCCAGCTGTGTGCTTTATCAGCAAAAACATTTTCAAGCAGTCTTTTGGTCATTCACACATCATTGCATGCTGTGCACATGCTGCATGCACACATGCACATGTGCGCGCGCGCACACACACACACATGCGCGAGGGTATTCTTGAATAATTTTGCTGAGAAAGACTGCTATAATAAACATTCTGATTTATCTATACACTTATACTCATTTACATTCATATCTCCTCAAACATTCCCTTTTTCACACGCTTTAAGCTATCCACTCCAGTTTCTCAATAAATATATTTCATTTCATGTTCTTCATAGCCCCCCACTACCGACCATGAAAGCCATTATCAGGGCTGTCACCCCTTTCTGTTTCTGTTTCAGAGGCTCCAGGAACATTCACTTAAAAGTTTAAAAAAGTTCTTCGCCAGAAGCCTAGTTATGACACTTTTAAACCCAGCCTCAAGACATATTTATTTCAAACCTAAGATTTCCCCCTTCCTGTTTCACATCAGAACTATCCCACCTTCACAAACCCATGTCCTATCAACCTGCTAAAGTATATGACTTGTGTGAATGTGTGGGTGTGTGTGCTTTTGAAAAACATTTGACTATTGCAATTTTATTTCATAGATTTGGTCTGCGGCATACCATGTTTGTAATATCTGTTTGTTTTAACTATCGATTATTTGTCATTGGTTGCATGACTGTGTAAGATTAGGTTGAATGCATGGGCTTTGATTTGTCTTTGCAAGATATAGCGCTATATAAGTTCCATTTATTATTATTATTATTATTAAAACAATGCCTCCCGATCCCTTCAAACATTGAACACCGTCAAAAAAAACACCCTTGTTAAATCATAAAATGCTCCATCATTTCATTCCTTACCTTAAGGCAAACCCCCCATCCTACCCTCTCCCCCTAAAGGCTGTGCTGAGGATGCCAGCCATTCTGCTTAATCTGTCTTTCCCATTATACCCAAAAAGTTTTTTGTTTTTTTTAAATGAACATTTCAAAGTAATCGCCAGACATTCTGTTAAATCCAACATCCCCAGGTTACAAACAAAAAAAAGCATTAAAAGATAACAAACACTTCAAAAAGTACATTCAAAAAAGAGAAAAGAAAAAAGAGGGCACATGTGCAAACAACACTTGCAGAATGGACATCCTGTGCCCATCCCAGTGTTTACAATATCACAACGTGGAGGCCAGAACAAAACAATACAATCAACAACAACAACAAAAAATTCATAAACCGTCTGGAAAGAAAAAGAAGCTGTCAGGCTTGTATATGCGGTTTTGAAAATTCTGTCATCTGTTCCTACCGAAACAATGGCCTACTCTTTTGAAAAGCGGAACAGGATTTAACGTGTGCGCAAGATGTTCTGCATGCGTTCACACACGGGGCCTCGGTTTACAGTCTTATCCGAAGGACTTTGACATTCAGTTCGATTTTTTTGTCAAACTGGGAAGAAAGGGCGAGGCATTAGGTCATGCATGCTTTTAGATTTAAAAAAAAAAAATCAAATGAAATTAAACTCAACAGCGCCATAGTAATTATCACAACAACAATAACAAGAACAAGCAAGAGCAACACCCTTCAGCAGAGTTGTTGTTTCTTATGTCATTACTGCTTACTGTTTCTTCTGAAGTCAGATCATGGCTGCCTTTGTGGAGTGGTACTTACAAACAGTCATACATGCAAACTTCCCATCCATTACGCAATTTCAAACTAACGATGATTCACCGGTGGAATGAGTGAGTCAGAGTTACACATTCTGGCCCCCCCCCCCCCCCCCCCCAGTCCCCAAGGGTGTTAAGCTGGGGAGTAACCAACAACAACCACCACAACAACTACAACCACAACAACTGCTTGTTGTTGACACCATCACATGATTAAATAATTTCTCCACACATATTAAAAACTCACAGCACCACAAACCGTATTACAAAAACATAAACACAAAAGCAGACAAAGTCCTGTTTGTTTGTTTTTTTCTCATTCACTGACCAATATATTTCACGCTATAAACATCTTAACAGATAACTCAAAACCAAAAAAACACCCTCCGAAACTCACGATCAATGTACTACTTATAGACTGTATGGCACAGTTCAAACCAGGGCAAGACAAACAAAAAAGGAAGGACGGTGGCAGGACAGTGTAGATTCTCACCTGCCTAACAAAAAAACCACGAGGTTCTGGGTTCGATTCCCCACCTTACCCTCTCTTCTTAGTTTGACAGGAAAACCGAACTTAAATTCAAGTCTTTCGGAGGAGACTGACTCTAAACCAGTCGGACCTGCATGCTTACCTGACTTGTGCACATCAAAAGAACCCACGACAGTTGAAAATTTTTTAAAAAGCAGGGAGGTACCTCCCGACTGTCCTGGCAAAACTGGTAGGTTCAATTCCCAACTGTATCCCCGAAGTCGGAATGC
>CM054157.1:9343545-9358545 GCA_028751875.1 Rapana venosa
GGTGAGTTTTTTGCGTATGCAATGATTTTTTGCCCTCCATTCAGGTAGCTGCATGTTGACTTCAGGGGAAATTGTACAATGAAAATTGTAAGCATGTATTCCTGTGTAATAAATTTTCAAATCGTTCCTTGATTTATAAAATAAAAAATAATAAATCACTTAAAACTTGATATTCAGTCTTTATGCATGCAACCTCAGGGTGTGTGTGTGTGTGAGTGCATGAGTGTGTGAGTGCGTGCATGTGCACACGCGTGTGTGCACGCATGTGTATATGCATGCGTGCGCACGCACATGTGTAACAGAGCTAGAAGATAACAAGAAAGAAAGCATGTTATGCAACTATGCATGCTTCTATTCACCTTTGCGTATCTGACTCAAATCATACTACACACTAAAAAAAAGAAGAAAAAAAAATGGACCCAAAGAGACACCAACCACAAACTGTTCTGGCGTAAGCTACATAGTTACACACTCACATGGCCCTGCATGATACTGGCAGGTGAGAGGAGACACATGTGGGAGGAGAACAGGTATGTGAAGGGGATATCCAAAATCCCCAGGTATTTTCTCCACAAACTGATGCTCTCCAGGTAGTATACACTCTCCACACCTGAAACAGCAACGTAAACAAATCAATCATATACAACAAAAAGAGAAAAAAAAATACAACCACTACTTGTACGCTTATCAGAAAATACTGTCTCATCTTTCTGTGTTGCTCGCAATATAAAGCATGTGTCGTGTGTGTGTGTCAGTGTGTGTGTGTTTGTTTGTGCATGAGAGATTCGGATTCGGATTGTTTATTCATTTATAGGCCAAGGCCGAGAGAGAGAGAGAGGACAGAGACAGAGACAAAAACAGAGACACAGACAGACACAGAGAGACACAGACAGAGACAGAGTCACACACACACACACACACACACATACACACACACACACACACAGACTGACCAACAGACGACACAGATAATGCCAGGCCTATATCCCAGGCACTTGAAGAAAGCCGAATCAAAGTGGACACTTCTATCTTGTAACACACTGTGAAGCACTCATCTGCGTGCCCCAATTTCTCTGTCTGAATTATCAACTGCTTTCCTCAGGTCAATGCATCCTCACATCATAACCTCTATTCACCCCCCCCCCCCCCCTCCCCACACCCTTTTTTTCTTTCCATGTCTACATCCATGTAGAGGGGACGGGATAGCTCAGTGGTTGGAGCACTCACTCTCCCCCAGCTAAAGTTACGCAGCATCCAGTGTGGTTAATAATAATAATAATAATAATAATAATGTATGGAATTTATATAGCGCTGAATTTTGTAAAGCAACAAATCAAAGCGCTCAGATGATTTTTTATTTATTTAATATTTATGCGTGTGCATGCGGCTTTTTAAAATTTTGTCATCTGTTCCCACCGGCACACAATGGCTTACTCTTTCCAACAGCGGAACAGGATTCAACGTGTGCGCAAGATGTTCTGCATGCGTTCGCACACGGGGCCTCAGTTTATAGTCTCATCCGAAGGACTTTGACATTCAGTTCGATTTTTTTGTCAAACTGGGAAGAAAGGGTGAGGCTGGGGATTGAACCCAGAACCTCACGGTTTACTTGTTGGCAGGCAAACGTCTTAACCATCCTGCCACCTTCCTTCCTTACCACTTGGATGGGTGACCGTTTGTGCACCTTGGCTTCAGTACAGTGCCCCCAGTTCCCCCAGCTGTAAATGGGTACCTGCCCTCTTTAGGGTCAGGGAAGGTAAAGCAGCGAGGGAGAGGAGATGGGCGCTGCCCTCAATACGCTGGCCCCTAGAGAAGAGAAGTCTCTGACGCCTTGCTCCCCTATGACCTTCTAGGTTATGGGACACCTTTACCTTACTTTTCACATCCACGTTTCCTTGCATATGAGAGTGAGCTTTGCAAAATAATTTTGCTGGAGCAATTTAGTTTTTCTGTTGCTGTAACATTCTTTCACAAGCATTACATATATGTTGTACATGGGATCCCCCAAAGGGCTAGCACCCAGCCCAACACTCACAGTTTGATAGGTATGAGAGCAAGCAAGAACACCCAAGAACGGCCCATATGGCTCAATAATACAATTTTTCAAAATAAAATTCTAAAAAATTAACAGATTGCCAAGCAACATTTGACAAAAGGTACATTAAAAAAAAATAATGTTCAGGTAAGATGGCTTCCTTCAACATTAAATTATGGGATAACATCAATTATATCCTATTAAAACTTTTAAAAAAATAGCTCACAAACATAATCATAAACAACATTACAAGTTGATCCATACCAACCATTTCTTTCCCCCTCTTCCTCCACCCTTGCCCCACACGCCCCCCACCCCTACCCCCCTCCATCCCGACTCTCAAAGCATCATTTTAAATATTACTTCATTCAATATCTTTCTTTTTGTTTTTGCTTAGTAGGCTGTATAAAACCAGTCAAATGACAAGAGGGCTTTTAGGGAAGGGCCACATTCCTGCACGCAGTCAAGATCTTTGTCTAGCTAAAAGTTCTAAGGGGGGGAAAAAAAGAAAAGAGAAATATCATTCTGACCTAATCCATCCTTCTTTGTTTCTACGACTCCTTTGCTTTTAAGATTCCTGTGGGTTTTTTAGACATTGTTTTTGTTGTTGGCGTTGCTGTACATACCCCACTTTGGGTTTGTTTGTTGGTCTTTTGGGTGGGGGGTTTTTTTTGGGGTTTTTTTTTTTTTTTTTTTGGGGGGGGGGGGGGGGGTGTTTTTAAGGGGGAGGGTCAATCCTCTGAGGTTCACCAAAGGTGAGATTTTTGTGTATGCAACCGTCCCCCCTCCCCCTCCCATCCCCCTTCATTTAGGGAGCCACATTCTGACTTCTGGGACAGTGTATAAACACACACCTGTGTGTGCATGCAGGGTTTGGTGGGTTTTTTAATATTTTTTAAATTATTATCCATTCCTTCTGGGCATAATGGCCTACTCTTCCGAAAGGCATAACGTCTTTTTAACATGCGCACAAGATTTTCTGTGTGCGTTCACACACGGGGCCTCGGTTTATAGTCTCAGCCAAAGGACTTTGACATTCAGTTTGATTTTTTTGTTGTTGTAAAACTCGGAAGAAAGGGCCAGGCTGGGAATCGAACCCAGAAGCTCACGGTTTACTTGCTGACAGGCAAACGTCTTAACCATCCTGCCACCCTCCTTCTATGCTTTGTTGTTAAAAGACTCCTTAAAACATTCACTCACCTCTAAAACTGCTGCCATCTTGGAAAATACTCCTGAAAAGCAGAGAAAGAAACTTTTCATCTGAAATATAAACTGACAACCAGAAAAAAACACAAAAAAAACCCAACAACAATGGTTTGTTTGGGACGATGAGACAAGGAATGACTGAACAGCCAACTTTAATCTTGGTGTTTCAATATTTGAAAAACTGCACAGTTTTTTTTATTAAGACTTTAAGTCTAAACATGGAAACAACCCTGATGTGGCCTCTGTGTTTGGTGGGGCTATAAACATGACTGGATTGCAGTCCCATATAAAGAAATAATGCATAATGTGACAGCAATAGCTTGCAAGTTAAGGAAAAAAACAGTTTTGCCGAAATGCCACCTCTGTCTTATTTTGTCCATTAGAAAATGTTTAAAAACAGGTAGGTTTTTTTAGTAGAAAGTTTTGCTTACAGCACAAGATTTTCTCAATGGTGGTAAGTAAGCATGCCAACATTATACCGCACACGTGCCTATAGATGATTCCTCTCCTTGAATGCGTCTGTCCTTTACTTCTCTTCACTTTTGCCTGTCGTAAAACTCAAGCTTTTAAGTGTGATGGTGTGGTTATTAGGCTACCTCCCATGTGATCAGAGTGACGTGTTACTATATTTGGACACACCTGCAAATTGCGCAGCGCTCTGTTTCCTTGGGTGGTAGTTGAAAACCATCAATAGCATGCACTTCGCCTACATGGTGTAATGTAGTATTTATGCAGCCTCTTTATAGAGGCTACATCCTAACTGTAAGACTGCCTTGTACGTGAGGTCAAATATGTCCACTCTGTGTCAGTGGGATTCAATAATAATAATAATAATAATGTATGGAATTCATATAGCGCTGAATCTTGTAAAGCAACAAATCAAAGTGCTCAGATGACATTTAAAAAAAAAAAAATTTTTTTAAATTCAGGATAACGGAATAAGCACTCATGTGTTTTTTACATCCAGTCGCCGTGTGTATGCGGTTTTGTAAATTTTGTCATCTATTCCCACCAGCACGCAATGGCCTACTCTTTCGAAAAGCGGAACAGGATTTAACGTGTGCGCAAGATGTTCTGCATGTGTGTTTGCACACGGGGCCTCGGTTTATAGTCTCATCCAAAGGACTTTGACATTCAGTTCAATTTTTTTGTCAAACTGGGAAGAAAGGGCGAAGCTGGGAATCGAACCCAGAACCTCACGGTTTACTTGTTGGCAGGCAAACGTCTTAACCATCCTGCCACCTTCCTTTCCTTACCCGAGATTGATCAGAGAAGGGACATCAAATATGTCCACTCTGTTACATAAGTATTTACTAAACTCCTCCCCACCATTCACTGTCCCTATTCTCCTCCACCAAGCAGTAATGTTGTTCACCTGACAGCTTTGGAGACAGTGATGTGATTGGCATGTCCGCTGACTCCATAGTCGTCAAATGTCACAATCTGCAACACACATCAGGGGCCATGAAAACAATTCGTTATAATTACCTTTAATCTACTTTAAGCAAAAAAACCCAACAAAGTTGTGGTTTTTTTAGTTTACTTATTCTGATCAAACGTTTGTATAGTGATGCGCTGTGTATGAATGTGAGCATGGATGAATACATGTGTCTCCTATCTTTGGGTTTACAGGTGCAGTGTTGTGCGTGTGCGTGCGCATGGTGTAGCTGTGACATAAGTGCATGTGTGTGTGTGCTGAAAGCCTGGCCACTTGAGTACACATGAGCATGTCTGTGTACATCCATAGGTACAATCAGTGCATGGGTAAAACGTCCAATATCAAAGATGAATCTCAGTTGCAAGTTGTTTATTTCTCACAGGATTCAATTCTCACCAGCCAGCTAAGTGATGATAGTTACAGTCAGACGATTCTCTCATGCTGCAAACCGGGCTCTCGTGTCATTAGCTCATACAGGCAAAACAGCATTGAGATTGAATAAACATATGATTTATAGAACACATAAGAACCCCATAGCAATAGGCATGATCGCTGAACTGGAAAGAAGGGAATTTAAAAGAAGGTGGTCATTATAAGGAGGGGGAAGGGATAAAGATAGGAATTAAAAACTTACAAACTGAAACATGCATATATATATATATTAAGCAGAACATACTTGATATGATTAAGTCCTAAGCTTACTAGTGAAGGACTTATCGTGAGGACAAGTAAAGGTGCAGGTAAAGGTGTCCCATAACCTATGTGGATGTAGGGGAGCGAGGTGTCAGAGACCTCAACTTCTCAAGGGGCCAGCATATTGAGGGCAGTGCCCATCTCCTCTCCCTTGGTGCTTTACCTTCCCTGAAGGCAAGTACCCATTTACAGCAGGGTGAACTGGGCGACTGTACTGAAGCCAAGGCATGCATACAGTCACCCATCCAAGTGGTAACCAAGCTCGATGCTGCTTAACCTTAGCTGAGGAGAGTATTAGTAAAAATTGTTGAGGTGAGTACCGGTAAAAACTGCTAGATTATTAAGTACACACACACACACACGCATGTACATGCCCACCTACCCACCCACTCACCCATCCACCCACACACACACACCATCCACACATCCCCCCCCCCCCCCCACACCAAACAACCATCCAAACTCATACATGCTGAGGCTGAACTCTGTTGACTGCGGCAAACAGCTGTGATTCCAGGGTGCTTGTGTCCCACTCTGCCTTTGGGTCATCTGGTAAACGACTGCAACATGTCAAGTCAAGTCAAATTTTTATTTCCAGATGGTACATTGAATAAGCAATGCATCTGCTTTTTTTTTTTTTCCATCAAGCCATCTATCTAAGAACAAATTTCTTAATGATGATACTGTAGAACTACATTATTACAACCTTTACCAATAAAGTGTACCCATAAAAAAAAGAGGAAAACCAATAAAATATATACACAGGCAACACAACAATGTCGCAAACAGAAGGCAAAGGGGGAGAGGAGCTACAGTAGAAATACAAAGATAAAGACAGGCAACCGCACGCAAATCCAACAGGGGGGGACAGGATAGCCTAGTGGTCAGAACGTTGCACTCGCAATCTGACGACCCGGGTTCGATTCCCGTTCAAGGGGGATATTTTCCCCTGGAGTTAACATCAGTGCAGACTCCACTCTCCCCAAAAGTCTTTCAGATGAGACTATAAACCGAGGCCCTGTGAGCAAACGCATGCAGAACATCTTGCACACACGTTAAATCCTGTTCCACTTTTCGTAAGAGTAGGCCATTGTGTGCCGGTGGGAACAGATGACAAAATTTACAAAACCGCATACACACGGGGACTGGATGTAAAAAAGTACATATGTGCTTATTCCATTATCCTCGATATAAAAGATTAAAATAAAATAAAAATAAATTAAACATCAGTCAGCCAAGAGTGCTAAATCTAGTGAACCCCTTCCTTTTACCTAATCCAAGTGTGGTCAGTTCCTGCTATGATTTGCACCAGCTGGGCTGGGATGGGATGGAATGAATAGCAGCTGAGAGCAGCTGAAAGTGGGGGAAACTGACAGCTTTGAGACTGTTGTCAAGTGAAGTCAAGTCATCCTTAAGGTGAGACTATGAACCATGGCCCCTTGTGCGAACGCACACAGAACATGGTGCGCGCACACGTTAAAACCTGTTCGGCCTTTCAGAAGAGTAAGCTTTATGTTCCGGTAGGAACGGATAATAAGATTGACCAAACTGTATGCACATAGGGACTGGATGTAAAAAAAAGTACATGGTTGCTTCAATGTTGGACCTATTTATCGTTTATTGTTTACTTTTTTCAAGGCCTAGATGTAAAAAATTGTACAATGTTTCTGATATTTTATCCCAACATAAAATTAGCTGTTCAGTGAACACCAGCTATCTTTTGAAAAACGGAGATAAAATAAAAATTAAACTTGAAAATTACCTGTTATTATAATTTTCATGGTTTGCATCTGTTGTTTTTTTTAAATTGACCGATTACCTGTTGTTATCTTTTTTTACAAACCACTTGTTTTTTTGTTGTTGTCTTTTTCAAATCACCTGTTTTGTTTTTTTCACAAATCGCCTGTTGTTTTCTTTTATTTTACAAATCACCTGTTGTTTTCTTTTCCAAGGGTTTATATATATATATATATATATATATATTTGACACCTGTTATTACCTTTTAATGATTCAAATTTGTTTGTTTTTTACAAGATTCAGCGCTATATAAATTCCATATATTATTATTATTATTAAATGTAATATTCACCAGTCATCTTTTTCAACGTCTACACTGCTTCACTAATTACCTGTTGTTATGTTTTTCATAAATTCAACAATTACTTCTCTAACACATCTCGCCATCTGTTGTCACTTTAAAGTTCACTACACCCAGTTGTTCTTTTCTGCTTCTTTTTTTTCTTTCTTTTTTACCTTTCACACTACCCCTACATTATATAAGGAAGAGAACCCCTCTTTCCCAGTACACATGCCCTGTGCGCATTTATATGTTACCCTAACCCAGTAGTGGGTAATACAGAAGGAAGGGTCAGTAGATGGTTGGTCACCCTATAGCGGGTTACCCGTAGGGAAAAGGTTTAAAAGCGTAAAAAGACAGGCCTGCTAACTGACCTGTTGTTGACAACGGCCACATGCTCAGCAGGGACGCCCAGATGCTGACAGCTTTTGAGGATTTCCTTCTCCCTGACCTTCCCTTGCCCGTAGTAGTTCCCTGAAAACACACAACGCAAGCACTACACATACAATACATGGATGCTGACAACTCATTCAGTCCTTGTCTCCATCACGACACATTATCAACATGATGTACCCAGGAGACGGGATAGCTCAGTGGTCAGAGCCCTCGCTTTCCCCCCAGCCAATGCTAAGCAGTATGGAGCGTGATTACCAGTTGGATGGGTGACCGTTTGTGTGCCTTGGCTTCGGTACAGTCCCCCAGTTCATCCAGCTGTAAGTAAATGGGTACCTCCCTCTTTAGGGTCAGGAAGGGTAAAGGAGAGGAGATGGATGCCGCCCTTTAAAATCCTGGTCCCTGGAGAAGTGAGGTATCTGAATCATCTGATGCCTCACTGAGTTACTCCCCTACGACCACATAACTTACGGGAACACCTTTACCACCACCTTAACCTTTACCCAAAACTATATGCTTTTCTACATTACACTTTACAGCTTGTTTTCATACCTTTCCCATGTCATTCTCAAAGACCTCTCCATAATATTGATTATTAATTTATTTAGATTTGGTTTGAGAGAATGATGTCTATTCAGTATTCAGAAAAAAGCGTATTACTGTGCACAGAAATGCTTAAAGCTGCTAGCTGATATAGCATTCTTTTTACAAAAAATAATAATAAAAAAAAGATAAATAAGCAACAAAATCCCCAAACCACACAATTTTTTTTGGGCAGCTTTTAAAAATTTTGTTCTGATTAACAATATTTTCACTGTGACAGTTATCACAAAAGCAGTGTGGGTTATCACTTCAGAAACATTTACTTTACATACTATATTTGTGGAAAATCATTTTAAGTTCCTTAGAACACATGGTGTTTTTTTCCTTGCATACATGCATGTATACATACATAACACGTAATACTACAGTCATGTATCAGAAGTACATGCAAAGAAAAATGCAATGAAGATATATATGATACTATATATATATATATATATATATATATATATATATATATATATATATTATATATATATATATACTATATTATATATACAATGCCATGCACCTTCGTCAGAATTCATTCCTCTTGAGCAGATGGAAGATTCATCCTAGCCAGTTCAAAACTGTGCCTGCATGATCATACTAAATGTGTGTGTGTGTGTGTGTGTGGTGTGTGTGTGTGTGTGTGTGTGTGTGTTGCTTGGATATTATGTCTGTTCACTCAAAGTGACATTAGATGATGGGAAGGCAAGGGGGGGTGAAGGAACTTAAGTTGATGGATGTGTGCATCGAAATGGATAATTGTTAATGTTATCTATTCCTAAATAACTTTCTGTATGGAAAAGGGCTAAACAATGAAAACAATTAAAATGAGAACTGCTACTTTAGCTTATAACTATAACAAATGTGTGTGTTTGTGTGTGTGCACGTGTGTACATACATGCATGTGCGTGTATGTGTGTTACTCTGTGTGTGTGTGTGTGTGTGTGTGTGTGTGTGTGTGTGTGTGTGTGTGTGTTACGAGGCAGAACAGTGCGAGAACACACACACACACACACACACACACAACCACACCATACCGTTGGTCAGACACAAAACGTGAACGGCTGACGGTCGAGTCCCGGAACTAGATCCAGTTAGTGAAAGTAAGAAAGGGGAGAAAAACATGCATTCGTCGTCTGGATGGGCTGTGATCAATAACACTGGTCTTCCGCTGCTTACAGGTTGTAAACTCCTCTTCAGTTTTGTACCAAATAGCAGAATTGAAATGTACAGTATAACGGACACAAATATATGCACTAAAATAAGTGTTTTTAAGAGTTCGATTACACCGTAGCCGGCCAAACTTCCCCACGTCAACGCCATTTTGAAGTTTGGTATTAAGAGTCGTTTCCCCTTATACGGATACTTTCGTTTTCGAAACGATATAATAGAACAAAGCAATTAATAATACCGAGTCGTGCTTGTTTGTGTTGCACGCTTCGTTTTCATTTGCGTTTTTTTGTTTGTTTTGTTATGTTTTGCTTTATCTTTTATTCTTTTTCAATTGATTTTTAAAAATATTATTTTAGTTCATTTTATTCTACTTTTATTTTGTCTTATTCTATTATTAAGTGTGTCCATACTGAGACAATAATTATTTATTAACTCTGTCAAGAACTAAGTAATCATAGTATGAATATATCGAAGAATCTGGAACATGCACATAATATGCTGTTTGGAAACTTTAGCATTCCATTAGTGCTGCAACACTTGTAATTAGATGTAAAGTAAATTGCTACCGATTAAATCAATATTAACGCATACACACACGCAAGGATGCACGCATACACGCATGATCGCATGCACGCACGCCCCCCCCCCCCCCCTCCCAATCAATATTAATGCATACACGCACGCAAGGATGCACGCATACACGCAGGATCGCACGCACCCACCCCCCATCCCATCCCCCACACACTCTTCGAGGATTAAAAAATAACATTCTCTCAACTCAGTCTTATCATTGAATCTGCAGCCTCCGAATCATTGATGGAGGCACGTGTGCACCTGTACATGTGAGTGCGCGCGCTGTGTGTGTGTGTGTGTGTGTGTGTGTGTGTGCGCGCGCGAGAGAGAGAGAGACAATGACAATGACAATGACAAATTCTTTTATTTCGAGGATAATGAATAAGCACCCATGTGCTTTTTTACATCCAGTCCCCGCCCGTTAGGGATACATCTTAATAATAATAACCCAATACTTATACAGTCTCGCAATAAAAACAAGGGAAATAACCCTTTTCAAAACAGCTCCCCCCCAACAACCCTCCCCCCCCCCCCCCCCCAAAGCAAGCAATTAAAAGAAAATCCTAGGAATACCCCACCCCTACCCCCACCCCCCAAAAAACCCTAACCAAAACAAACAAACAAACAAAAGAGAAGGAAAAACCAAACCAACAAAAGATGATAAAAAAGAGAAAAACAGACAAACAACAACAACAAGAACAAGAGCAACAACAAAGCCAAGAAAAATAACACAACCAAACTTAATAAGTCATAAAGATAAACATCTACACATTGTCAAATGGTACACATACTTATTACACATAATTATAAGATATTGAAATAGGGCACTCATTAAAACTTAAGTACAGAGGCAAGTCCAATAAAGTATTGAAAATATAAAAATATGAATCCTTCATCAGGATATACTATGACTATAAGCAGGACGATAAAAGGTGAGAGAGAGAGAGACAGAGACAGAGAGTGTGTGTGTGTGTATTTCAGAGATAATATCCAATATATAAATCCCAAAACAGTATGCGATCCCATCAACACTCATTTTAGATGATACTCGTTTCAAATTATATGTCATGGTAATGAAATAAATTTAATACCCATACATCCACACAATAAAAACAAGAAACAAACCAAGAAGAAATTAAAAACTATACAGTCGTTTAGGGAGAGAATATGGGTGGGTGAGTGAGTGAGTATGTGTGTGTGTGTGTGTGTGTGTGTGTGTGTGTTTGAGCGCGCGCGCGCGCGCGTGTGTGTGTGTGTGTGTATGTGTGTGTGTGTGTGTGTGTGTGTGTGTGTGTGTGTGTGTGTGTGTGTGTGTGTGTGTGTGTGAGTGTGTGTGTGGGGGTGGGGGGGTGGGGGTGGGGTGTTTCAGGGATAATACTAAATATTTAATACTCACATAGCACACGATCAACACAAACACTTTTTAATTATGTTCATGCAAATTGAATGTCATGGTAATAAAATAAGTGCAATACCCATACACTCTCATAATAAAGAGGGGGGAAAAGCCAATAAAGTCATAAAAAGAACATCTACACATTGTAAGTAATAGAAACAAATTCTTTTTTTCCAGGATAATGAATAAGTATTCATGTTCTTTTTTACATCCAGTCCCCGCCCATGGGGTCACATTTAAAAATGCACTCAGTACTCATACTTTCAAGCAGAAAAAGCAAAGGGAAAAAACTTTTTTTTAAAGAAAAAGAGAGAAGAAGAAAAAAAACAAACAAACAAACAAACAAACAACCCCAGACGAGCAAAAGACAAAACATACCCCAGAACCACCCCCCCCCCAAAAAAAAAAAACAAGAAAAAAAAACAAACCAAAAAACAACAACAACAACAAAAAAGCAGACAAAAACACCCTTCCAAATAAACAAACAAAAAACAAGAAAAAGAGAGAGAGAGAGAGAGAGAGAGAGAGAGAGAGAGAGAGAGAGAGAGAGAGAGAGAGAGAGAGAGAGAGAGTGTATATCTATGTATGCGTGCGTGTGTGATTGTATTGTATTGTATTGTATTGTATTGTATTGTATACCACTTTAAGTCACGGCAGATTTGGCTGCATGGAAAATCAGGCTACTCTACCCGAGGATGCCGTGTCGCCATGAGAACAACACTCAGTTGTTGTTGTTGTTGTTGTTGCTGCTGCTGCTTCTGCTGCTTCTGTTGTTGCTGCTGCTGCTGCTTCTGTTGTTGTTGTTGTTGCTTCTGTTTCTGTTGTTGTTCTCGTTGTTGTTTGCTGCTGCTGCTGCTGTTGTTGTTGTTTATTGTTGTTGTTGTGCTGCTGCTGCTGCTTCTACTGCTGCTGCTTCTGTTGTTGCTGCTGCTGCTTCTGTTGTTGTTGTTTGCTGCTGTTGTTGTTGTTGTTGTTGTGCTGCTGCTTCTGTTGTTGTTCTTGTTGTTTGCTGCTGTTGTTGTTGTTCTTGTTGTGCTGCTGCTGCTGCTTCTGTTGCTGCTGCTGCTTCTGTTGTTATTCAAGCTATATTGTTGTTCAAGCTATGGGTTCTTTCACGAGCACTTAAAATGCGTGCATGTGTGTGTGCGTGCATGTCTGCGTGCGTGTGCACGTGCGCACACGGACGTGCATGTGTGCCCTTTTGATCCTGAGACATACCTTTACCACCTCAGTTTTCGTCTCTTCACTAATATAATAGGCTCCAACAACCTAAGCTAAACCTGATTCTTATTTATTTATTTATTTATTTTGATTCTGTTCCTCACTTCTACATCGGTAACTGAATCCTGGCAGGAGATGTCGAAGAGTGTGCGATACTATCTCATCCCGTGGTCTGTATCCTTGTTCTTGTGGTCTGCTGCCAAAGTCCAAGACTTCAATCCGATTCCAATCCAATCCAATCCAACCAAAATTAATCCAAACAGAGGCCGTATGGGGACTGTCATCTCGTAAGGTTTTAAAATAATCTCAAATTAAAACTGTGAGATTATTTACAGATTTGAAATAGGGTTTAAAATCAGCTCTTCTGTCGTTCCTTGTGTCAAGGTCCTGGCCAGCCATGTATGTTTGTCCGTCGTGTTCGACGATAACCTCCAAAACAGCAGAGGAGGCAGCTGCTGTTTTGGAAACTGGGCAGAAATTTGATTCTAGTGGAGATGTCTTGCCCACAGTACATCCCCACTCTCTCGGCCAAGTGGGCATAAGGACAGTCAGCGTTGGAGATGTTCTCCAAAGGCCAACCAGCCCCCAGGGCTGCAGCACATAAGGACTGTGCGAGTCAAGCCTCCTAGTCAGAGAGTCATAGTCGATCACTAAAGACTAAGTCATAAGAGTCAAAATAAGGACGGTCACCGCGTGGTGGGAGAACCACATAAATGATAATTACATTAATAATATTAATAAGAAAACATGAGATACAGGGAAAACCCGAATTCTCAAAACCAACCTTGGTCCAAGCCTCACGGGTATGTATATAGGAGTATTGAGTTATCGTATCTGTACATATCGTAGACATCGTATCTGCACAGTTTTAAATTTAATTTTATTCTTTTATATCGAGGATAATGGAATAAGCACGTATGTGCTTTTTTACATCCAGTCTCCGTGTGTATGCGGTTTTGTGCATTCTGTCATCTGTTCCCACCGGCACACAATGGCCTACTCTTACAAGAAGCGGAACAGGATTTCAATGTGTGCGCAAGATGTTCTGCGTGCGTTCGCCCACGGGGCCTCGGTTTATAGTCTCATCCGAAGGACTTTGGGGAGAGTGGAGTCTGCACTGATGTTAACTCCAGGGGAAAATATCCCCTTGAACGGGAATCGAACCCGGGTCGTCAGATTGCGAGCGCAATGTTCTAACCACTAGGCTATCCCGTCCCCCACATATATCTATGTGTCCTCTCCTGTAGGGGTGCAGGGGACCTGTCAATAATCATAAATAACATCTAACATCTCCATCTTCTGGAAATTCTGTGCTTGGAATTCCATTTTCTATCCCTCTCTTTGTTTCTGACTTTTTCTTGTTTTCTTCCTGTCACCTCCTTCTTGTCTTTTTTCTGCCTTCTTGGTCCGTTCTCCTTTTGTTTGTTTCTGTTTCTAGTTTTTTCCGGCAAGAG
The DNA here is from genome assembly GCA_028751875.1 of Rapana venosa. Taxonomy (NCBI): domain Eukaryota; kingdom Metazoa; phylum Mollusca; class Gastropoda; order Neogastropoda; family Muricidae; genus Rapana; species Rapana venosa. The sequence continues at coordinate 9,357,797 of CM054157.1, forward strand.
CTCTGAAGCTAACCAATGGTGAGATTTTGCGGATGCGACCGTTTTTGCCCACCATTAAGGTAGCCGCATTCCGACTTGGGGGGATGATGTCTAAACACAACACCAGTGTGCATGCGGTTTTATTTTGGTTTTGTTTGCTTCTTTGGGGGTTTTTTGTTTGGTTGTTTGTGTTAAATTTGCAGTATTGAACTGTGTTTGTCTACAGACAGTATCAACTTCTACCATACCCATGGTTTTTGTTTTATCAGCTTATTGATTGATTGATTGATTTATTCTTTTATATCGAGGAAAATGGAATAAGCACTTATGTGCTTTTTTACATCCAGTCCCCGTGTGTATGCGGTTTTGTAAATTTTGTGATCTGTTTCCACCGGCACACAATGGCCTACTCTTCCGAAAAGCGGAACAGGATTGAACGTGTGCGCAAGATGTTCTGCATGCGTTCGAACACGGGGCCTCGATTTATAGTCTCATCCGAAGGACTTTGACATTCAGTTCGATTTTTTGGTCAAACTGGGAAGAAAGGGCGAGGCTGGGAATCGAACCCACAACCTCACAGTTAACTTGTTGGCAGGGGAACATCTTAACCATCCTGCCACCTTCCTTACAGGATTGTCTCCCCAAAACAGAGCTGACAGGGAGAGAGAGAGAGAGAGAGAGAGAGAGAGAGAGAGAGAGAGAGAGAGAGAGAGAGAGAGAGAGAGAGAGAGAGAGAGAGAGAGAGAGAATGACAATGACAATGACAATGA
>CM054157.1:9378545-9383545 GCA_028751875.1 Rapana venosa
CGAGGTCACGTACTACTCACGTAGTACATTTTATACTAAAACCAGAGCGACATAAATAAAAATCCAAAAACCAAACTGTGGTCTCATGTGCAACAGGCAAAACCGACATAAAATGGCCTACTTTTCCGTGACCGTTTGCGCGCCTTGGCTTCAGTACAGTCCCCCAGTTCACCCAGCTGTAAATGGGTACCTGCCTGGATCAGGGAAGGTAAAGTAGCGAGGGAGAGGAGATGGGCGCCGCCCTCAATATGCTGGCCCCTTGAGAAGTTGAGGTCTCTGATGCCTCACTCCCTTACGACCACATAGGTTATGGGACACCTTTACCTTTACTTTTCCATAATGCGGAACATGTTATTAACGTGTGTGCGCAAGATGTTCTGCTTGTTTTCGCACACAGACCTTGGTTTATAGTCTCATCTGAGGGACTTTGGGGTGGGTGGGTGGGGAGTAGAGTCAGTCGTGATGTTAACTGCATAGGAAAAAAATTCCTCTCAGTGGTGGATAACCAACCCCCAGACGGTCAGATCACGAGTGCAACGTTCGAACTATTAAGCTAGCCTGGGTTCGTGCCACGACCAAGGGGGATTTGTCCACTGGAGTTATCATCACTACTGACTCCACTTCCCCGAAAGTCCTTCGGATGAGACTATAATCCGAGTTCCCGTGTGCGAACGCGCGCAGAATATCTTGCGCACAAGTTAAAAAATTCTGTCCTGGCTTTCGGAAAAGAAGGCCATTCGTGTTGGAAAGAACGGACCACAAAAATATAATATGAATAAACGCATGCGCACTTGTGTCGTGTTTAGATACCATCCCCGAAGACGGAACGCAGCTACCTTAATGGTGGGTTAAAAAACATCCAGTGCATAGGCAAAAATCTCATCAATGGTAAACTTCAGAACTCTAGCCAAAGAACGGAATTATTTTTTTATAAGCTTTAACCGTGCAGTCTGTTTCTAAGGAAAAGCGCTTTCTATAGTGAAAGTTTGCTGAATGTATCATTTTCTTTAAGAATTGCGTAGCTGCTAGATCTAGATCTATACTTATTGGACTTTAAAACAAAGCGTTTTCTTTGTTGTCGCTTCATCCTGACATTAGAATAGGCCAACACACTGTTTTGTGTGTGTAGCATTTTTAAACTGTTGTTACAAATTGTTACCCTCCTCCATGCCTTTAAAATTAGTAGATGATGGGTTGAGAGAAATTAAACTGAAGCATGTGTGTGTGTGTGTGTGTGTGTGTATCAAACACATGACGTTCTTAATCAAATCTCAGACAAAATGACGTCAAACGTAGCCTTTTAGTCCCAGACAGGAAAACAACTGCGTCATGCCATTTCACTGTGTGAGATTGTCAGATCTACTGTAGGACTGTGCAGTAAGGTGAGGAAAGTGTTTTCGCCAAGAGACAGACAGGAGTCCACTTGTGGCTTGTGGGCACTCTGTCCGGGTTAGTGGGGGGATACCGTGCCAGTAGGGGTAGCAAGTGTGACCAGGGGTAAAAAACAACAACAACCACAAACAAACAAACAAACAAAAAACCTAGAGGGTGCTTGGTGGAACTAGAATAATGGTGCACTGAAAGCTGTTCTCTGTTCAACATGGTCGCTGGAGTCTCTACCACTTCAAGTGCAAACAGGTGAGAGTTGGGACGGAGCTGAGCGATCACACGTGAAAAGCGGGATCAGATGATGACGACGTTGGTATCCACACTGCCGTCATGACTGGTTTCCCACAAGACAGTGGAGAAATCGACACCTCAGGGGGGAGAGAGCCATTTTTCCGGAGGATTATAGATGGTATTGCCACAATAGTATGAGCAATGAACACCCCACGGTAAAAGGTCAGTCCGCCAAAGGCCCCAGCCACAACAGTAAAAAAGGTCAAGGACAAACACTTCTGCATGCTCAAAACCTAGCCAAAGCAGAATCAGAGCATGCTGAGAAAAAGTCTACCACCAAGTCACAGCCTCAGCTTGGATCTAAGAAGAGACAGCCCAAAAGTCGTTTTAAAACTGACTCTGCCTGCAAGCAGCCCAAACAAAGGCCAAAGAAGAAGAACGTTGTTTCCCAGAAGGAGGAAGAGGCAAACACTGAAAAGGTCTCTGATGACGATATAAAAGAAGATTTCACAGAAAATGCTGTTGAGGAGAAAGCAGCTAAACGTCACCGGCAGAAAAGAATCCACCAGTTAAAGAAACCCCTCTCACAGCTTTGTTTGTTTGACAGCCCTTACACCATACATAATGACAGACAAAGGAGAAAATTCACAGGCTTTCTGTCAGAACAATTGCTCCAGTCTGAAGAGGTCTGCATAAAGTCAAATGTAGGATCAAACGACAGCCTTCATGCTCTATCAACAGAGACACCTTCATGTTCTTTGTCAAACGAACTGACCTGCAGAAATGAGCTGACGCCTTGGCATCTATGTGGTTGTCCTATGGCACATGAAGCGCTTCGTGTCAAGTCTGAAACAAGAAATGCAGAGAACAGCAAGCTCTCTTCTTCTAGCATGCACCTAAGACGTTCAGATACTCAGTGCAGAGACAAGTTGATCTCCACGCCCAAGAAATGGTCTCAGCTGTCCTGTGGAAAGTCGTACTTTAAAAAGGGCCAGCAACTCTTTTCAGGCAAGAAAATCAACACGCCCATAGCCACTGAGTTTGGAGATCCCAACAGGCGAGGACCGCCATGGCCAGAAGCAGCTTACCACCCTCACAGGACTTATCCTGCCTATAAATGTACCCCATACTTACTTCCCACCCAGTCCCTGGTCAAGCATTCAGCAGCTTCGCCCCTCCAGCAGACTGGGGCGGTCAAAGTGAAGAGCGTTTTTCAACCTTCTCTTCTCTACATGAAGTTGCTGCATATTGTTAAGGACTCCTCTTTCCAGCATAAATCGGAACCATTTGAAGCCTGTTCTGCAAGCGAATGCCACACAGATCATCAGGATTCAACATCAACATTGAGCTTAGTTAATTCCCATCCAGCTGCTGACCCGTCCACAGGACAATGCAAAATGCTTTCCCTAGGAAATACAGTCGATAAAAATGGAAGTGCGCATGGGATGAAAAATTCCCCATTCCAAGAAGACAGGGAAAACAAAGAGCAACACAGCATTGGCAAAGACGCAAACACGGTAAAGGAAGAGTTTGATCAAGGCATAGAACCAACAAACCAATCCCCAGATGCACATCAGTCATCTTCATCATCATTAATTTCCATTGTGGAGACTTTTTCTGCCACTGACAGAAAAGATGATAGTTTTTGCGTCACTAAGACAGGCAATCCAAGCCCCAACTCCATAACATGTTCTGGACATGAAGAAACAGGAAAGAAACCCAGCATTAGAACTTCCTTTGACAGTGTCCTGGGTAACCTGGAATCGAGCTCCCATGATCATGAAGCGAAAGCTGAAAATTGTAAAAGAAAGTCTCATAGCTCAGTACAGTACAAGACTGAGGAACGTTTAGGACCCAAAAATCTGGCCACCAACATACCAGGCACACATAAACACAGTTGGGGTTTGTCAGAGCGCATGAAGCTGGAGGCTGCAACTGCTGTTTCACTAAAACCATCTCTTGCCATAATTAAACATCAAGAAAAGTTAGACACCCACGTGACTAAAACTACCGCCAGCAGAAGTAAGAAATGGCAAAAACGATCTCAGCATGGAGATGGAAAATTGACCAAGCGAACTCTGTCTGAAATATTCCGTCAGCTGCGAGAAAAAGGCTGTTTAGTCAATAATTGCCAAAAGTGCAGCCAGCAATCTAACTCAGTGGGAAAACACCAGACACTTGGGAATGTGCATCAGACGTCCTCATTACACAGAACCAGCAAAGGGCAGAAGCAGTCTCTCAGGGATCCTTCTGCTGGTGAGGGGCATCAAAGAAGGAATGGCAACAAAGCAAAACACAGAAGGGTGGCAACTTCAAACACTGTTTGTTCAAAAGCTGTCCCCAGGAACAAACCTCAACTTCGACAACAGTCACAGAGCTTACATAAAACAGTGTGTGATCACGACTCCTCGGTAAACGAGTCTCACTTTGAAACAAACCAGCAAAAAATCCAGAATGAGATCAGGTCATATTTGAACATGCAAAAAGCTATAGACTCTAAACGTAGTTTGTTGATATCAAATTCTGTGACAGGGTTCAGAAAAGAAAATGAAGAAGAGTGGAGGCCTGGACACTGTCTGACAACAAGGAATCCAAAGGATGGGCAAGATGACTGTTCTGACCAGGAAGTAGAGGCAGACCCCGAGTCATCCCTTGAGGGTTTGAGATTGAGTAAAGAGGATAGAACAGAAAGGCTGCAAGATGTAATACAAGTAGCAACATCCAAACGCTGCATCAACTCAAACCAACTGAACGCAACAGCTCAGCAGAATTGTTCAGAAGAAAAAGCTCAGGATTCTCAAAGAATCCATGTCGCTAAAGACTCGCCATCAACTATCAGACCACTATCAGGCTCAGTAAATTTACCGCCTCCACCCCCAAATTCACCCATTTTGCAATCATCCACTCAGCCTGTCAAGAAAAAATGTACTGCATATCGATTCAAAGGAAAATGCACAAGAGCAGAACAGCCCCTGCGCCTGGCAAAAATCGAATTACACGAAAGCTTGCGTTTAGGCTGCGTCATGAGTGGACTTCAAAGTGTCAAAAGCGCCTCTTCCTCACAATCTGCTACGCCAAGGACCCAAGCGGTCAAAAGAAGTCCCCAAAAGCTGGATGATTACCTGCTAAGCCGACTACTGCACGCTAGAGCACGCTCGTATTTGGACAGGTCAAGGGCAGCTGCAGGTGAGAGGCCAATCCGAGGGTCAAGCAGGTCTCTCTATCACCCCTGCACCCCCAGGTCTACCAAGAAGTCAGTGAAGGTCCTTTGTGCTCCGGTGCTGCTATTCGCACCCACTCACAAGAAGGCCGCAAAGCCAGCCAAGGCCAAGGCCGGGCAGCTGACAGATACACCCTCGCTGTCAGCGTTGCCTCGTGAT
>CM054157.1:9388545-9391045 GCA_028751875.1 Rapana venosa
CAATATCATCTGCCAACAAAAGAATAAACAATTCTAAATCCCCATAAGAAATTGTAGCACCATGCCTTCCATTTGCAATAACTTCCGCAGTTAGTTCATTGATGAAAAGAGAAAACAACACAGGGCTACATACATCACCTTGTTTTACTCCAGAAGTACAGTTTATACAATCTGTTAGTTGTGCACCACTTCGAACTCTACTTTTCACAGTATCATACATGCTATGAATACATTTATATAATTTACCTTTTACTCCATTTTTCAACAGTATAGGCCACAACAGATGTCTATTTACAGTATCTAAAGCTTTTTCAAATCAATGAAAGCTACATAGAGCTTTCGATTCAAAGAAAATTGTTTTTGAACTAAGGCAAGAAGCGCAAACATATGGTCAGTAGTAGAATAACCTTTCTTAAAACCAGCCTGATGGTCACCGGTGATATTATTACATTCTACCCACTCCTGTATTCTTTTGTTAATGATAGTACTAAATAGCTTGCTACTTATGTTACTGAGAGAAATACCCCTATAATTATTCGGATTATTGACATCGCCCTTTTTAAACAATGGTAAAACAATAGATTCAGTCCAGCTCTTTGGATAGATACCCTTATCAAATAAAGCATTGAAAAATAGCCTGTAAGAGAGAGAGAGAGAGAGGGGGAGGGGGGGGCAGGCACTTATATGAATTGCCTTTTTTTCTCTCTGCTGCTTTTTCTTCTGTGACGTTCCAGTCAAGTTGTTCCTACCTCGCTCATCTCGGTCTCTCCGCCCTAGCCATACCCTTAGTTTGTCTTGTGGCATCTTCAAAGTCAGAAGTCTACAGGGAGCTCAGCAATCAAGCTCATCAATCAATGTCAGGCCACTGTGGGGCCACCAGCCAGACGGGCCCTGCAATGCAGCTGGACCATTTCGATGGCGTTCACTGGTGTTTTGTATGTGCTAACAGATATACAATAATTCTGTTTTCACAGACACGTTTTGTAACCCAACCTTCTTCAATTCACACATACAAATCTTCACGTCTGCACAAAGTGACTTTTAACACGAAAAATCCCCACAGGACTATTGTCTACACCACTCTTGCGTCTAACCTCGAACAGCAGAGATCCTCCTGCCTTTTTATGGTAAAGCATGCGGGTAACAAAAATGACTTGTATAGGAGAGCAAGAGGACAGCTGGGCTACCTCTGATGCACAGCATAAGGATCACTGCTGGGAGTCAAGTTAGCCTTCGTGTTGCATTGCATTGTATTGCACTGTACTGCATTGTATCATAATTATTGTATATCACTTGAAGTCACCGCAGATTTATCTGCCTGAAAGTCAGACTGCTCTCCCTGGGGAGAGCGTGTCACCACAAGAGCAGCGCCACCCATTTAAAAAAACAACAATAAACTTTTCCTGTGTGCATTGTACTATGTATTTGGTTTCCTATTATAGTAGCTTTTTGCTACATAATTTTACCAGAGACAACGTCCTTGTTGCCATGGGTTCTTTTACTTGCACTACATAAGTATTGCGCACAGGACCTCGGTTTATCGTCTCATCCGAAAGACTAGCACCCAAACCACCACTCACGATCTAGTGGATGGGGGGAAAAGTTTTGGGCACAAACGGGGATCGAATCACCACACATTCGAAACCGGGACTTGTCGCTTTCGAGGCAGGAGCGTTATCTCTAGACCACCAATCCATTATTTTCTTTATTAATTTTCTTCCAGGAAACTGCCACGACACATGTGTCCGTGCAGTAAGATGTCGGCTGGATGTTCGTGGTTACCATCATGGGTATATATAGTTTTGGTCGGTCGGATGGTTTGAATAGTTTTGATATGAATTATCAGACTTTTTAGTGCTCTTAGTCATTCTTATCCACAGTCAATCACAAGAACAGCATTGCACTGGACCCCAGAAGGAAGGAGAAAGAAAGGAAGACCAAAAGCAACGTGGAGAGACTGTAGAAAGTGAGATGAATGCCATGCAGCACTCTTGGGGATCAGTGACTAGGTTGGCCCAGGATAAGCAGGAGTGGAAGCGCTTTGTTGCTGCCCTACACACCACTGGGTGTAATGGTTAATGAATGAATGAATGAACTCATTCTTATACGGGTCCGAGTGTATTCGAGAGTGAATGGCAAAACTGGGACCATTCAGTATAACTTCGTTACTTTACTGGTGTGAATTGAATTAAAGTGAAGCTCAGCTTGCTTCTCTTACCCTACCTCAGCTTCAGAACCCGATGGAGCCATGGATATACAATAACATTAACAGGAACCGTAGTGTACAGTGTGCCTTGTGACTTAGTCACAGACCTACCTGAGACTTTCCCTCACATATCTGTCCCTAATTTTCAACAGCATCCTTCACCTCCTAAATGTGTTCCGAGTGTGTGTGTGTGTGTGTGTGTGTGTGTGTGTGTGTGTGCGTGCGTGCGTACGTGCGCGCGCATGGATTTGAAATCTGTTGTTCATTATGTTTAAGGGGAGTTGCATGCGTGTA
>CM054157.1:9398545-9433545 GCA_028751875.1 Rapana venosa
TAGACCAAAGATAAAGTGTTACAATATGTAGAGAACGTGTGTGTGCGTGCGCGCGCGCGCGCGCGCGCGCGTGTGTGTGTATGCGTGCGTGCGTGCATGCGCGTGCGTGTGTGTTTACCTATTAGTGTCTGTGCGCGAGATAAAAGAAAAAAAAATACAAAGAAATTAGGGGGGGGGGGGGGGGGGGAAGTTGGCATTGAACAGCTTAAACTGCAGCAAGAACCTATCACAGTGTGTGTGTGTGTGTGTTTGAGCGCGCGCGAGCGCGTGCGTGCGTACGTGCGTGCGTACGTGCGTGTTTATGTGTGCGTGTGCGCGCGAGTGTGCGTGTATATTATATGGTGTATGATATGGTCAATGCACTGAATGCGTGCAGTATCACAGGAATTTTTGTTTATCCAGACTGGCTTGTTGTGGACCATTTTGTTGTTGTTTTGCCAAGATAAAGTAGACACCTAGTGAGAATACAAATACTTTTCTTTTTCTCCTTGCAAACATTTTTTCCCCAACAGGTTTTGGTATGTCAGATAAAAATACAAACTGGCTGATACGAGTAACTTGAGAGATTTGTGCAGTCATCGGACTTTTGGAGAGGAATTACTGTAGTTCCAAAATAACCTTAAAAAAATAAATCTGTGCTGAGTGTTTGTTATTAGAAGTGATTTCTTTGTGATTATTCGCTTGAGAATGAAAAATCAAATGATTGTCACGCAAGCCTGCACCAATCTATCTTATATTCCTAAGTAGATTGTCGGGAGAGGGGGGCAGGATCATAATGTGTTAAAGCACAAAGAATCTAACTCTGATCTCAATCACTTTTTCCTGCTTTTAGATAAAACATGACGGATGTGAAAGATGCACGTGCGTGAAAATAATGATGCCCTTTGCGATACGATGATGTAAAATAGATTACGGTATAAGAAGTGGATGGTCCTAGGATTCACTCACACACACCAGCACACACTTAGGCCTACCTGTCTTTCAGCAATGAATAGGGCGAACGCCGCAAATCTGGAATTTTCACATTCACCAGTACCGGATCTGTCTTTTTCTTGGTCCATTTTTTCCTCACAATACACTGTTTCTTATAGTCAGAAATGTAATCTCTGATCTCCAGACCGTGGCGGAAAACGTAAGCACGGCTTTGACGGCAGATCTGGCTTTGAACATCCTTGGCTTTAGATTTAGGCTGTAATTCCTCCACAGATCTGCCTCTCGATGCGATGGTTGGTAGATGATAGGTGACCTGCGTAGATTCTCGTCTGGGTCTTGCAGGCTGGGGAACAGCCCCGTGAGAAGAGTCCTCGAAAGAGGCTTCTTTTGCAACCTCTTGGGTTTGAACAGAAAGAGTGGAATCCCTGCGGATGTCTTGATTTCTTTCTGTGCTGTTCCAGGGGCTGAGGTGCTTTGACTCGAGAGCATGCACCGCTTTCGTTCGTTGGATTCCAGTATGTTCTGATAAGTTCAACAAAACGTTGGTGTTGCGCCTGTCGGTGAAATCGCAGGAAGAAAAAATGGGCGTCAGTCGTTTTGGATTTTCTGCCTTCGTTGATGTGCCCGATTTCGTTCTGCTGTACGTGTTGGCTGGTTTGTCTGAGTACATTCTGTCGGGTGTAAGTTATTCACATATTGAGAATACTCGGGTCAACTTTTAACTGTCAACAGCTTGCCACGGTTAAGGGGTAGTATGTTACGAGACTGACGATGGACACAGTAGTCTACTCTTCCAGGACTGTGAGCTATAGACAGAAAGTGGTCCCAGGCTTGACAACTTGAAACGGATTTGTTTATCATTGAAGTGGGTTGTGAGCGGTTATGTTATCTGTCACAAAAAAATACTTTGTCGACGCTGAGGTGACTCAGTTTGACACATAAGGCTACACACGCGGATGAGCACGACTAAAATACAGAGAGAGAGAGAGAGAGAGAGAGAGAGAGAGAGAGAATAATTATATTTGCCTTATCGCTATAATCGTGCTGAAGCTACCTCTAGATAGTTTATCACAGCGTGTCTCCAGTGAAGTACACCAGATAGTGTAGTCTGTGATCGTCGTTTGAATACGGATGTGAAGTGAAATGAAAGGCATTTATTTATTAACGTTTTATTTTAGTATCCCATTTAGCATATAATCTTTATCCTACAGAATGTCATGCTCATTGTTGAAAATCAGTATTCAAGAAAAAAACAACTTTCTTAATGAACTGCAACGGTGGCGTTAGCTTTGGAAGCAGAAGCTTTAGCAGCTGAAGCTATAGAAGCAGAGACGTGTGTTTGTGTGTGTGTGAGTGTTTGAGAGAGAGAGAGAGAGAGAGAGGAGAGAGAGAGAGAGAGAGAGAGAGAGAGAGAGAGAGAGAGAGAAAATCAAACTATTTCAGAGAGAGAGAGAGAGAAAGAGTGCACATGTGTATGCATGTGTGTGGATGTATGCCCATGTGATAATATAGAGGGGAAATATAACTAGAATGCCAAACCAAAATCAATCTTAAAAAAATAAATTCTGGACAAGAATATACAAATACGTTTATGTATGTATGTGTGAGCATGTTATTTATTGCAGGGAAGTCCGACAACAAAACTTCATAGACTGCTTGATCAACACAAACCAGGCTGATACTTCATAGGCTTTCATCAGAATTTGACACTTTTAATGCCAACACCAAAATTTAATCACTTCCAACTGCTTTCTTCACCCTTTCTCACTCACCTTTTAGAGCTATGCTCTTTCTCTCTGTGTGTTCCTTTACCAGGTGGGATGTGTAGTGCCTGGTCTTCTCCTGTGCTTGTCATTTTGCAGGAGGTCTGCCTGCTGGCCTCACCCGACACATTCCGACTTCAGAGCAGCTCGTTTCATTGTATAGGTTGCATGCTGGGTATGTTTGTGTTTTCGTAACCCATCGAACGCCGATATGAATTACAGGATCTTTAAAGTGCGTATTTGATCTTCTGCGTGAAGGGAATTAAGGCACTGGCAGGACTGCTATTGAAGTTGACCTGGGAGATTGTTAAATCCTCAACCTTCATTCCAGATGCCGCTGAGATTCAAACCCACAAATTCATGAACCCACAGGATTGAAGTTGAATGGTCTTAACAACTCAAATGTACAATCATGCATCAAAGTTGATTCCCTCTGTATCACTGTGTTCAGAGAAGTTTTTGTTTTTAGTATTGTACTACGCTAAATAAGTTGTGGAACATATTCTCCGAAAATATTAATTGATCAACGCTGATAACAAACTCAAAGGTCGGAACTGATAGGAATTGAAGCAGTTAGGTTTCAGAATTAGAAACTGTGGCTTCATTACCCATCATTAATCAAAGTAGTCGCATGTCTACATTCAATTCATCCTTGGTCTCCAAGGGCAAAAATAGTCACTGGTCACTAACTGAATTTGCATCCCAGGTGTTAGCAGCAGTATCTTCACCCACATCTAGTTTGAAATGCTATGTATAAGCAGAGACCTGAAACTCATTTCCTCTCCCTTGTGTGCCTGTGGCAAAGAAAACCAGACTGGCCAGCACATCCTTCAGAGGTGTACGCTATTCAGCGACCTGTGGAAGATTGTGTGGCCGACTAAGATGGCCCTGAAAAACTGTACAGCCCCAGGAGAGGAGCTGGAAAGGACTTGCCACCGTTTCTCCCAGACACATCTGTCGGTGTAAAAAGCGAACGAGAGAAGATATAAGCGGAAAGAGAAGTAATGTAATCTAATTCATAGCCAAGTTTGAATCATGCGTACCAGCTGCAAATGTTAGCATCTGAGAGAACATTCCGAGTTCACACAGTAGCCAGTTTGCTGATCTTCGTAGGATCTGGACTTGAGATGGAAAGGTGCATGACCCACAGCGTGCAAATCCAGTCAAGGGTCGAGGGCCCAGAGCTAAAATTAGCCCCCTCCTTTTACCAAGTTCAAGTGTGGTCGGTTTCTGCTATAATTAGCACCAGCTGGGCTGGGCTGGGCTGGATAGCAGCTGAGAGTGGGGGAAACTGACTGCTGTGGACCTTTCAAGTCAATAGATTTATGGTCATTATTCAGCTCTGCAAGTCTTTGAAAGTGCTCATTAATTTAAAAAAACCCAAAATCCTGGGGAAAATATTTTATGGATCGCTTTGTTGAAGCTAATGGAAACTTCGCCAAAACTAATGTTGTTGTGTGAAACTGATGAATGACAACTGCTTAGCAAGACGATACTTATCTTGGGTTTATCATAACTACTACTGCAAGATAGATCCACTGCATCCAAGCCATGCAGCCGCAGATTATTTCTGTTTCAAGCTTTCCACACTTTTAAGATTGCGGATGACCGAAGTGTTGCTGCTGCTGCTGTACAATTTGAACATATTTTTCTCCTTAGCATGAACAGTTCATAAATCTGCCTTTCTTACATATTTTGTAAAAAGCTTTGCCATGAACCCTGCATTTCTTGCCGATATTCTGCTTGATTCAGACTTTTCCATACAAACATCTCATGCCATTTTGTGGCAGCAACAGCATTTTGTATCATGCAAATGTGCTGGTATCCATTTTCCATGTGGAATGGAAAGCCTTTGTGTGGCACTAACTTGTCTTTTTTTTGGGGGGGGAGGGGGGCAACCTTTGAGTGGGTTTGTATTTTAGAATCAAAGTTTAAAATATAAGTTTATATTCATTCCATACAGGAGGGTGGCTTTATATATAGAAAGTTTCAAAAAAAGAGCACACAGCCTCCACAGAGAACCCACACAGCAGAGTGGTAAGGTTAGGGAAGTTTATTGACATACCATTTATAACACTATTCACAAACTTGCCATTTCAAGCACCAACACCCATAGGAAAAAAACCAAAACAACCCAACTCAAAACGTAACTGAGTGTGTTCAGTACACATCATCACAGAGCAACTATAATCACTTGCAACCTGACACGGTACATAAGCAAACTTAATACACACGTCACCTGCACTGATCCCCACCTCATCAATGGCACCATGGCCCTTGAGGGTAAAGGGCAGGCAGGCAGTGGGTGGGGGGAAAAAAAAGAGACTTCTAATCTCTGTGGGAAAACTGCATATTCTCACTCGTATGTCTGAGGTTTACACAGGTTATTTCAGCTTTGTGTCAGGTAAGCAATTCAACTTGTCACTTGAGCCAATGTTGCTGTTGTTAGTTTTCTCCCTAGGTCTGAAGCACACTACATAAAACTATCAAACTATGTGTAAAAAAAAAAAAAGCAAAAAAAAAGCACATGAGTGCTTATTCCATTGTCTTCAAAAAAAAAAATATATATATATATATATCATTCACAGTATTGGTTTTCTTCAAATAAAGGGTGATAATGCAATTTTCTCTACACTAGTGGAACAGCAAAGCCTTTTTTTTTTTCTTTCAGAGGAAAACAAAGGAGTTGGGACTGTCACAAACAAGGTATTCTATCCACTAAAATCCATTATACCTTATTTCTGAGATGGATTGAAATGGCCCAAAAATCACAGCGCAAATAGAAGTCAGATGGCCTCCATTATGTCAGAGAATGATTACAGCATGAACTTTTTCCACAATATTTCCAAACTCAAAATTTTCACATTGGTCTAAGATCATACCACATGAACAACTTGAGATCTAAATGGATAGAAGCAGGACTTGAAACACTTTCAAATACTTCCCTAACCATATATTTATATATATTTTGTTTTACATATTGCTCCATCATCTACACAGATTTCCATTTAAAATTCAAAACTCGCGTCAACACACCCTGTGTCAGTCGCTGTTTATTCATACATATTTTACATTAGATGATCTGAATTCACTGCTCACAACAACAGCAGAAGCAGTGGTGTACAAAATAAGGAAGCAGTACTGTCAGCTGTAGACAATCTGGTTACAGCAGCAATCTGATCTCTCTGCATGGAAATACAAACTGTACAGGCGGGCTCTCGTTATACATTGGTACTACTGCCCTCTGTTCTCTCTTCTAACTTGTTATTCTGTAGGTGTAGGTCTCATCAAAAAGTAGCACATCTGTAGCATTATAGCTCCGATGCTATGGCAATCGAACTCAGCTCTGTACAAACAAATAGTCAACATTGTGCGGTGTTTTGCTGAAGAGGCCTAAAGAAGAGCGACTTGAGTTCCTTGGATGATCTTTGGCTCCTGCTGTCCAGGGTGTGTGTGTTGGGATGTCTAGCGTCGCATCATGTCAGTGGAGAACAGCAGCTTCTTTTCTTTCTTCTTCTTCTTCTTGCCCTCTTTCCCGCTGGCCTGGTCACCTGCACACATTAACAGTCAACTTCATTTCCATCCCTTACCTGTACTCCTTCCTTTATACTGTTTACAGCCCAGCTGACCATGAGGGTCATATATCACGGCTGATATTGCTGAGAAAATAAAATCAATAATGAAAAAATAAAAAATACTAACGGCTAAATGCAAAGTTGCATGAACCAAAACCTTTGAGTGATCAATTGAAAAACGTGAAGAAATTGTGAAGCACATCACTAGTGTTAAACCATGTTAATAAATCTTCCAAAAATTAGCTTTCTCTAGCTTACATCACCAAACTGTGATTATCCTTAGCCCCAAACACTAACATTTTCAGGCAGGCAGGCTCCGAAGCAATGAAACATTTTACCGAACAGCCGGTGGCTTGTCTTTTATGGACAACCAGTTTCAAAGCCCCCTGTTCCTCGATCTTTCCAGCCAAGCTTTTAGCATGACTTCAAACATACACTGACCTCATCAGGAACAAAAACCCCACTGAATTCTCACATGGCATTTCTAACTAATATGAAGATTCTCTCCGACAATCATCACAGTTTCATCTGTTCTTGTCAGCATTTGACACTAAAATTCCTAATAAAAGCATGGGGGATCTAACATGTGTCCATCAGTTTAACAGACCTATGTGTCCTTTGCCACAAGTGACACCAATATTGTCCAACATGATAAACATAAAACTGTCAAACATGATGCACTGGAGCTTGTTTCCCCGTTTCCCCCCCAGATATTTTTGGCCAGACAGGTAAAGAAGATATAAAGAGGTCTACCAGACAAGATGTAAGTCATCTCCACCTCACCACTTGAGAAAGGCCTCGTGGTGAGTCTGAAGTTTGACAATATAAGCAAAACTTGTATGCAATTTCCTTCCAATGAAAAAATATATATT
This sequence comes from Rapana venosa, assembly GCA_028751875.1. Classification (NCBI taxonomy): domain Eukaryota; kingdom Metazoa; phylum Mollusca; class Gastropoda; order Neogastropoda; family Muricidae; genus Rapana; species Rapana venosa. The sequence continues at coordinate 9,405,689 of CM054157.1, forward strand.
TCGTATGTTTGTACATACATATTCAATAGGTATGTTATGTATGGCATACAAGCACTGACATATATATTATGCTTAAAAAAAAAAAAAGTGTGTGTAGAGAGAGAGAGAGAGAGAGAGAGAATATAGAACATATCAAGTACAACTTACCAAAAAAAAAAAGATAAAAAATATACAGGAAAGAGAAACCCACCATTTTCTTTGGAGCACAGGGTCTCCAGTTTCATGGAGATGGCATCGCTGAAGGAGTTCTGAAAGAGAGGCACGGGCACTCGGTCTTCATTGTCGCTTTCTTCAGAGTCTGCACGCCGGGACGGTACAGGGCCAGCTGCAGGGGTGGGCTGAGCGGCAGCGCCAGTGCTGGCTGCTCCCCATGCACTGGCTACAGGCTGCTTGGATTTCTTCAGAGCCTACCCCCAACAACCGCAAAAAATAAGAACGTCTCTTCACAATACAGGCGTTTGCCTTACAAAAAAATAAGCTTTCATGCATTTCCACAAATGAATGCCTTTCAAAAAAAAAAAAAAAGCTTCACTCAATATACTTTGCTTTAACTTGATGTGGTTTAAGACTGAAAACACTGTATGACTTTTTTGTTTAGGATGGTGACGAGTGCCTTAGACAGGAGCAGAAAGCACAAATACAACATTGTGGCAACATTCACAGGCTTGACTTATCCTTCCTCTCTATAAGAGGTGCACTGTACTGACTTTGTTCAGGCAGAGTGTCTTGGGCCTCTTGAACCTGGTGGAGCCCATCTTTCTCCAGGTAGCAGGGTGCATGCTAGGTGTGCTTGTGTCATCCACATTACTACTGGCCAGAGGTAGGCCAACTCTTTTATGAAACGAGGAATTTTAACGAGTGCAAGATGTTTAGTGTGATATCTTCAGTTTAAGGGGGACCACTGCGTCACTTTTTACAAATTGTTGTTTCTCAGGAACTAGTAAAGATATCTTCATGAAATTTGGTACACATACTAAGTGTATTAATATGGCTATCTGTGCCAAGTTTGAAGTATGTAGGTCAAACAGATATGATAATGTGATAATTTTTCCAAAAAAATATGGGTCGCTGTTTAGCCCCTCTGCTGCTTTCAAAATATGCATTACATAATGGTGTTGATAATTTTTCTAGTTTTGATTTGATGTCACTTTGTGCAATGATCACCAAAAAAAGTGTTTGTTATAAAAGAACATGGAACAGAAATTGACTTTGAATTCCCACTACAGACCCACCATCAAATGTACTTACTCAACAACAGAAGAAAAAAGCAAAACTCCAAAATTAAGTTAACCAAATGAAAAAACAGGGTAAATTGAACTTTGTAAAACCCTCCCCCTTCACTATCCAAAATAATACAGAAACCTGACCGAAAATGTCAAAACCTTCCCCCCTACAAAATCTACTACCGTTAGAAAGAGAAAGGAAAAAAGAAAAGGTGGTTGAAAGAGGACTCACAGATTCCATAGGACATTTTTTCCTCCACATGCAGTTTTCTGGCATTTCGCCGGTCGTCTCTCTTCACCTTCTGTCGATGCTGAGCCCTTCGCTTCAGCTCCCCTGCACACCACACACCCATCATTTCCATGTATGAGCACATCACAACTGTCTGCTAGTACACGCTTTAAGTATCATCCACAGCAAGATACAGCCTTACACGCAGAAACAACTTCACACATGTATACATTTATCTCCAAAACACGCCACAACAAAAGTAACCCACAAAAATATGCATCAATTTTGTCACACTTTACGGGTTCAGGTCTTAACAAGACCAAAGTACCTGAAATTCATAAGGTAGTCCAAAGGGCAGGATTAATGAGAAAGTCCCACTGACCTACAAAGTGACGCAGCGTGTTGTTGGACACGGTTGGAGGGTGGAGCTGAACTTCCACAATCTGGAACTCACAGCCCTTCGGCACATGGCTTAGGTAGCGCACACGCTTACGGATGTCCTGGCACACACAAATCAGAGCGAATTTCAGCAAAAGTTATGATACGATCAGTCACTCTCATAAAACTACTCACCGTAAGTAAAAGCCAGGTAGAGTGGCTTACTGACCTTTCCACATTACTTATGCCTACTTGCTTTCCAGCTGTTATTTCTTTTCTGGATCACTGGCTCCATGCTTTGAAAATCACACAAGTCCACAGCCACAGTACCGCAGAAACTATTTCAAGTGACAACATTAAACACGGCTCATTATAAAACATAGATCAGAGCTCCGGTGTGTACGTGTAAATTCTGTATCCATGCAGGTAAAAAAAAAAGTTAAAAAATTCACACAAATTCTGGGGCAAAGGATGCCGACTTTATGTTTTACCAAGCTTAAGGCATTTGTAAGGCAGTGCTCAGAATGCCTGCTATTCTGCTGAAGTTATCATCCCATGACAACAACAGAAAAAAAAGAAAGCATACTTCAAAGCAAGCACAAATAAAGGAGGAAGGGTATACAGGCGAACAACTCTGCAAAGTAAACCTCCTGTGCTCGTCTCAATGTTCTAATTTCATTACCCTATAGCCAGAATGAAACAATACAGAGAACACTTCACACTGCATGGGAAAAGGGGGGTGAGGGGAGGATTTACGATTTACTTGAACAAACACATATTGATGAAGAGACTGAAAACAAGAAAAATAAGAAGAGAACGGAGAATTTTATATGATAGAGACACTACACCGGAAAAGCCCAAAGCAACCAAACAGGGTAGAAGGATTACAAACTATACAACAAATTTGAAAAGTTTTGCTGTTAGTCGACCCAAAGCCCAATTCCCCAACATCACATCACCCCCAGGACTAGCTCTCCTCCTGACCTCATTCATGAAGGTGATCTCTTTATCCACAATTTTGGCTGTAATGGTCTCCGGGCCATGCTCCAGACAGCCGTACTCATGGCAGATGCAGCGAGCGTTGATGGAGTGTAGGTAGATGTGCTGACCGTCATTGGCTGTTAACACACAAGCAGGCATGACAAGATGCATGCAGCTCAAGTTCTATCTTTTAGATATAGAATGCGAAAAATTTTCTGTATTCGCAAGTAACACAGTAGATTTTCTGTATCCCAAACTAGTTCTGTCTTTTTATATATAATGTGAAGAATTTTCTGCATTCATAAAAAACATGGAAGATTTTCTTTATCCTGAACAATCAAAATAAAAGTGTTTCATTTGCACAACAGATACGATTGGTTTTGGGTATCATATATGCACCCTTCAGAAATGCTCAGTTTGTATAATCATAAATGAAAGACAGTTGTACCACACAAGTAAAATAAAGATAAAAACAAGCACGTGTAAGCATTATGTTGTTCCGCACTACAAAACAAAGACATTTCATTTCCAATGAAAGAACAACTTTATAACAAGTCTGTCCATTGCAAAATGGACTCTTAGAAACTGTTTAATATGGCGGTGACATACTTGCACCAAGCAAATTTATTCACACAGCTGTCACTTATCCTATTTACAGTCCTCAGACTATATAAACAAAAGCAAATTCTTTTTCTTCTTCCTTTTTTGTCATGTTTCTCTCAAGGGAGGTTTGACATTGATGAGCCTTCTCAAAAGCAAAAAAACACCCACCAACAACCCTACTTCGAGACTGTCCAAAACAGAACGGTGTGATGAGAAAGTGACCCACCTTGATAGAAGTAGAAATGACGTTTCGACTGGTTTCCTCTAGCTCTCCTGGGCGTGTTGTTGTTGACACCAGTAGCGTTGTCAACCTCAGCAGGCACCTCCAACTGTTCCACAGCCTCTTCCGTCGTCATCAGGTCTGCGTCACGCTCTTCAGGAGAGGCAGCCAACACCTCATCACAGGGGATGCTCTGAGTTTCCTCTGGACACAGAACAGAGAGGAAAAACAATCACTTGCACCTGTACATTCAGACAAATAGCCATTACCTCTGGTCACAGAACAGAGAGGAAAAACAATCACTTGCACCTGTACATTCAGACAAATAGCTGTTTCTTCTGGTCACAGAACAGAGAGGAAAAACAATCACTTGCACCTGTACATTCAGACAAATAGCTGTTTCCTCTGTACACAGAACAGAGAGGAAAAACAATCACTTGCACCTGTACATTCAGACAAATACTTCAACATCTTATGTACAATTTTCACTCCAATTACTCAAAAGCTAAACTTTGATCTGGGTCCGGGAGAAAGACAAGGGGAAAAAAACACATGACAAAACGAGCAAACTATTATAAACTCTTAATATATAAAAAATCCACCACCCCCACACACACGCAATGACTCACTTACAAAAGGAGATCTTTATCATTTTCAATTTGAAATAGCTGCATTTAAGTTCTTCACTTCTGCTGAATAAAAAAAAGGTTTTGTTTGTTTTCCACTTCAAAAGATAAACACTGTATTTTTTTTCCTCTCGAAGCACCCTTTTATACATTTTTAGCAACCACCAATTTCAATTTCGCACTCCATCATGTAAAAAAACGTTGTGGGTCAAATGATAAAACTGCATTCGGCATCCAACAACTTCAACTCAAATGAACATCTAAGGTTTTCACATTTCATCTGTTTCCACCACAAAGACGATAATGGCCGCTTACCTTCAGCAGGGACGGATGGAGACTTGGACAGATAGTGGACCATGGAGGGGGGGCTGGGCATGGACATCCAGCTGTCAGTGGACTCGCTGTCTTCATGGTCTGAAAGCTCTCCTGATACCACGCTTTCCTCCTCCTCATCTTCCAGTTCTTCAAAAGCATCTGCGTACTGCTTTCTGATCTGAAATCACGCGCACAGTCCCGTCAACTCCTTCAATCGGGAAATGGATATCCTGTTGGTTCCTCCAGTTTCTTGGAAGTGGTTGCCAAATTCACGAATACCAATACTAGGGTTTCTGTATGAGACCTGGTTGATGTCAAACTGCTATCATAAATGAGAGTGAAGTCTGGAAATTCCATGGGGACAGGCATGAAGAGGACTAGGAAGTAATCACAACCATGAGCTTACACAGTCAGTCTCTGCCCATGATGGAGCCATTACTGTTGTAAGTATGTTCTGTCTGTGTTGAACACAGAAGGCAAAATCATTCTAACTTCACTAAAGTAACCCAGGCCTCTGGTTGACAACCTTAAAGCTCCTGGATTAACACTGGAATAGATGCCTATGCCTATGGTCTTCTGGCTCTAAGAGAGTGACAGAATAAAGTCAGCATGTGGCTGTATATGCCAAGACTGGAGTAAATAGCACGGCAACTAACATCAAACAAAAATATCAAACCAATCAAAAACACAGACAAAATAGAAAATTCTACTTTCACGATCCTTACAGTGTTCAGTCTTCTGTAAGACAGATTGCTGACCATTCAATACACTATTGAAAGCCATCAGTAATGCCACAACAATGAATGTGAAGTCACTGGCACTGCTGACTTTCTTTTCCACCTCCACATACAGCAAATTATTCAATGTTCATTTCACTTCTAATTCTTTTCAGAGGTAAACCACAAAAGAGAACAGATCTCATTTAAATCTTACAATTTCAAACTAAAGTTCAGACCTTTAGATGAGACTTTAAGCCAAGTTCTCATGTGCGAACACATACAGAACATCTTCCACACACGTCAAAACCCGTTCTGCCTTTCTGACGAGTACACCACCACTGCATGTTATGTGAACAGATGACAAAATTTCAAAAACTGATTTTGTGTTTAGACATGATCCCTGAAGTTAGAATGCGCCTACCTCAATGGTGGGCAAAAACAGTCGCATACGCAAAATCTCACCATTGGTGAAGCTAGGAGCTCTAGTTGAGGAACAAACATGGACTCCCCACCCGTGAAAAGATGCAAAATAGTTTGATGGTCACTTGAAACTGTCAGGGTTGAAATGCTCATATGTCAAGACACAAGAACCATGCGAGTCTCCATAAAAAGACATCAACTGGTTTGTTTGTTTGTTTGAAAAAGCTGTTTTTCAAACAGATAATTTCTTGCATGACCTGGAGTCACCAGCAAATGCAAAGTTTCCAAACATAGCAGACAAACAGCCTTACCTTGGATCCATCAAAGGACACGTTTTGGGGGAGGGGTTTGGTGACCACAGGTCGTGGGGGAAGAGCACCAGCAGTCTTGGCGTTGGATCCACTGTCCTTACTGCCATTGCCCCCCATGTCTTTGCTGTCCAAGTTGGCACAGCCTCCACTGCCAGCTCCCAGGTTTTCCATCAATGCCATGTTTTCCTCTGCCGCACACTTTTTGCCTTCCAGGCTCAGTTCTCGCTCCTGTGAAGCATCACAACAGCCACCTATGTTACGATTTTCACATAGAGATTTAAAAAAAGAAAATAAACAGAGGCTTTGTTTTTACCAGTACAGGCAGAAAGAAATTACTGTGTTTACTAGCTATACGCCATCGCAAATAAAATGAACATCTTCCAAAATTTTGCTCATCATCAAATACATTCAGACTTTTTAACATTATATATAGCATAATGCACAACAAAGCTTTCCAAATATCTTTTTAAGAAAAAAAGAAGAATAAGGGAGCAGGGGGCGACAATTCTTAAGCAGTACCGCTGATCAGCCCTAGCAATACATACAATCAATGTGGAGGTAGACAGCACAACCCAAATGCTTATCACTTCAACTGAATTTTGTTGAATGGTTTTCTATCCTGTTTTCCTATTTCCAGCTTCCTCCTCTTTTTACCAAATCGATACATCCAGGGTTTTAGAATAAAAGTCACTAATATCTTTGGCAAAGAGTTCTCTGCTTCAACTGTCAAATGTATGTATGTATGCCATCAGAAAAGAAAAGTGACAAGACAATAATTTGCAGAATATTTTAAGTATTTCACAAACAATAAGGAGCCCAGTATTTTCAACACAATAAAGAGCAAAATACCCTAGGTTTGAACCTCAATATGATATGGATTCACAAGCATGTTCTGACAGATTTTAAGCTTCCCACATGGACACCAGCAGGGACATAACAGGCAACAGGTGACAATTTAGCCATCTAGACAAGTGTCTGCTGTACAAGAATTACATACAAGAAAGCAATCACAGGCATTAGCGATCCCAAATTTTGGTACTAAAACACACATTCTCTCCACCATGTATATCTGTTCAACATACCGTATACCGCATATGTTTGTTTACCAGATGCTATGCCTCAACACCAGTAAATAGATACAGCCACCATAAAAAATTAAGTCCATGCCTTGAACAAAGACCAAACTCGGATTGCCATTAAAGAATAGCTTACCGATAAAAGCACCAGTGCTGATTCAATGAAGCAGATCTCAGAATCCTGCAACAAAACCACCATCAGTATCAAAAACCAAAAGAGATGATTTCAGAAGAAACTGCATCAGAAGACAAGGCAATTCTGAAAGTGGAATAACTTGTATGTATATTTGGATGGAAATTTGGAGAAAGGAAACTTTCTCATGATTTATGTCTGCCTGACATGTGTGCAGTATAAATGGAGTGATGGGTGACTAGGGCATGACTGATGTACTTTCTGTTTGTTTCGCAAGGTCTTTTTTTTTTTTTTTTTTTAAAGCTACAAGACTAATCTGTCAATAAGTATGAAATAAATATTTTCAACTACTAAATCCACAGTTGGTCCAGAGCAAATGTCAATTTTTTTCCTACACATATTGCTACTGGTAATGTTTAACAAATCTCAAAACTGCACTTCTTTTCCTTTTCTTTACTCCATTAAGATCACTGTAGAGAAAGACAAATATTTCCATTATTCTAAATCAGACCTACTGACCTCAGCTGATGCAAGATGATTCAGTAATGCATGTCGCTCCTCTTGAATGACGGCGGACTGGATTTCTGAGCTGATGCCACAAGCACTTTGGCGTATTCAGTGTCGAGTTGATCTGCAGGCAGGCAAAATGTCTGACCAACTACAGCTGTCACAATTTTAACAAGTCTCATGTTTTCCTTAGTGGTTTTTGGTGTGTGTGTGCGCGTCTCCTTACTTCAATTTGGGGGCATTGCTGTTTTGAGGGTTTTTCCCCCCTGTTTCTGTTTCATTTCATTTTGGGGGGTTGGGGTCTGAACATCCTTTTTCATTTCTGAAGTACAAAAATGTACTCCCTTTACTGGACAAAATGTCAAGCCTATTTTTCCAATGTTCACACCTGCTAACCTGAAGTTGAGCAGGACAAAAGAGTGCTTCTTATCAGAAAGCAGCTAAATGGTATTTGTGAGAAGCTCCTTCAGTGTTCACTGTGACAGAAGTCAAAGATAAGGTACAGAAATGCTATTGTATTTCAGGAGAAACACGATAATGGGCAATGAAATTTCTATAGAATCTGTATATCAAGGTGATCCAATACACGAATGATCCTCCTTTCAATTTTATGAGCAACCAACTCATTTACTGACAAATCTGACCTTTAGCAAAACTGCAACATTCAACCTTGCTCCTCTTCCCAAATCATTCTTCCAGCAAAAACTCAAAACTATTAAGTCTGACAATAATTATTTTGTGTGTGTTCCTCGGCTAGAGCTCCGAGGTTCACCAATGGTGAGATTTTGCGTATGCGATCCTTTTTGCCCATAATAAAAGTAGACACATTCCGACTTCGGGGATAAGTCTGACAATTGACAAAGGTGCTTCTCTTCAAGAAGGTGGTGGTGGTGGTGTTGTTTTTTTAAACTACTACAGCAACAAGAATCTTTGTTAATGCACAAATAAGTGTCTATGTTTGAATACAGACAGAATACACTACAACACTACCAACAAACCTCGCACACACATACTCAGAAAAAACCCATAACTTTTCAAAACATGTAAACAGTAAATCACAATTACAAGGAATCACTCATTCACAGACAATGCCTCTATCCCAGCTGACCATGGGAGCCTTATATATCTGGGCTGACATAAAAAGAACAACATTAATACCAAAAAAAAAAATCCTCAAAAGGCTAAATACCATGAATGTGTTGAGGGCGTCCTTCGCGGTCTTCCCAATGGGCACAGGGCACTGCGTATGTACTGTCCCGAGCTCTCTTCATCAGCTTCAGAGTGATGATATCCCCGACTTTGTGCTCCTGCTTCTCCACCACCTTCACACTGACAGCAACATCGCAACCCTTCGTCAGTACTGCAGTGGACCCCCTTTCTCACCAATATCCTACATCATTGAAATCTTCACAGCTTCCTATTCAGTTAGTGAAATGTACCGATACCATTCTATATTGTGGTCATTTTCTTCAAACTTGGTGATTAAAAACAGTCTCTGAGTAAGACAGTGATCCCTTTCAAGTTGTATTTGACATTCATGGTAGCTGCTAAATGGCGTGTATGTGTATGTGTGCAAGAAATGTGTATGTGAGTATCAGTTTCAATATACCAATTTGAGAGTTTGTACCCATTAAAAAAAAAAAAAAGTGAAGAATGTGTACCCACATTTTAGAGAAAATGCAAATAATGACATTTACTGGCAATATTGAGAATTACCATCGCAAAAACAAAAACATGCCCCCCCCCCCAAAATTCTGGAGCCAGATACATTTGTATCACATTATTTTTTTCCAAGCTCAAGAAATATTACCTAGGAAGAGATTAGACCGACTGTCACTTTATAGCCTGAGATAACTTTATGGCAGTGTAGACATTCTATCAAAATATCACTTTTGTGGCGTTGCGGATCTCACCTGCGCAAGTCAGCTTTGTGTACTTCGTCAAAGCAGATGGGGCATCTGCGGCAGCTTTGTCGTCCAGGCTGAGGTAGTGCAGGATGCAGGCCCAGCAGTACACATGACCACATTTGGTGATCTTGCCTGAGCACACACAACACGTGCCACCACGTCAAAAACCATAAAAAAAACACACATTGCAATTGTTGTGGCAAGGAAAAGGACACAATAAACCATTATTTATGGGAGTGTCAGTATGTACAGAATTTCTGGAAAGAACTTGAAGTGACTATAAAACACAACTGTTCTCATTGCGAGAGTCTGGAGCTTAATGTGGAAATAGTGCTTTTTGGGACTGATGCAATTACAACAATGATGTGTTCGACTTAATAATACTGTTAGCAAAGTTCTATGTTTATAAATGTCAGATTGGTAAGAGTACCATTTCAAAATATAAGAAAATTATGTATGTAATCTATAAATCTTGTCTTGACAACGAAAATGATGATTGATTCTTTTTGTACTTTGAGTAGCTAATAGTCTTGTACGCCTGTAAAATGGACATGATGTAATGTTGTCTGGATGAAAAGTTAATTTGTTTGTTTTAGAACTGTATATGTGTGCCAATCAAAAAGATTTTAAAAAAAAAAAATAAAAACCACACACCACTATCTTATCTTTCATGCTTTTTGTAATAGGTGCAAAACAAAAAAACACACATACATTTTTTGTTAAACCTTTTGTTTCAGAAAAGTAGGAGATATTGAGCATGTTCAGTGACCTTGAATACACACTGGACTACACGGCCACTATTATGTGTTCGACATGTCAGCAAAGACTATCACATGTTCAAACATGCACGTAACACACAATCACATCTGTGTACATACACCACATAGATCACAGCTACAACCCCCCCCCCCCACCACCAAAAAAGGAAAAAAAGAAGAGAAAGTGGCTGATTTTGAACAAATTAGTTATGCTGTAAATGAATACAGCGTATCAGACTTTAAAAAAAAAAATCTAACAACAGTGTTACGGAGCTCTTCTGTTGAGGACTATTTCAAGATTAACATACAGGTCTGTGGTATTAAAAAAAAAAAAAAGAAGAAAATATGAGAGATAATCAACTTCAAAATCAACAACACAAGTCAAGTTGCAAATTCGTTTCTGTTGTTATGTAATACACAGCTTTCCTCCCAAATCTGGAGTAGCAACTTTTTACAAAAAGACTCAGAGAGAAACCAGGATGCATTTTGACCCTGACGGACCTGCAGTAGGGGGATGGAGGCAGATGGGGCATGCTGTCTGTCCAACACTGAGAGTTCTCTGCAACAACAACAACAGAACACACCATTTTTTTCACAGCAAAGCTTTCCCCTTCTAATCAACCCTGCCATCTGAAGTATTTACCCTGTATTGTTATATTGAACGAGCTGAGCTGAAATTTTCCAATAATGTTCAAATTCTACAGTGATACTGAGACACTAATCCCGAGATTCCAAACCTGCCAAGCATGCAAGTTACAACACACTACACATGGCTCATAAGGGGTGTTTGTCATACCAAAAGATCATACTATAAATTGCATATGCTAAGAATTCATATGAAGTTGATTACTTCAACTAAATGCTAAGAATTCACAGGAGGTTGACCAATGCTAAGTATTTGTTCAAGGCTGACTAATTCAACGTTTGGTGGGAAACTTTCCATATGGTAATGTTTATAATAATACAATGTAATGTCATCACCATTCCCACAGATCAGCAAACACCACGAATCATATCAATTTTTCAAATGTCACTTTAGATATTTACTTCTCTTCAAATGAACATACAAGTTTTTCACTTAGTTATTCTCTGATAAACAGTGAAAGCAAGCATTACCACTTGTTCGACAAGGTCCCAGCTGACCAGAGCATCAGGGTCACAAGCCTGGACACTGTAGTCCCCAGAATCCTTCACCACAAACTGACAGCTGCACACACAGTACAATCGGACAATTGTTTTATGAAGAGCAAGTCATGATCCGTTCAGAGTACAATAAGGTCTTACAGGTCTATAAGACTCAATGGTATTCTCACAGCATAAATGGACAAACTGGCTGAAATCTGAGTATGAACTGGTGGAATGCATCTTAACATAATTTTTAAGAATGGCAGAGAAATTCTCAAATTATTGAAGGTTAAAGTATTTGTATGGATGGATGTCTACAGCGGTAGCTGAGAAGCTATACTGTGAAACTACTTGCACTTTCCAACTTTTCTTCCTTTACATTCTCACTCTGCCTTGCACTTCAAAGGTCTGACCATCAGGGCTTGTAGATCTACCTGTGTGTATTTTCTATTGTTCATGTATTTCAATATGTGCACGTGTACAAGTCAAAACTGAACATTAAAAAAACAAGCAGAACAATTAAAATGAAGGCTAGCAAATTCATTTCAACTACAATATTTTCAGACGCGTATAGGAACCTGAAAAAGTTTAGCTGCGGTATCATTTCAAAGAAACTACTTAGGGAGTAAACTCATATACGGTGATGGGTGGGGAATATCTGAATTCACACCCCCTGTGTTGCAAAACACATTCCTTTTTTTTCTCCACAAACAACTGGGCATATTTTGATAATTCTCAATACAACATGACTGTGGTTATCCCCCAATACCAAAATCTGCAAATATACATATATTATAATGCTTCCTAAGTCTGGGAATATCACACAGGTTGATCAGATAGTACTACTCAAACTCTGAAATGAATCACAGTCATCAGATAGCACAAGTGTCCTAGTTATACCAACTCGCAAATTCCATTTGACAAGACCATCTCTTTCTAGTCGGACTGTATGCTTACTTTCTACAGTAAAATACTTGCATAATTGCACCTTTAAAAATAATCTGAAACTGCTGTTCTTACAACAAGTAGTAAAATACATAACTGCACCGGTAAAAATAAAATATTCAGACACATCTGTTTTTCCAAGGACATGATAAAGGAAACCTTTCAAGATTTATAAATATACACATATAGCAGACCATCAAGTGTAATCAACATCATGAAAAATACAGAAAAGGTACTAACTTGGCCTGTAGGAACTGCTCTTTGGAAATGGATTTTCTCCATAGCCTGGGCCGATACTGTCGTGTAGACACCTGTTCACGACCTGCATATGTGAAATTGAGCAGGTAACTCCCATCACCTTTTCTGGGGAACCTCTGTTGAAAGGATGACTCTGCTTCTGCACCCTCTGTTTCCGCTACCTGCAACACCAATGGTTTGCCTTGAGAGGCTTCCCCCCTACCCCCACCCCCTTTCAAATTTTTCCTCCAAAGCCTTTTTAAGTAATATCACTAATAATGTGTATTCTTACTTTGCAGGCTGGGTTCATGAATGCATGACACAGACTCTCCATGAACCATCTCTTTTTCTATCAAAAGAATATTAACTTGATGAATACAGCAGCCTGGGAAGCAACTATTTCAAAATCTCTTCAAAGAAAATTTGAAAAAAAGAATAATAGTCTAAGTACAGTCCAAGGGCAATGCAACAGAGAAATCCAGGAACTGACACCCCCTCCCGGCCTGAAAACCCCTTTCGCTTAGGGACAAAGGTAAGTTACAATAGGTTTATTAATAGTACTATGCAAAGAAAACAGGCAGAATCAGAATGCTTAATCCACGACTGGCTACATTTAACTTCCTTCAATAAAGCAGATAATCTACAACCCTTACTTTCATGTCAGAATATAATGGAACTACTTGTTCTAAAAGCGAATAAAAAATGCTGACTTCTGCCAGCAGAATGGAATTCTGTGGTGAAGATAGGCTGCATGCTTGGTATTTAGTATATATGTGTGTCTCAGAGTGTGCATGTGAATGTGTGTGCACACGGAGGTGCATAGAAACAGGTCTAAAATGGCCACTCCACTTATGATTTCAAAGTGTTTATTCTCACCTAGCTACTTTTGTGTTCTAATTGATTAGCATAGTACCCTATGTATGTTTGTTTTAAATTGAACTCTTTTTACAGCGTTGAAGTAATTTCATGCAAAAGAACCTATTAACAAAATTATCTACCCCCCCCCCCCCCCCCCCCAACCCCTTCTGAAAAACAAGTACAAAAAACCCACCAGATCTTAAGCAAACACCCCCCCCCCAAAAAAAAACAACCCACCCCCAAAACCCCACCAAAACAAACAAACAAAACCCAAAATAAAAAGCAAACAGGCTAAAGCATATAACTGCAGGATGGGCAAATACATATCACCCATTTCTGTGTTCAAAACTTTACTGCCTTATCACCAAAGCAAAATAGCAGATGGGGAAATAAAGAGAGACAACTAGAAGGTCTCAATTTTTCTTCAAATACAGGGAATAAAGCAGGCAACTGAAAATATACAACAGAGGGATGAAAGGGGGAGGGGGAGTCAAAAGATAATTTAGTAATAAAAAAAAAATCTAGCACAAAGTTCCAGAATATGGCATAATATTTACTCTGAATGAGCCCCAGGCATTCCCATAAAAGAAGAGCTGCCTTAAAATAAGTATAAAATCCCTGCTATTACAATATCACAGTTAACTGGATTGTTTACATAGCAGATTTTTATTTTAAATTCTTCATGTTGTAAAACTGTAATGTATGTTAGGAACAAAATCATAAGTGATGTGCATCTTTATATGAGTAAAATCACTGATATAACGGTCCCACTGAACCTTTGCATAACAAAATTTTAAAACTACATGTGTACAAATTTATACTAGACTATAATGTGCACATAAACCCATAACCACCGACCAACTTCTCTTCTAAGAGTCGCTAACTGAGAAATACAATTAAAAACAACAACAAAAACACCACACAGCCCCCTCACAATTTCACACACACACACAAACCCATATGTTCATACAATACACACAAACACACCCCACAAACCTCAAAATTTAACCAGAAGAGTAACATTTCATCTGTCATAAAATCCTCCATCATTTTATAACACAACAAGGTTCTGTCACAACAGTTTCCATGTATAATACTGCACTCCCAGAAGACAAACCCAAGCACTGGAACCTTTGATCTTCTCGTAATAATGATATTGGAATGGCAGAAAAGAAATATGACCACCGACGTCTACACTTCTCTCTTATGGTCCTTTCTTCTCCCTTGGGACTAACAGTGAAGATACAGTGAAAGAAACAAGAACCGTCTCCCCTCAAAAAGTTAGCACATAAAACTACCCCAACTTCACACAAATTGTTTAAAGAGTACCCCAGATTATAGAAACAACTGATAACTTTCATAATCTTCTCTAATATGTTCGCCAGAATAAAAAAAAAGAGCACAACCAAAAGAATAACACTCCTGGAGTTTGGTGCTGTCACCAAATGACAGCCAGGTGAACACAATGGATTTCAGGCTATTGTGCAATACCTGAAGTCAGTATTCACAGAGTTCTCTCCCTTGATAACACCACTTTTAATCCTCTACTATTAGTATTATTGAACTAAGCTCCTTTGCTAGAGTACATCATGAAACACTGGAACACACACACACACACACTACACACAGTGTGTGCTTTAACCACAACTAGTTCTATCCAGTCAAACCTTTTGTTTACACACTCTGTGTGTGTGTGTGTGTGTGTGTGGTGTGTGTGTGTGTGTGTGTGTGTGTGTGTGTGTGTG
Source organism: Rapana venosa (assembly GCA_028751875.1). Classification (NCBI taxonomy): domain Eukaryota; kingdom Metazoa; phylum Mollusca; class Gastropoda; order Neogastropoda; family Muricidae; genus Rapana; species Rapana venosa. The sequence goes on from CM054157.1 coordinate 9,421,005, forward strand.
TGTGTGTGACCTCTATCCAGTCAAACCGTATGTTTACACATTTTGTGTGTGTGTGTGTGTGTATGTGTGTATGTGGAGAGAGAGAGACAGTGTGTGTGTGTGTGTGTGTGTGTGTGTGTGTGCATGGAGAGAGAGAGAGAGAGAGAGAGAGAGAGAGAGAGAGAAGAGAGACAGAGAGATAGAGATAGAGAGAGAGAGAGAGAGAGAGAGAGAGAGAGAGAGACAGACAGACACAGACAGAGAGTGTGTACATGTGTGTGTGTGTGTATGACTGTATCTGTGTGCGTGTGTACAGAACGTGTGTGTGTGCACATGTTGGGTTTAAAGTAAAGTTTGAGAAGAAAGCTTGCTCTTTTCGATATCTTACCCCCTTGCCTTTAGCCTCTGCCTGGCTTCCATTATAAAAGAAATATAAATGTAGCAAAATAAGCACACCAGAAGGGGCTAAAACAAGGGAAAATAATCTTTCAGGGAATAATGATCTTTCACTCATCATACAATCACAGAATACCCATGCACTTCTACTATCTATCTTCTTACCTCCTTTCTCCCTTTCTGGAAACATTTTGAGTTTTTAAATAACACGACTCCTATAACTTTATGTAACACTTAAGCAAGAACAATACTATTTAGAAGATAATCATAATTACTGACATAGCACAGAGATGATAAGGAAATAAAGCACACTACAACAGGTCAGAGCACTTGCTTTCCCCCAGCCAATGTTAAGCAGTGTCGAGCGTGGTTTCTGAATTGAACGGGTGACCGTTTGCATGCCTTGGCTTCAGTACAGTCCCCCAGTTCACCCAGCTGTAAATGGGTACCTGCCTCTTTAGGGCCAGGAAGGTAAAGCAGCGAGGGAGAAGAGATGGGCACCGCCCTCAATATGCTGGCCCCTGGAGAAGCTAAGGTCTTCGACACCATGCTCCACTACGACCATAGGTTATGGGACACCTTTACCTTTTTTGTTTGTTTTTGCATCACCATTTTTATACATGTATGTACAAACCTCTTCTCTTTGTCCACCACCAAAACCGCCTCTTTGTCTCGGCCTCTTGTCCAAAGCAGACCTAGTTTTCTGAGGGATCGGCTTTCTGCTGGAGAAATCTGATGGAGTTCCTCGTCCACTACCATTGTCACGTCTCCTACTGTAGCGGCCATGATACTTTACAGTAGAGTTCGGATCTGTTGAAGAAAAAAAAAGTAATATTCACTAACACTGTAACAGGGTTTTTACTTTTTGCTAGGCTCTCTCAGTGTCTTAAGCTATTGTCTTGACAGATATATGATAGTAAGTAAGTAAATGAACACCTATACTCACGGTAGAAAGTCTCTGTATTGATTTGTGTAACTAGTCTTCAAGTTTAAACTTTAAAGAAGAATCAATTTAAATTGTCACAGTGACCCACACTCACACAGCCACCTCTGTTCTGGAGGAAAAAAACAAACTTTGTATCAGAGTATAACTAATCACATGTCTTAAGTGGTGAGAGTTATATAACTTAAGACTTATGCACAGCAACTATGGTTGTACACAACTATTTATAATATAACACAGCAAAGACAAAAATCTTCTTAAATAAACTAAGGTAATGCTTACAAAAAATCAACCAAAAAACCCCCCAAAAAGAATTTTGATGGAGATGAAAATTGTAGTGTTGCACTGGTGACACAGAATTTCCATTAAAAGGCATTATTTATAGATAGTAAGTACTATTTCAGTATAATTTACCTGTTGTTGACTGAAGTATTATTACTAATAACTATTAATCAGAATTATTGAATTTATTCTGAAAACCATCCATTTCAGATTAAAATTCCATTTCTATTTTATGTATGGATTTTAAATCCTCATGAATAAAATAAAATAACATGAAATCAACTTCAGTAAACAAAAACTGAAAAAGTCACTTTGTCAGTGAGTGAATCACTCTCAAGTCCAACCTATACAACAGTTACACAGCTTCTCCGTTTTAGTCATCGACGCTGCTTTCCTACAATCATGTAGTTTTACTGATACTAACTAAGCCATAGATCCTCATTCGTCATGTCAACAGAAAAACTGACCACTATTCACCAAGTCTAACATGAAATGCATCTTTCATGATATAGGCCTAGCTAGTATTGTACTTGTTGTAAAGTAGCATGGGGCTATCTGTTGACCATAAACATATGTGGACATTGCCATAATTTAAATTAAATCTCTTTTTTGGCTACACTGTTTCAATTCCATGCTTCACAGTTAATTAGTGATTTGGCTACTAAACGTGATGCTCCACAACATAATAACACAATAAACCAAGGCCCCGTGCGAACGCACACAGAACACCTTGCACACACGTTAAATCCTGTTCTGCTTTTCATAAGAGTAGGCCATTGTCTGCCGGTGGAAACAGAATTTACAAAACTGCACACACATGGGAAATGGATGTAAAAAAAAGCACAGAACCGTCAGAAGTGCTTATTTCATTACCCTTGATATATAAAAGAATAAAATAAAAAAATAAATAAAATCATACTAATACTGCACCAGTTATTGCCATGTTCTTAATCTGCAATAAAAAGAAAAAAAAAGGCCATTCATTGATTCAATCTATCTATCTATCTATCTGTCCCGTAGTCTGACGACCGTGGGGGCACCCTCAAAGACTCAGCAACCAGTTCCCTCCATTCTTCTCTCTGTTCTGCCTTTCTCAGGGTTTTGTTGAGTTCTAGGCCTGTCCATTCACTGATGTTATCCTCCCAGCTCTTCCTTGGTCTGCCTCTTCTTCTTCCTCCTTGGACAGTGCCTTGCAAAACTGTCTTTGTAATTCCTTGGGATCTTGTGACATGCCCATACCACTTAAGTTTACGCTTTTTCACGATCGTTAGAAGGTTCTCATAGGGTCCAATGGTTTGCTGGATTCTGTTATGCACGCTTTCGTTGCTTATGTGGTCTTTGTAGGAGATGCCAAGGAGTCTCCGAAAGCATCTCATCTCCACTGCCTGTACTCTTCTCTCCAAATCTGCAGTCAGGGTCCATGATTCACAGGCATACAGAAATATGGATATGACAAGGGAGCGCATTAGTCTGATCTTGGAGATAAGTGAGATATTCTTATCTCTCCAGATGGTGTTTAGTTTTGACAAAGCTGTTATTGTCTGTGCAGTCCTGCATACTACTTCTGGCTTGGATCCCTGGTCGGATACAATGGCTCCCAGGTACTTGAAGCTTTGAACTGTTTCCAGCTTCTGGTCATTAACCCTGATATCAGTGCTAATGCCGTTGGTGTTATTAGTCATCAGTTTGGTCTTCTCTGCACTGATTTCCATGCGTATGTTTTGGAGGCCTTATCCAAGTGTTCTGTTAGGCTGGCAAGCTTTTTTCTGATCCTGCTATTCCATCAATGTCATCTGCGAAGCGGAGGTTTGTGATCGTTCTGCCACCAATGCTGACTGATCCTTCATGATGTTCCAGTGCATCAGCCATGATTCTCTCAAGGAAGATGTTGAAAAGAGGGGTGAGAGTAACAGCCCTGCCTTACTCCAACTGTTGTTCGAAACCATTCTCCAATGTTGTTGTTGTAGTACACTGCACTGGTGGCCTCGCTGTACAGCTGTTTGATGACTCTGATCAGGTTTGCATTGATGCTGTACAAGTTCATGGTTGCCCACAAAGCTGCATGCCACACCCTGTCAAATGCCTTCTTAAAATCGATAAATACGTGGTAAAGGGCTTGTTGATTTGAAGGTACCGCTCACATATATTCTGAGGTTGAATATCAGACAGACAACAGAGACAGAGACAGAGAGGGCACCATGCTAGATAAAACGACTTGCTCAAGAATTACAAGAAGATTAGTTATTTCAACTAAAGTGACTGACACATTATTGTGTCAGAGAGAGAGAGAGAGAGAGAGAGAGAGAGAGAGAGAGAGAGAGAGAGAGAGAGAGAGACTCAGAGAGAGAGAGAGAGACGGAGAGAGCACCCATGCTTGATAAAACAACTTGCTCAAGAAGATTTGTTAAATAAATTTAAGTGACTGACACACTAGTCTATTGTGTCCTTTTTCCAGTTGTTCTTTTTCCAGTTTTGACCTTGCAGTTCAGATTGACTGTTTGAACCGGTTGATTTGGACAGACCTGTCATGAGTGTCAGAGTATAAAGGGCACTCTGCCAATGCTACAGCCTACACAAACCCTTTGAATGACATTGTAAAGATCTAGTGTTTTTAATTCTATAGGCCACTTTTAGTTTTACTGTTTTTTACTTTTAGTCTCGAGGTTTCAGTCACTACACATTCAGGAAACAATTCAAACAATCACTTTTGCACACAACATGACTGTAAAGTTCTGTAAGTGTAAGCTTGATTATGTAAGCACTGATCAGCTGAGGATGTCAGTGATCTATTTGAGAGATGACAAAACACCATCTATTCCAAATTATCTGGCTGAACCAGATAGCTTCAGCTACTTGAACTGTTGAAGCGCATGTTTCTTGTGACACGCCATCTGTTTCATCCTGACTCTACACATGATACAGTCCAGACAGCTTGTCTATTCAAGTAACCAAAAATTTGGTCAATAATTTCATAATTGAAACTAAAATATAAAATCTGGGAAGTGCACCCATTTTAGTATAAGTAATTCACGAAAACTTTAAAAAGGTATCATGAATTTAATTTAATGCCAACACTGTGGCAACAGGAAGCCATTTTGGTGGTTGTATTCATTTTACATACATGTATAAATTTTGTTATAAATATAAAATGTGAATATGTCCCAGGCGAACTCCATGTGTTAACACTTAACTGTTGAGCATCAAAGAGACTGTAAAACAAAAAGGACATGATCTTAACATCAAATAATGCTAGGAGTGGGATGTAAATTTTAATCACAAAGAACTTCAAATAGTAGACCATTGTGTGCCAGTGGGAACAGATGACAAAAATTTACAAAACTGCAAACACACAGGGACTGGATGTGAAAAAGCACATATGCTTATTCCATTATCCTCGATATAAAATAAAATAAATAAATAAAATACTATCCAGCCTATAATCTAATGAACTTTTCCTTGATCAGTACTATTTCAGTATAATTTACCTGTTGACAGTGTTGTTGACTGAAGTATAACTATTAATCAGAATTATTGAATTTATTCTGAAAACCATCCATTTCAGATTAAAATTCCATTTCTATTTTCTGTATGGATTTTAAATCCTCGTGAATAAAATAAAATAACATGAAATCAACTTCAGTAAACAAAAACTGAAAAAGTCACTTTGTCAGTGAGTGAATCACTCTCAAGTCCAACCTATCTATACAACAGTTACACAGCTTCTCCGTTTTAGTCAACGACGCTGCTTTCCTACAATCATGTAGTTTTACTGATACTAACTAAGCCATAGATCCTCATTCTTCATGTCAACAGAAAAACTTACCACTATTCACTAAGTCTAACATGAAATGCATCTTTCATGATATAGGCCTAGCTAGTATTGTACTACTTGTAAAGTAGCATGGGGCTATCTGGTGACCATAAACAAATGTGGACATTGCCATAATTTAAATTATCTCTTTCTTGGCTACACTGTTTCAATTCCATGCTTCACAGTTAATTAGTGATTTGGCTACTAAACGTGATGCTCCACAACATAATAACACAATAAACCAAGGCCCCGTGCGAACGCACACAGAACACCTTGCACACACGTTAAATCCTGTTCTGCTTTTCATAAGAGTAGGCCATTGTGTGCCGGTGGAAACAGAATTTACAAAACTGCACACACACGGGAAATGGATGTAAAAAAAAGCACAGAACCGTCAGAAGTGCTTATTTCATTACCCTTGATATAAAAAAATAAAATAAAAAAATAAATAAAAATCATACTAATAGTAATACTGCACCAGAGGTCGAATTTTAGTTATTGCCATGTTTTAATCTGCAATAAAAAGAAAAAAACAGAAAAAAACTAGGCCATTCATTGATTCAATAAAAAAAAAAAAATCAAAATTGGACAATTCTATGAAAAGCAATTAGTATTAATTACCATTGAAATGCTAGACTGCAGGAAGTGACAAAATGAGAAAAATAAGTTTTGCATGGTAATAAGACTAATACTAGTAATAGGTGGTCAGAATGAGGGCTTGGGTGTTTTAAATTTTATGTTTCTACAACAAAAGTACACAAACTTAATTACTTATGCCTTGATATTTTGGTGCAAGGTTGAATAATGCTCATGGTACTGTTTCATAATCGATCAAAATATCAAAATCAACAATCTGACCCCCACCTGCCTAAAATGCCCCCTAGCACTAGCAGGAAAGTGGGTCATGTGCAAAAACTAACAAAGCCACTTATTCTGTGGTGGACTTATTTTGTGGTGGAGCTGAGGGTCACCTGTTCAGTGTTCTTGTTCCAATTTTGGTTTAACTTTAAGAGTTATAATCTAATGATCTAGCCTTAGGCCTATTACTATTAATTAGGCTACTGTATTAGTATTACATTTGCCTGATTAGGTCAAACTCAGAAACTGTCAATCTTTTCAGTTTTTGAGTACCTTATCATGAACGCAACACTACAGTTACACCGCAACACTACAGTTACACCGTGACCATGAAGGCTACATCATCAGTTTATACATTTTATATACATGTATGCGTTTCCGGGTTGGGGGGTATTAACACATCTTGAATCATGACAAAATGGAAAGGAAATCCAGAAACTGTAAATAATTATGACAGGTATACTCCTTTAACATGGATCAATATAACTAACAATTATAAACCTACACTACACATTACAATGTGGCCTATATTATAATCGTGGCAGAGTACTGTATGTGAGGTAATTTTAACTGAAAGCTTGGGGAAAGGTCAAGGATATCGACAACTTACCGTTCTTGCGTTCAAAGGCAGTGTTTGACTTTGCTAAACTCGACGACTGACGAGGTGTTCCTTTTTTCTCCATAACCAGTACACTGTCCTCCAACATAAACACCAAATAAAATAAAAGAACTAGAAGACGGCAAAAGCGCTTCTTTCTGCGAAGCAGATACACTGACACGGGTTGGCGACATCATTGTTTAAAAAGCCATTTTCGACGGATAAAAAGATAAAATAAGAAAACTTATCGTGGTGGAAACAATATAAATAAATAATCAAAGTTGACTAAAAACTTAAACAGAAAAAACGATAGGGGTATTCACCCCACTGGCGCTCTAATGAACGCTTTTTCGTAGTACCGAGCGATTCCTCGATCGCTCCTATCGCTCAAATATGGCGACAGAAGTGAAAGTACCCGGATGGTCTTCCAAACAAACAAATTCTTTACCGGCAAATAAGATCTATAAATTATTATTTTTTGTCAAAGAAAAAATGCAAACTTTAAGCACAATAAAAAATAAAACAGAATGACGAAACTAACTGAAAAGAGAACAGAAAAACACACTTCTAACATTCAACACATACGATCCGAGAGGAGGTTCTCATAAATTGTGGAACCGGCTTGCAACGAACAAACCATGTGGCAAAATCAGCTGATAGGCCTACACTATTTTTTAACAAAACCCAATGGAAACCTTTAGCGTTCGGAAAGGCACGTGACTACAGACAGAAGGATGATAATAAGTTAATGTGCAACCATTAATTGTTGTTGTTGTTGTTTGACCATTTTCTCCGATCACTTAAAAAAAAATGTTTGGGTTGGTTTGTTGTTGCTGTTTGTTATTAATTATGTAATGTAATTATTCTGCGATATCAAGTCGAATCAGGTCAATGATACTTTAATTAATCACCCAATGAAGGGCTATTATGGAGCACATCCAATGAAGGGCTATTATGGTGCACAACACTGTAAGATACATAATACGGGCGGATTATAAACAAGTACAAACATGAAGAAACTATGATTAGCATTTGTTTAAAACATTAATTTTCAGAACGATTTAAAACCTGAACTCACACACACACACACACACACACACACGATGTTTGGTTTTCCTTTGTTGCTTGTTTGTTTGTATTAAGGTGGATTTTGCATTTATTTGATTTGTATGGTTTAGTATTATTCAGGTTTTTTGGTTTTGTTTTTAATTCCATGTATGCATATATTATTTTCTTCTCTTGTTTGATTTGTATGGTTTATCATATGTTTTTATTCTATATCTGCATATATTTTTTTTCTCTCCTTTAGATAGATGGCTTGATGGAAGAAAAAAAAAAGCAAATGCACTGCTTATTCAATGTACCATCTGAAAATAATAGTTTTGACTTAGCTTTGACTTTGACTTTGACTTTCTCACACACATACACACGCGCGCGCGCGCGCGCCTAGGTAAACGCCTAGCTCACAGGCTACTTCAATTATCCAAAATAAAACACTTTCTAAATAATCATTCTCGAAAACTACTTTTTTGCGGTCACATTCTACCAGTCATTGACTGCGTCAACTATTTGGGATACCTGCAGTGGAACGAACTTGAAATTCATTCATCGTTTATATAAAAGAGCTGTAAAACTTGTATTGTTAAAAATAAGCACCCTGACAATTGAGGATTGTAGGCAAATAAATGTCCTGACATTTCGAAACCGACTTTTATTCAATAAAGTTGTGTTTATGCAAAAAGTTGTTAATCAAAATGCACCTCCGAAGATTACCAAAGCTTTCAAAGTTAACCAACATATACACAACCATTAATTATTTTGCTAACATTTCCAAGACCCAGAAATAACCTATATAAATCGAGCCTCTTGTATTCAGGCAGTGACCTATGGAATAAACTCCCCCAACATTTGAAATGTATTAAAAACAAAAATCAGTATAAAACACATCTAAAAAGATATTTAATGAATAAAAGTACAGAACACGACTTGTAAACTTAAGAGAGTGATTTAAGTGTCACTGACGTTATTTTTGTCATTAAAATCAGATATGACCCAAGTTTTCATATTCATATTGAGTACATGTGTAAGCATTGATCTATATATGGGTTGATATGATATCAACCCCAACACCCTTTGAATCTGGTGTGTGTGGGGGGGGTGTGGGTGTGGGTGTGGGTGTGTGTACAAGTGTGTGAGTGCGTGTGTGTTGTGTAATTGGTTCGGTTTTGGTTTTTACTTTCTTGTTGTTTTGCCTTTTTACGTTTTTTTTTTGTGTACACAAAAATATGCTGATTTTATTTAATTTGTCGCTGTTAGTTTTCTTTTTCATTGTATTAGATGAGCTAAATTGTTATTGCTGACGTTAGTACTGCTGGGTGGGTTTACATTGCCTGAATTTATTCTTTGATGGAAGGATTAACGTTGTTCTGCCTCAAATGAAAAAGCACATGTACACGCGTGTATATGACCAGGGGAAAGGGAGGGAATGGATGTCTTTGTTATACTTCTTTGCTCTGAATCCAGTGGCTGTTGGTTATTATTGTTTCCCTTATATATGAGTATATTATGTGGTGAAGGGGATATGGGTGAGGATGTGTATGTAAGTGTTTAAATGATACATCAGTTTCCTCTGTTTATATCCATTTGGTTGTTGTTGTTGTTGATTGTTGTTTGGTGTGGGGGTGGGGTTGCTGGTTTATTTTGCTTTTTGTTTGTTTTGGGTTTAGGGTGGTTTTCTTGGGGAGTGGAGGGGGTATTTTGGACTCTTTTCTCGTCTTTTGTTAGTTCTATATTGTTCTTCATTTGTCTTGGCTGTATTCTTGTCCTATGTTAGTTATTGTCGCTATGTTGTGTGTACGTATGTGTTGGTTGTTTGATTGTTTATTTCCTTGTTGTGATTGTTTTGTTGTTCATATGTTGTTGTTGTTTTGTTGTTTGTATAGGTTGAAGGTTGTGGGGGTGAGGGGGTGTGGGGGGGTGGGGGGGGGGGGGGGGGGGGGGGGGGGGGGGGGGGGGGGGGGGGGGGGGGGGAAGCAGTTGGTGTGTTTTTTAAATTTTTATTTTGTTTTGTCTTCTTTGTTTGTTTTGGTTTGGTTTTTCTTTGTTGCTTGTTGTTTGTATTATGCGGATATTTTTCAAGATTTTTGAATTATTTGAATTGTATGGTTTAATATTTTTCTGTTTTTTGTTTTGTTTTTAATTCCATATATGCATATGTTATCGTCTTTTTTTGTTTGATTTGTATATTTTACCATAGATTAGGTTTTTCATTCTATGTCTGCATATACATTATTTTTTTTCTCGCTTTTTTTTCTTTAGATAGATGGCTTGATGAAAAAAAGCAAATGCACTGCTTATTCAATGTACCATCTGAAAATAAAAGTTTGACTTTGACTTTGACTTTGACTTTCACACCACACACACACACACCACACACACACACATCACACACACACACCACACACACACAACACACACACACACACACACACACACACACACACACACACACACACACATACGCACGCGCGCAAACACCCATCGTACGCGACACACACAACACACACACACACACACACACACAACACACACAACACACACACACACACACACAACACACAACACACACACTTCAAGTGACACAAACTCCACTCCCTCCAAAAGTCCTTCAGATGAGACTATAAACCGAGGTCCGTGTGCGAACGTACGCAGAACATCTTGCCCACACATTAAAACCCGTTCCGCTTTTAGGAAGAGAAGACCATTGTTGTGCAGTGGGAAGTGATGACAAAAATAACTAAGCTGCAGATACACGGGGACTGGCTGTAAAAATAAGCACACGGCTGCTTATTCCATTATCCTTGAAATAAAAAAATTGAAAAAGAAAACCCCTTTCAATTACTCATAAGCATTGATCACTCACCACACACACACACACACACACACCACACACACACCACACACACACACACACACACACACACACCACACACACACACACAGGGGGGGGGGGGGGGGGGGGGGGGGGGGGGGAGGGGACGGGATAGCCTAGTGGTTAGAACATTGCGCTCGCAATCTGACGACCCGGGTTCGATTCCCGTTCAAGGGGATATTTTCTCCTGGGGTTAACATTGGTGCCGACTCCCCTCTCCCCTAAAGTCCTCCGTGTGAGACTAAACCGAGGCCCCGTGTGCGAACGCACGCAGAACATCTTGCGCACACGTTAAATCCTGTTCCGCCTTTCGTAAGAGTAGGCCATTGTGTGCCGGTGTGAACAGATGACAGAATTTACAAAACCGCATACACACGGGGACTGGATGTGAAAAAGCACATGAGTGCTTATTCCATTATCCTCGATATAAAAGAATAAAATCACACACACACACACACACACACACACACACACACACACACACACACACACACACACACACACACAATTTTTCAAATGAATGGGCTGACAGAGCTGCAAAAAAGGGGGCAAGACATGATATAGAATCGATAGAACTGGATGTTCCCTTATCTATACAGGAAGGATACCGTATATTAGAACAAACTTCATGGGGTAAGTTTAAAGAATCTGATCAATTCAAGGAACGATATTTTAAAAGTTGTCTGACCACTGCCCATTTTTCTTGTTATATGGCTCCTTCTCAAATAGATTCGCGTTTTATAACCGTAAGAAGGGTTCATTCACTATATTTTAGAATGAAGTTAAATGCATTCCTTACAAAATTTTGTAAACATGTTAGATGTCTATGTGGGGATCATATTTCCAATACTCATATCATATCTGAGTGCCCTATTGTAAAACCTTTTTTTACCTACATTTTCTGAACAGTCTCTGGAAAATGTATTTGAAAATTCAAAGCTAGCCTTTACCATTGCCAGATGTTTATTGCATAGTCCACTTGAATATTTATTGGAGTTACATTATTGTTATTTCATGTTTCCACATTGTTGAGTTAATATTTTGCTCCTGTTTAAAAGTATTATCATTACTTTTCTAGTTTTGTTGTTGTTTTTTTCCACAAAAATACCAACACTGATACTATTTCTTAACCTTTTCTCCTTACACTCCTTCCTCTCCCTTCTTTAACTTCCACTACACTATTTCCCTCGTCTAATATCACTTAGAGTAACAACGTTAATTGAAACAACCACCATTCCACAACCATCCCACCACCAAAATAACATTACACACGACCACAAAAACACAACACACATCAACTTCCACACCCTCACCACACACACACTCACACACACACCACAGTTAAATCTGAGATACAAACCGAATCTTGAAGAAAACGCCAGAACCACTGCGACCCCCACATCTTAAACCTCACCATGACAAAAGACAAACCAACCAACGACACGATGACACAACAAATTCAAAACCGCAACACATCAGAACTGGGATGAGAACAAAAGCAGATTTAGTGTTACCTGCATACATCTGCGCACAATTAAAGACATTCAAATGAAGAAAAGCATTGCAGATGAACGATGACAAATATAATAAAACGGCATGGTCAATCAGTGACTGAATGGTAAACAAAGCATATAAGATGTATCCATTATCCCGCAAATAAAGAGAATCAATTAAAGACAATAATGATAAAATATTAAAAAGGCATGGTAAATCATCGCATGGCACGCCTTGAAAGAATGGAGC
>CM054157.1:9441045-9448545 GCA_028751875.1 Rapana venosa
ATTATCCTCGAAATAAAAGAATCAATCAATCAATCAATCAATCAATCAATCAATCAATCAATCAATCAATCCTAGGCTCCCTCCCTGCAAACAACAAGCACGACATGACAGCCGCGAGTGGATAAGGCGGATAAACTTCAGATTTATTATAAGTCTACAGTCGTGGGTTTGAATCTCGGCAGGCGCCTGCTGAGAGTAGTAACAACAACAACAACAACAACAACAACAACAACAACAACAACAACAACAACAACAAACCAAAGTGGTCATCATTTTCGAGGTCAAAATGTTTGCAGACCTCCTAATGCGTCATTCCACTTTGTGCCGTGATACATTCACGCAGAAGATGCAGCATGTGCGGTGGTACCGGAATTTAAATCAGCGTTTGACGGACTGCATATTAAAAACAAAAAAATAATATGAAAATGTCCAACGCGTAACTGTGAGGCTTTGCCACCTGATTGGTTCAGATAACACTGTGTTATTGGGTCACACACCACTGTGATACTGGGTCTTACATTACTGTGTTATTGGGTCTCACATTACTGTGATATTGGGTCACACAACACTGTGATACTGGGTCTCACATTACTGTGATATTGGGTCTCACATTACTGTGTTATTGGGTCTCACATTACTGTGTTATTGGGTCACACAACACTGTGATACTGGGTCTCACATTACTGTGATATTGGGTCTCACATTACTGTGTTATTGGGTCTCACATTACTGTGTTATAGGGTCTCACATTACTGTGTTATTGGGTCTTACATTACTGTGTTATTGGGTCTTACATTACTGTGTTATTGGGTCTCACACAACTGTGATATTGGGTCTCACAACATTGTGTTATTGGGTCTTACATTACTGTGTTATTGGGTCTCACATCGCTGTGTTATTGGGTCTCACACAACTGTGATTTTGGGTCTCACAACACTGTGCTATTGGGTCTCACAACACTGTGTTATTGGGTCTCATAACACGGTGTTATTGGGCCTCACAACACTGTGTTATTGGGTCTCACAACACTGTTATTGGGTCTCACATCGCTGTGTTATTGGGTCCCACAACACTGTGTTATTGGGTCTCACACCGCTGTGATATTGGGTCTCACAACACTGTTATTGGGTCTCACAACACCGTGTTATTGGGTCTCACAACACTGTTATTGGGTCTCACAGCGCTGCGTTATTGGGTCTCACAACACTGAGTTATTGGGTCTCACAACACTGTGTTATTGGGTCTCACAACACTGTGTTATTGGGTCACATATTACTGTGTTATTGGGTCTCACAACACTGTGTTATTGGGTCTCAAATTACTGTGTTATTGGGTCTCACATAACTGTGTTATTGGGTCTCACACTACTGTGTTATTGGGTCTCACACTACTGTGTTATTGGGTCTCAAATTACTGTGTTATTGGGTCTCACATCACTGTGTTATTGGGTCTCACAACACTGTGCTATTGGGTCTCACAACACTGTGCTATTGGGTCTCACAACACTGTTTTATTGGGTCTCACATCACTGTGTTATTGGGTCTCACAACACTGTGTTATTGGGTCTCACAACACTGTGTTATTGGGTCTCACATCACTGTGTTATTGGGTCACACACCACTGTGATAGTCTCACATCGCTGTGTTATTGGCTCTCACATTACTGTGTTATTGGGTCTCACACTACTGTGTTATTGGGTCTCACAGTACTTTGCTATTGGGTCTCACAATACTGTGATATTGGGTCTCACATTACTGTGTTATTGGGTCTCACATCACTGTGTTATTGGGTCACACATCACTGTGATAGTCTCACATCGCTGTGTTATTGGGTCTCACATCGCTGTGTTATTGGGTCTCACATTACTGTGATATTGGGTCTCACATCGCTGTATTATTGGGTTTCACATCACTATGTTATTGGGTCTCACATTACTGTGTTATTGGGTCTCATATTCCTGTGTCATTGGGTCTCACATCGCTGTTTTATTGGGTCTCACATCGCTGTGTTATTGGGTCTCACACAATTGTGTTATTGAGTCACACACCACTGTGATATCGGGTATCACATTACTGTGTTATAGGGTCTCACAACACTGTGTTATTGGGTCGCACAACACTGTGATATTGGGTGTCACATTACTGTGTTATTGGGTCTCACATCGCTGTGTTATTGGGTCTCACATCGCTGTGTTATTGGGTCTCACAACAAAAGTTTTTGGGTGTCACATTACTGTGTTATTGGGTCTCACATCGCTGTGTTGTTGGGTCTCACAAGACTGTGTTATTGGGTCTCAGAACACTGTTCTTGGGTCTCTAATGATGAGTTATTGGGTCACACAACACTGTGTTATTGGGTGTCACATTACTGTGTTATTGGGTCTCACATTGCTGTGTTGTTGGGTCTCACAAGACTGTGTTATTGGGTCTCACATCGCTGTGTTGTTGGGTCTCACAACACTGTGTTATTGGGTCTCACATTACTGTGACATTGGGTCTCACATCGGATGAGACTATAAACCGAGGCCCCGTGTGCGAACGCATGCAGAACATCTTGCGCACACGTTAAATCCTGTTCCACTTTTCGAAAGAGTAGGCCATTGTGTGCCGGTGGGAACAGATGACAAAATTTACAAAACTGCATACACATGGGGACTCGATGTAAAAACAAAAGTCATATGAGCGCTTTGATTTGTTGCTTTACAAGATTCAGCGCTATATAAATTCCATACATTATTATTATTATTATTATTATTATTATTATTATTATTATTATTATTATTATTATTATTATTATTATTATTATTATTATTATATTATTATTATTATTATTATATTATCATTATTATTATTGGGTCACACAGTACTGTGTTATTGGTCACACACCATTGTGATACAGGGTCTCACATTACTGTGTTATTGGGTCTTACAACAATGAGTTATTGGGTCTCACATCGCTGTGTTGTTGGGTCTCACATCGCTGTGTTATCAGGTCTCACATTACTGTGTTATTGGGTCTTACATTCCTGTGTCACTGGGTCTCCCATTGCTGTGTTATTGGGTCTTACAACAATGAGTTATTAGTCTTACATTGCTGTATTATTGGGTATCCCCACACTGTGTTATTGGGTCTCACATTAATGAGTTATTGGATCTCACATTACTCTGTTATTCGGTCCCCCAGAACTGCGTTATTGTGTGTCACATTACTGTGTTATTGGGCCTTACATTACTGTGTCATTGGGTCTTACATTACTGTGTTATTGGTTCTTACATTACTGTGTTATTGGGTCTCACATCGCTGTGTTATTAGGTCTCACACAACTGTGATATTGGGTCTCACATTAGTGTGTTATTGGGTCTCACAACACTGTGTTATTGCGTCTCACATCGCTGTGTTATTGAGTCACACAACACTGTGTTATTGGGTCTCATATCACTGTGTTATTGGGTCTCACAACAAAAAGTTATTGGGTGTCACATTACTGTGTTATTGGGTGTCACATTACTGTGTTATTGGGTCACACAACACTGTGTTATTTGGTCTCACATCACTGTGTTATTGGGTCTCACGTCGCTGTGTTATTGGGTCTCACATCACTGTGTTATTGGATGTCACATTACTGTGTTATTGGGTCTCACATTCCTTAGTGTGATATTGGGTCTCACATCGTTGTGTTATTGGGTCACACATTACTGTGTTACACACCATTGTGAGATAGGGTCTGACATCCCTGTGTTATTGGATCTCAGAACACTGTGTTATTGGGTCTCAGAACACTGTGTTCTTGGGTCTCACAACGATGAGTTATTGGGTCACACAACACTGTGTTATTGGGTTTCACATTACTGTGGTATTGGATCTCACATCGTTGTGTTATTGGGTCTCACATTACTGTGTTATTGGGTCTAACATTACTGTGTTATTGGGTCTCACATTACTGTGGTATTGGGTCTCACATCGTTGTGTTATTGGGTCACACATTACTGTGTTACACACCATTGTGATATAGAGTCTGACATCGCTGTGTTGTTGGGTCTCACAACACTGTGTTATTGGGGATCAGAACACTATTCTTGGGTCTCACAACGATGAGTTATTGGGTCACACAACACTGTGTTATTGGGTCTCACATCGCTGTGTTATTGGGTCACACAGTACTGTGTTATTGGTCACACACCATTGTGATATAGGGTCTCACATTACTGTATTATTGGGTCTTACAACAATGAGTTATTGGGTCTCACATCGCTGTGTTATTGGGTCTCACAACACTCTGTTATTGGGCCTCGCATCGCTGTGCTATTGGGTTTCACATCGCTGTGTTATTGGGTCTCACCACACTGTGTTATTGGGTCTTTAAACAATGAGTTACTGGGTATCACATTACTGTGTTATTGGGTTTCACATAACTGCGTTATTGGGTGTCACATTACTGTGTTATTGGGTTTCACATTACTGCGTTATTGGGTGTCACATTACTGTGTTATTGGGTCTCACATTACTGCGTTATTGGGTCACATACCATCGTGATATAGGGTCTCACATTGCTGTATTAATGGGTCTCACATTACTGTGTTATTGGGTATCACATTACTGTGTTATTGGGTCTCACAACACTGTTCTTGGGTCTAACAACAATGAGTTATTGGCACACACAACACTGTGTAATTGGGTCTCACATTGCTGTGTTATTGGGTCTCACATTACTGTGTTATTGGGTCTTACATTACTATGTTATTGGGTCACATAACACTGTGTTATTCTGTAACATAACACTGTGTTATTCTGTAACATAACACTGTGTTATTCTGTCACATAAAAATGTGTTATTGGGTCTCACATCGCTGTGTTATTGAGTCTCACAACACATAGTTATTCCGTCACACAATGTCGAGTTACAGGGTCACACAACACTGAATTACAAGGTCACACAGCACTCAGTTATTCAGTAACATAGCATCGAGTTATTTGGTCACTCAGCAATACGTCACTGGGTCACGCAACACCAAGTTACTGGGTCACAAGACACTGAGTTAGTGGGTCAACCAACATGGATTCATCGGATTACACAACACTGAGCCGTTGGGCGAAATATTGCTAGATTATTGGGTCAAACAGGACTGATATATGGGGTCATTTAACACTGAATAATTGGGCCACACAGCACTGATTTATTAGGTCATACTGCAGTGAGTTATTGGGACACAGAAAGCTAATTTATTGGGTCACCTAAACTGCTGAGTTATTGAGTCTCACAACTGCTGAGTTATTGAGTCTCACAACTGCTGAGTTTCTGGGTCACACAACTGCAAAGTTATTGGGTCACACAATATCAAGAGATTGGGTTGCCTGACAGAGTTATTGGGTCACACAACACTGAGTTATTGGGTCACACAACATCGAGTGATTGGGTCACTTGACACAGAGTTACTGGGTCACACAACACTTATTGATTGGGTCACACAACATTGAACTACTGAGTCACTCAATACTAAGTTACTGGGTCACACAACACTGAGCTACTGGGTCACACATCACTAAATGAGTGGGTCACATAACACCGAGTTATTGGGTCACAAAACACTAAGTGACTGGGTCACACAACACTGAGTGATTGGGTCACACAACATTGAGCTACTAGGTCACACAACACTAAGGGACTGGGTCACACAACACTAGGCTATTGGGTGACACAACACTAGGCTACTGGGTCACACAACACTAGGCTACTGGGTCACACAACACTAGGCTACTGGGTCACGCAGTACCGAGTTATTGGGGCACACAACACCGAGTTATTGGGGCACACAACACCGAGTTAATGGGTCACACAACTGTTGAGAGGATTCTTTTTTGACTGCCAGGCATGATGTAGCGTATTATGTTAAATGTTCTGCAAGTAGCTTGTATTATATTGTATTGTATTGTGTTATATTGTAAAGAGTACTATTTTAGCCACTGCAGATTTCTCTAAAGTAAAATAATGAGGCTGTTCTTTCCAGGGACAGCTGGTTGCCATAAGAGTAGCATTCCCCTTTTTAAGGTATCTAACAATATTTTTCCCTGTCTGCGTGTACATTTTTTTAAATATGAAAGTAAGCTCTTTTTCTTCAAAATTTGGCCCAGGATAATTCTTTTATTGCCATGAGTTCTTTTATGTGTTCTAAAGGCCTACTGGACACTGATCTTTGGTTGATCGTTTCTTCCAAGACACTAGCACCTAAATCACCTTTCAGTCTGGTGGATTGGGGGGAAAGTTTGGGTATAAACAGGGATCGAACCCACGATCTATGACTTTCCAGGTGGAAAAGTGCATTACCTCTAAAACCACCTGACCCATCTGTGTCATGGGAAAACTGCAGCTGAGCTAAAAATTGAAACTATCTTTCAAATCGAAAAAGTATCATTTATAAAGTGAACTAGAAATTGAATTCCTCTTTCAATTCCCCAAAAGTTTCATTTATCAAAATGGTCTGAAAATTGAATCTATTTTTCAATTCTAACAAAAATTCCATTTATGGTGGCTTATCAGACGTGATGTAACTCTTTACACAATCACCATGCAAATGGAAATGCTTCCTTTGCAAACAGATCAAAAACTTAACTCTTGAGATTTGCTGTCTTCCTTGAAATGGAAAAAAAAGCTGTTTTGAATTTCAGCCAGCGTGAATGACGTTGTTTATCTTTAATTTTTTATTTACCCCCAGCAGCTCTGTAAAGTTGTGGTTAATTTTTGATAAAACTTAAACTAAATGTACAATGGAGCTATTGTTAGTGAAAAAGGCTAAAAGACCGAAATCCTCGCAAGAGCTACACGAACAGTAGCAGCAATGACGAAGCTTAAGACCATCTGGAAAGACCGAAACATCCCTCTCAGGACCAATGTCAAGCTACTGCATGCATTGGGTCATCTCCACATATCTGTATGCATGCGAATCCTGGACATTGAATGCATATCTATAAAGGAGGATCCAGACTTTGGAGATGAGATGCCTCAGACGACTCCTTGGCATTTCATACACGGAGGACCTTACCAACGAAGAAGTCCGACAAACCATCACCCAACAAGTAAAACAGTAAGAAGACCTGCTGACCACAGTCAAGACAAGGAAGCTCAGATGGTATGGACATGTGACACGATTAGATGAGCTCTACAAGACCGTACTGCAAGGAACAGTGCAGGGGAAGAGAAGGCGAGGCAGGCCGAAGAAGAAATGGACAGACAACATCACTGAATGGACCAGGGAACTTTACCACAACCGCCGCAAATGGAGCCAACTGGTGCAACGTTCATCACTGCAGTGCCTCTCGGAAGCAGATGACAGATGATGACACTGATGCTCACAGATAGTAGTGATTTTTATTTTGTGATCCATCCTTGGATTGGATATAGAACAATGTGGAAAGGCAGTAATTATTTTGCAATCTTCAAATCAAATGTACAATGACGAATTGAGCCAGTGATTACTTTGTAATCCTTGAACCAAATTTACAACG
>CM054157.1:9453545-9463545 GCA_028751875.1 Rapana venosa
TCTGTCTTCTCTCTCTCTCTCTCTCTCTCTCTCTCTCTCTCTCTCTCTCTCTCTCTCTCTCTCTCTTCCTCTCTCTCTCTCATGGGGGACGGGATTGCCTGGTGGTTACAGTGATGCCCTGATCTGCTGACCCCGGTTCGAGTCTCGTTGAGGATTTTTCCTCTGGAGTTAACATCAGTGCCGACTCCTCTCTCTCAAAAGTCCGGATAAGACTATAAACCGAGGTCCTGTGTGCGAACGCACACAGAACATCTTGCGCACACATTAACACCCGTTACGCTTTTCGGAAGAGTAGGCCATTGTGTGCCGGTGGGAACGGATGACAAAATTTACAAAACTGCATACACACGGGGACTGGATGAAAAAAATCATATGAGTGCTTATTCCATTATCCTCGAAATAAAAAAAATCTCTCTTCTTCTTCTCTCTCTCTTCTCTCTTACTCTCTCTCTCTCCTCTCTCTCTCCTCTCTCTCTCTCTCTCTCTCCTCTCTCTCTCTCTCTCTCTCTCTCTCATGCAGAAAAACTCTAAATTTGAATCTGTCCTGTAACTATGTGAGGAATTCATGCCATGATGACTATTTTGGCCAGAAATTAATTACGTTCTCAATATATAATATTGTGTGTTTTGTCCCCTTCCCACTGTTCCTTTGTGAGCAGTTATCTCCCTTATCACAATACCCCCCCCCCCCCCCTCTCTCTCTCTCTTAAAATTAAAAAAAATATTTCATTCTTTTATATCGAAGATAATGGAATAAGCACTCATATGATTTTTTACATCCAGTCCCCGTGTGTAAACGGTTTGGAA
Source organism: Rapana venosa (assembly GCA_028751875.1). Taxonomy (NCBI): domain Eukaryota; kingdom Metazoa; phylum Mollusca; class Gastropoda; order Neogastropoda; family Muricidae; genus Rapana; species Rapana venosa. Next base: position 9,454,353 of record CM054157.1, read on the forward strand.
ATTCTGTCATCTGTTCCCACCGGCACACAATGGCCTACTTTACAAAAAGCGGAACAGGATTTGTGTGTCCAAGATGTTTTGCGTGCGTTCCCTCACGGGACCTCAGGTTTATAGTCTCATCTGAAGGACTTTTGGGGAGAGTGGAGTGTCTCGGTGTCTCTGTCTCTCTCTCTGTGCTTTTAATTTCGCTTACGTAGTAAAGTGTGAGTGAGATCTTTCTGTTATGCTCTAGTGACACCACAGTTATTGTTTTTATCCACATACTTGATTTCATTGTTGTTTGTTTTTCATGGAATTCTCTCTCTCTCTCTCTCTCTCTCTCTCTCTCTCCCCTCTCTCTCTCTCTCTCTCTCTCTCTCTCCTCTCTCTCTGGCAGTGCCATGCCTTGTCTTCTTCTGCTTACAATTACATTTGCCTGTCATAGTTGTTGCAGTAAAAAATACTTGTTTCAGTTGTTGTTACTTAATCAAGATGGACATGTTGATGGTGCTGTTGTTTTTTTTCTAAATGGGTTTAGAGGCAGCATTTAGTGTCCGTTTAATTTTTATAAGGGGCTTTTCTTTCTTCTTTATAAATTTGTGTATTAATATGCCAGGTATTTTGGTTGTTGTTGTTGTTGTTTATTTGTGTTGCTATTTCTTATATTGCTTATTTTGTAATCCTGACTTATTTAAAGGAATTTCGAATATTTGGCATTTATTAAATGTCCTATTTTAGCCATTTAGAACAAAAAAGCACACAAAAGTCTGCTTTCTCTCTGTCCCTCTCTCTGTTTGTCTCTGTCTATCTCTGTGTCTATGTCTGTCTGTGTCTGTCTCTTTTTCCCTCCCTTCCTCTTTTTCTCTCCCTTCCTCCTCCCACCCCCTTTCTCTAAGATTATATAACAATGCCATTTCTCTGATAAGATGTGTATTTGTAAACCACTCAGAACAAGCTCTCTCTCTCTCTCTCTCTCTCTCTCTCTCTCTCCCCTCTCTCTCTCTCTCTCTCTCTCTCTCTCTCTCTCTTGCCTAAAAAGACCTTACACAACCCGAAAGCGAGTTATATATATATATATATATATATATATATATATATATATATATATCAAACACACCCAACAACAATAATAATTATAACCATTATTCGCTTTCTTTCATAACATCAGACACACAGCGGAGCTAACGGGAAGAATGTGGTGTTTTGTATTACTTCCTGTACATATGACCTGTTCCTCTCCCCCCCCCCCTTCCCCCCCCCCCCCCCCCCACCTCCCCCCCCCCCCCCCCCCCCCCTCTCCACCACCAACCCCTTTGCGGGCAAACGAAGAGTGGTGTGTGTTTTTGTATTACTTCCTGTTCATTTGACGTGTTTCCTCTCCACCCCCCCCCCTTTCCCCAACCCTCCCCCCTCTCTCTCTCTTCACCCCCCCCCCCCTACCCCCCTCCCCTCTTATTCTTCCCTGCCTTCCTTCCCCGTGCCGCATGGTTTAGTGTAATGGATGCCTCAGCCTACATGTCACTGTATTGATCTGGCTGACAGTGGAATGATACACAGCCACACTGAGGGACTTTCCACTTTCCTGCTGCGCTTAATCTTGGTGTCAACTTTCCTGCTTCATCAGGCGGGCAGGAGGCGGCAGAAGCTCGTGACAACCAACCGTTGCTTTTGGTGCTAGCTATAGCTAGGCCTATGCCCGCTTGCTTGGGCTATGGCGGCAGATGCTGACTTTGAACAATCGATAATAATTATGTGTCATGTTTGTCTGTCTGTCTGCAGACTTGTCCCCTTGTCTGTTTCTGTCTGTCTGTCTGTCTGTCTGTCTTCTCTTCTTTCTGTTTGTTACTAGGACTAAAGCTTGTGTTGTAACACCTCTTCCCTGCACGCTATATCGCGTGCTAAAAAAAAAAAAAAAAAGATTCGGTGTCAGTCGGTATGTGTGTGTGTGTGTGTTAGTTCTTCAGTTTAACGTCCTTCCACCAAAAAGTGATATCAGACGATTTTGTGTGTGTGTGTGTGTGTGTGTGTGTGTGTGTGTGTGTGTGCGTGCATGAGTGAGTGTGTGTATGAGAGTGTGTATACGTCCGTGTATGTATGTGTGTGCATGTACGAGTGTGTGCGTATGTGTATGTGCGTGCGTGCATGTAAGTGTTTGTGAGTCAATGAGTGTGAGTATATGAGTGAAATTGTTGGCGTGAGTGTGTTGTGTGTTGTGTGCGTGCGCGTGTGTACGTGTAAGTAAATATTATCACAGAAATTGAGTTATGTATGTGTGTTCCTGTAGGTGTGTATGAGTGTGTGTGTGGCGCGCGCGCTTGTTTGCGTGTGAACATGCAAGTATGTGTGTGTGTGCGTGTGTGTGTGTGTGTGTGTGTGTGTTGGTAAAGAAATGGATGTTGAAGCTTTCTGATGTCACATGGGCAGAAATGTGTTCGTTTTAAATATATTTTATCATTTGTTCTTTTATTTCGAGGATAATGGAATAAACACTCATGGGTTTTTTTCCTTTTCTTTTTACATCTAGTCTCCGTGTCCATGGGTTTTGTAGATTTTGTCATCCATCCCAACAGGTACAAATGGCCTACTGTCACATGGCTCTTTGAAGAACGAACTCTTTTGTTTTGAAAACACTCCAAGTGGACGTAGAACGCTGACTGAAATGCCAAGAGTTGTTTCCTATCTCTCGTGAATCACATCCAGAGCACAGGTTGACTCAGGAATCAAGTTGGATTTCTTTTATTCTACTGAATCAGTTCAAAACGATATTCATTTCCAGTGCAAAAGTTCCAACAACACACACAAAAAAGCAAAAAATCCTTTCCACAATCACCGTGGATCAACAGCCAAAACTCTGTGACTACACTCACTAAATACGAGCTCCATTAGTTAATGACTTTCACAGTCATCATAGCTCTCTTCTATTCCTTCAAATTATCTCCCCTGCTTCAGGTAATCTCTACGCTTGCTTCCCCTGCTCACTCTCTGCCTTTCTGCCTCTCCTCCCTCCTCACCAATCGTCTTTCCTACTCTGACTCTCCTTCCCGTCTAAACGCCTCCAATAACTCTTTTCCTTTGAGTCCATATTGTCTGCTAAATTTGCTAGCTCTTCCTTGCTATCTGCCATATTGACTTTTTTCTTCAAAGACTAGAAGTGCAGACAGAGTTATAACGTGATATAGGATATACGTCAATCTCTTTTCACGTGTTACGTCATATGATGATGACACCAGCAAGAACACCTAGATCCAGTTGTATTTAGTGAGCTCCTCAGAAACAACGTAGATCATACGCCAGATCTTACTCGGCAGGAGGCTAAAGCAAGATCGCGGCCCCTGACAGTCACTTCAGTCACACAATACTCACTGAATTTCACACATTTACGGGAACACAGTCTGAATCACCGTAGCAAAACAAACTCTGAATCTACATGCTGAATTTCCTGCAGACATTCCGTAGATTTGTTTTATTCACACTGGAAACGATGGATATGATGATCTGCTCCTCTCACAGATTCAACTCCACGTTATTCTGAAATACCTCAGGACTTCAGATGTAGGCTCCTTGATCCACGGTGATTGTGGGAAGGATTTTTCCTTTTTGTTTCGGAACTTTTGTACTGGAAATGAATATGTTTTGAACTGATTCAGTAGAATTAAAGAAATCCAACTTGATTCCCGAGTCAACTTGTGCTCTGTCTGGATGTGATTCACGAGAGATAGGAACCAACTCTTGGCATTTCAGTCAGCTTTCTACGTTCACTGGAGTGCCTTCTTCAAAGAACCATGTGACACATCTTCTGAAAGGCGGAACAGGTTTTAACGTGTGCCCAAGATGTTCTGTGTGTGTTCGCACATGGGGCTTCATTTATAATCTCATCCAAAGGACTTTCGGGGGGAATGGAGTCGGCCCTGATGTTAACTCTAGGGGAAAAAATCCCCTTGAACTGGCACTTCACCTCGATGGTAGCTCGAACCTGGACTCGAACCCAGGCCATCAAATCATGATCCCAACGCGCAACGGCCAACGCTTTAACCGCCAGGCTATGCTGTCTTCCACGTAGTTTGAAAACGGGTCTGATAATTATTTGAAAGTGTGGGAGGGAATACTGGTTTTAAATTCCCCCCCCCCCCCCCCTTCCCCAAATTTGAAGTGGCTATACATACAATTTTGTTAGTGGTCATACATAACATTTTGTTAGTGGCCATACATAACATTTTGTTAGTGGTCATACATAACATTTTGTTAGTGGTCATACATAACATTTTGTTAGTGGTCATACATAACATTTTGTTAGTGGTCATACATAACATTTTGTTAGTGGTCATACATAACATTTTGTTAGTGGCCATACGTAACATTTTGTTAGTGGCCATACATAACATTTTGTTAGTGGCCATACATAACATTTTGTTAGTGGCCATACGTAACATTTTGTTAGTGGCCATACATAACATTTTGTTAGTGGCCATACATAACATTTTGTTAGTGGTCATACATAACATTTTGTTAGTGGTCATACATAACATTTTGTTAGTGGCCATACGTAACATTTTGTTAGTGGCCATACATAACATTTTGTTAGTGGTCATACGTAACATTTTGTTAGTGGTCATACATAACATTTTGTTAGTGGTCATACGTAACATTTTGTTAGTGGCCATACATAACTGTTAGTGGCCATACATAACAGTTCGTTGCCATAACATTTTGTTAGTGGCCCCACATAGCAATTTGTGACCATAACATTTTATTACTGGCCATGCATAATTTTGTCAGTGGCCATACATAATATTTCCTTAGTGACCATACATAACATTTTGTAGGCATAGAATTTTGTTGGTGGTCATACATATAATTTTTTTAAACATTTGTTTTAAGTGGCCATACATAACAATTTTGTTACTGACCATACAAACCATTCTCTAAGTGGCCCTACACAAACATTTGCACAGAATGCATTACGTGTAAAGCACACTCTGTCATCTTCTCCTCTTTCCCCTCGTTTCCCCCGTAACTTACAAAACAAACAAAAACGAATCCGGGCATGTGCTACGTTTTCTGTGACGGATTGGTAGAAAGCTAATCTGGGCACTGATTACACGAAAGTTTGGTTCATAAATCACCGTCAACCAGAGGTTTGTTTTTGGTTGTTGTTGCTTTTTTGTTTGTTTGTTTGTTGTTGTTTGAAGGGGGGGGGGTGTCCTGCAAGAATCACAGACAAATCTGATCTGCCTAGGAGTCGGCTCAGTAGAAGAAAAAAACCTACACGAATAGACAAACGGGAGAGAGCATGCTGCATTTTCTAGGCAGCTTTGATGTACGCCAGTCTGTCACTTATACTGTATAGTGACAATATTGTCCTCTTGTCTTTACAATCCACTCACCCATTTTTTTCTTGTAAGGAATCAAAAGAGCCCTCGTTAAAAAAAGAAAAAGGCCTTTCCATGCGCACACACACGCACACACGCACGCACGCACACACACACACACACACACACACACACACACACACACACACACACACACACACACACACACACACACACACACACGCTTTGTGTGAAGAAAAAAAATCCACCCTCACATAACACCAAATAATATTATTAACAGACAACACATTTTCTTTAAAAGGGTACAGCATTTTTCTTTAAAAAGGATATATAAAAAGTTTCTTTGAATGGGTACAAATTCGTCTCTGGATACATACATACAGACGTATGACTGGGTGCAGTTTTCTTTAATTCAAAATCTCTTTAAATGGGTAACTGCCGTACTTATACCACGAGGAGCGAAGCCAGAAGCTTATCCAGAGAAAATCAGTCATGACTATTAAATTTAAGCTGTGCAACACATTTTAGTTAATTTTACTGATTTATTTGTTAGTTTTTGCCAAAGTTGACTTAAAACTAGTCTACAATAACACTACTATTGAAGTTCTCACCAGCCACTCCATGGCTACTTCATTTATAACTCCCCCCGTGGGGATACCAGGGGCCTGTCAGTATAAAATAAATGGCATCCCCACCTTCTGGAAATTCTGTGCTAGGAATTCCCTCTTTTCTATCTCCCTCTATTTGTTGTTTCTGCCATGTTCCTTTTCTTCCTGTCAACTCCTTGTTGTCTATTTTCTGCCTTCTTGGTCCATTCTCTTGGTGGGTGGGTGTGGGGGGGGGGGGGGGGGGGGAGGGAGGTGCCCAGAAAGAGTTTATATTAACAAATCTCTCCACGCTAAAGTTGGATGCGCTGGGCTGACTTGTCAGGCACTTAACGGCAGGGCAACACATTTTTGCTCTGAATATGACAGACACAATAGTTGCTGTCTGAGTGTGAAGAAGAAGAAGAGAAGAAGAAGAAGAAGAAGAAGAAGAAGAAGAAGAAGAAGAAGGAGAGAAGAAGAGAAGAAGAAGGAGAAGAAGAAGAAGAAGAAGAAGAAGCAGCAGCAGCAGCAGCAGCAGCAGCAGCAGCAGAAGAAGAAGAAGAAGAAGAAGAAGAAGAAGAAGAAGAAGAAGAAGAAAAAGATGAAGCAGCAGCAGCAGCAGCAGCAGCAGAGAAGAAGAAGAAGAAGAAGAAGAAGAAGAAGAAGAAGAAAGATGATGATGATGAAGCAGCAGCAGCAGCAGCAGCAGCAGAAGAAGAAGAAAAAGAAGAAGAAGAGGACGAGGAGGAGGAGGAAGAAGAAGAACAACAAGAAGCAGAATAAGAATAAGATCAAGAACAAGAAGAAGAAGAAAGACGACGACGACGAAGACGACGAAGAAGAAGACCACTTCCCTTGGCCTCTCCCCTTGTTACCAAACACCATCCAATCTACGCTGTCCCTCTCCTTCCTTGTAAGGATACAAAGGCTTAGGCCTGTCCTTGCCTATTTCCTGCCGCCTAAAGGGAGGTTCATGCTGGCCAATCTGCGAGACAGACTGGGCAGGATCTGGGAGTGCTGCTGTAACGTAACAGGCATAATTTCTAAACGCAGCGTCCTCTGTTTTGTATTGGAGAGCGAGAGAGAGAGAGAGAGAGAGAGAGAGAGGAGAGGAGAGAGAGAGAGAGAAGAGGAGAGAGAGAGAGAGAGGAGAGAGAAGTAGCAATAAGCAAGAAAGAAAGCAAAACAGAAAACACTAGAAATAACCGAAAAAAATAGCAAGAACCAAGAGCAAAACAAAAGCGGCAACAACAAGGGAGAGGTGACACCGAGTAGTATTCCCCTCAACAACAACAACAACAACAACAACAACAACACAACAAAAAACAACAACAACCCCAAACCCAAACAGAGAGAGAGAGAGAAAAGAGAGAGAGAGAGAGAGAGAGAGAGAGAGAGAGAGGAGAGAGAATTATTTGACAATTTGACAATTATTTATTTGTGATAAGCTTTACGCCCATTCACAAGGGGACAGGGGGATGGGGACATGGCGCAACACACATAAAGTGGAAAAAACAAAACAACAGTCAACAACAAGCCCAAATAGACAACATGGCATGGAAATCCACACCATGGGTTTGTAATAATTGTATAGTATGAAAAATATATACCTGTGATACAAACTATCATCAACTCAATTGCTTATGTTTTATGCTTATATCTTAAACAACACTGTCTCTCATGAAACAACGTCACGCTGTCATCAGTCATTACAGGAGTAACTAGGACACATCTCTACAAATTGTTCTTCAGCAGTCTGGCCGTTGTGTGTGTGTGTGTGTGTGTGTGATGTGAGGTGAGAGAGAGAGAGAGAGAGAGAGAGAGAGAGAGAGAGAGAGAGAGAGAGAGGAGAGAGGAGAGAGAGAGAGAGAGAGAGAGATGTTTTGTTGCTTTGACAGAGCCTAAAGAGGAGAGGGTCCGGTGGGGTTAACTTTCCATCCCTCTGAGGGGTTTCATCCGTTCCTTCTCTCTCTCTATCTGTGTCTGTGTCTGTCTCTGTCTTTGTCTGTCTGTCTCTCCGTCTGTCTCTGTCTGTTTCTCTGTCTGTCTCTGTCTGTGTGTCTGTCTGTGTGTCTGTCTGTGTGTCTGTCTCTCTGTCTCTCTCTCTGTGTACACGTGTGTGTGTGTGTGTGTGTGTGTGTGTGTGTGTGTGTGTGTGTGTGTGTGTGTGTGTGTGTGTGTGTGTGTGTGTGTGGTGTGTGTGTGTGTGTGTGTGTGTGTGTGTGTGTGTGTATGTGTTGTGTGTGTGTGTGAGCGCGCGCGCGCGCGTGTACGTGTGTATGTGTGTGTGTTGTTGTTATTGCTTCGATTTTACGCCTGTCCACTCAAAGTGAAATTAGACGATTAGTGTGTGTGTGAGTGTGTGCGCGCGCGCGTGAGTGCGTGCATTCGTGCGTGCGTGCGTGTGTGTGTGCATTCGTGCGTGCGAGCGCGCGCATCGTGCGTGCGTGTGTATGTATTGTCTGAAGGGAACAGTTAGAGGAGAAGGAGGTTTAGCCACGGGCTCCATACTTTCCTATAGCTGGTTTATGGAATACCGGCTGACAGCTGCCTGAAGAAGCAGAAACAGTTTACCCAAATCCTTCTTTCCTTCCTCAGCTAAAGAGCTCCGAGGTTCATCAAGGGTGAGACTTTTGCGTATATATGCGACCGCTTTTTTCCCTCCCCTTTCACCATTTAGGTAGCTGCATTCCGACTTCTGGGATATTTTACCCAAATATGAAAAAGTGTTCTCGGTTGAAAGATGCTTCTGCTCCTTCCGGTTCAGGCTTTGCTCGCGCATGCCCCTTTATTTCCACATCCTGTAGTATATGAGGAGTTTGTCTTACGTATGCGTAGTATGCGCACATTTATAAAGTTTTTTAGTCAAAAGATGTGATTTTCCAATCAGCTTTCTTTTTATTACATAGTTTTGTTGTTGTTGTTGTTTTGTAACAGCCCCATATTTTTTGGTTTTCTTTTCTCCCTGAATAAATAGTCGTAATAATTTACAAAACCGCATACACACGGGGACAGGATGTAAAAAAAAGTACATGAGTGCTTATTCCGTTATCCTCGATACAAAAGAATAAATAAAATAAAATAAAATAGTCCCAAAGTCTCGAGTTTTCATGAGGGAGTGGAAAATCTCCAAAATAGACCAAGTTTTGGATATCTAGATCTGGATGGACACTGTCTTTTGGAATAATGTTCTTTTATCAGACCTTTTGACCTGTTACTGCAGACTGCCCCTTAATGCTGGCCTTTACACCGAATTCAGTGAACGCAGGGGGTTGCAAATTATCTGCATAAATTGAT
>CM054157.1:9473545-9481045 GCA_028751875.1 Rapana venosa
AAAGTCAGAAAAAGTATTTGCAACAGAATTATCAATGAATACGAAGCGAATACATCGGCATCTGACGCGAAAAGTCAGAAAAAGTATTTGCAGCAGAATTATCAATAATACGAAGCGAATACATCGGCATCTGACGCGGAGAGTCAGAACAAGTATTTGCAGCAGAATTATCAATGAATATGAAGCGAATACATCAGCATCTGACGCGGAAAGTCAGAAACAAGTATTTGCAGCAGAATTATCAATGATACGAAACGAATGCATCGGCATCTGACGCGGAAAGTCAGAAAAAGTATTTGCAGCAGAATTATCAATGATACGAAGCGAATACATCAGTATCTGACGCGGAAAGTCAGAAAAAGTATTTGCAGCAGAATTATCAATGATACGAAGCGAATACATCGCAATCTGACGCGGAAAGTCAGAAAAAGTATTTGCAGCAGAATTATCAATGAATACGAAGCGAATACATCGGCATCTGACGCGGAAAGTCAGAAAAAGTATTTGTTTTGCAGCAGAATTATCAATGAATACGAAGCGATTACATCGGCATCTGACGCGGAAAGTCGGAAAAGTATTTGTTTTGCAGCAGAATTATCAATGAATACGAAGCGAATACATCGGCATCTGACGCGGAGATTCAGAAAAAGTATTTGCAGCAGAATTATCAATGAATACGAAGCGAATACATCGGCATCTGACGCGGAAAGGCAGAAAAAGTATTTGCAGCAAAATTATCAATGAATACAAACGAATTAGGGCATTGTTGCGGAAGTCAAAAAAGATTTGCAGCAAAATTTACAAGAATACGAACGAAACATGGCACTGACGGGGAGAACAGAAAAAGTATTTGCACAGAATTATCAAAAATACAAAGCGAAACTCGATTTTGACCCCGGAAAGTCAAAAAAGTATAATTTTCAGCAAAATTATCAATGAATACAAGCGTTACATCGGCATCTGAGGGGAAAAGGGAAAAGTTTTTTGCGCAAAATTTAAATCAAAAAATACGAAGCAAAAGCTTTCAGTGACGCAGTCATGAAATGATTGTATACAATTATATATATAAAAAATTTTTAATATTAATAAATATATATATATAAATATAAGAAAAATTTTTATTAAAATAACCCCCTGACACGAACCAAAAAAAAGAAGAAAAAATATAAGAAATTAAATCAAGATATGTTTCAGGCTTGCTTTTTAAAAACAACAACATGAAAAAACAAATATGTACCAAAACAAAATCACCAAAGATACAAAATCTTAAAAAAAACCCCAACGACATAAAAGAAAAACTGGGTTGTTCACTAGCAAAATCGTTAGGCTCACGTTTTCAAAACCCCTTTCACCTCCTCCATCCTCCCTTCTTACGAACGGAAGCTAGTTTTTAAAAGACAAGCCAGGGATCACCAACAGTCTGATGAAGCCCCAGCAACTTCAGAATGGAAGGGGGGAGGAGGAGGAGAGGACATGGGAGTCTTTTTCCCCAAACTGCCGGCGCCACTGATACCCCTCAATGTCTTGTTCTAAGGGCCCGTGACACACCACCGTGTACGACGGACCACCGACCCCTACTCCCCGCGAAGACAACAATTGCACTCTTCCCACACAGGAGGCCTCCTCCGCGGCTGGCGCCTTCCAGGAGCAACGGAAAGCCCAACCCCCTTGGGGGTCAGAGTTTCCCCCTTGGTTGAGAGACAGAGTCTTCCTTAGGCCGACACCGGGTTTTTAAATTTTGGGGGGGTCACAAGGTATAGTATTTGTTAATGCGGGGGGAGAAAAAAAAAGTTTGGGGGGTTTTTCACAGATTTTTTTTTTAAAACATGAAAAAAAAAGGGCGTCACTTGATTTTTGGGGGGGTTGGGACATAGAGCAAAACCCTAGAAAAAATTTTGCGGGATTATTTTAATGATACGAAACGAAACATCGGCATCTGACGCGGAAAGTCAGAGAAAGATTTGAAAACAGAATTAAACACTGAAAACGAAGCGAATACTTTCAACACAGATACTAAAATAGTGTATGAAAAATTTAAAATTGAAAAAATTATTAAAAAAACCTGACATACCAAAAAAAAAGAAGAAAATAAAAATTAAATCAGAGATATTTTTTAAAGGGGCGTTTTTTAAAAAAACCAACACATGACAACGATTAAATGTACAAAAAACACCAAAGATGAATACATAAAAAAAACCCACAAAAAAAGAACCTGGTTGTATCACATGGGAAAAAACCCCGTTACCGCTCACGTTCCCCACCTCCTCCATCCGTCCCCTCTTTCGAACCGAAGTTACTTTCAAAAGACAAGCCAGCCATCATCCAGACAGTCTGATGAAGCCTCCAACTTCAGAAGGGAAGGAGGAGGAGGAGGAGGAGAACATAGCAGTCTTCTTCCCCAATCATTGGGGCGCCAGCTGATACCGCTCAAGTGTCTTGTTCTAAAGCCAGTGACACACACCACCGTGTACGACGACCGACTGACCGCTACTGCTGCTGAGAGAGGACAACAAGTTGCACTCTTCCCACACAGGAGGCCTCCTCCATTGGCTGGCGTCGTTCCAGGAGACAAGCGGAAAGCCAAGCCTCCTTCAGGGAGTCAGAGTTTCCGCTCTTGGTTGAGAGAAGAGTCTTCCTTAGGCCGCACAACCGGTTTTAATTTTGGGGTGGTCACAAGGTAGTAGTATCTTGTATAGAGTGCGGGTGGAGAAAAAAAATGTTGGGTGTTTTCACAGATTTTTTTTAAAGCATGAAAAAAAGGGACTGTGCACTTGGTTTTTTTGGATTGAGGACATAGAGCAATACCAGTAGAAAAGTATTTGCAGCAGAGTTATCAATGATACGAAGCGAATACATCAGCATCTGACGCGGAAAGTCAGAAAAAGTATTTGCAGCAGAATTATCAATGAATATAAAGCGAATACATTTCAGTGATGCAGATACATGAAATGAGTGTATGAAAATTGTATATGAAATAATTTATTGAAATAATCCTTGACAAGTACCCAAAAAAAAGAAGAATATAAGAAATTCAAATCAGAGATATGTTCTAGGCTTGCGTTTTTTAAAAAAAACCCACCCAGACAACGATCAATATGTACCAAAAAAAAATCACCAAAGATGACAAAGTCATCAAAAAAACCCCAACAACATAAGAAAAACACTGGCTTGTATCACATGGAAAAAATCGTTACTGCTCACGTTCCACCTCCTCCATCCGTCCCTTCTTACGAACGGAAGCTTACTTTCCAAAAACAAGCCAGGCCATCATCCAGACAGTCTGATGAAGCCTCAGCAACTTCAGAATGGAAGGAGGAGGAGGAGGAGGAGGAGGAGGAGGAGAGCATGGCAGTCTTCTTCACCAATCATGCAGGCGCGAGCTGATACCGCTCAAGTGTCTTGTTCTAAGGCCAGTGACACACCACCGTGTACGACCGACCGACCGACCGCTAGTGCTGCTGAGAGAGGACAACACATTGCACTCTTCCCACACAGGAGGCCTCCTCCATTGGCTGGCGTCGTTCCAGGGAGACAAGCGGAAAGCCAAGCCTCCTTCAGGGAGTCAGAGTTTCCCCTCTTGGTTGAGAGAGAGAGTCTTCCTTAGGCCGCACACCGGTATTAATTTTTGGTGGGTCACATAGTAGTATCTTGTATAGAGTGCGAGTGGGAGAAAAAAATGTTTGTGATTTTCACAGATTTTTTTTAAAGCATGAAAAAAGGACTGTGCACTTGTTTTTTGGGATTGAGGACATAGAGCAATATCAGGTAGACAAGTATTTGCCACAGAATTATCAATTATACGAAGCGAATACATCGGCATCTGACGTGGAAAGTTGGAAAAGTATTTGCAGCAGAATTATCAATGAATACGAAGCGATTACATTTCAGTGACGCAGATACATGAAATGAGTGTATGAAAATTATATATATATATATATGAAATAATTTATTGAAATAATCCCTGACAAGTACCCCCAAAAAGAAGAAAATAAGAAATTCAAATCAGAGATATGTTCTAGGCTTCCTTTTTAAATAAAACCCCATGACAACGATCAATATGTACCAAAAAAAAATCACCAAAGATGACAAAGTCATAAAAACAACCCAACAAAAAAAGAACACTGGCTTGTATCACATGGAAAAAACCGTTACCGCTCACGTTACACCTCCTCCACCTGTCCCTTCTTATGAACCAAAGCTACTTTCAAAAGACAAGCCAGGCCATCATCCAGACAGTCTGATGAAGCCTCAGCAACTTCAGAATGGAAGGAGGAGGAGGAGGAGGAGAACATGGCAGTCTTCTTCACCAATCATGCGGGCGCCAGCTGATACCGCTCAAGTGTCTTGTTCTAAGGCCAGTGACACACCACCGTGTACGACCGACCGACCGACCGCTACTGCTGCTGAGAGAGGACGACAAGTTGCACTCTTCCCACACAGGAGGCCTCCTCCATTGGCTGGCGTCGTTCCAGGGAGACAAGCGGAAAGCCAAGCCTCCTTCAGGGAGTCAGAGTTTCTGCTCTTGGTTGAGAGAGAGAGTCTTCCTTAGGCCGCACACCGGTTTTAATTTTTTTTGGAGGGGTCACGTAGTGGTAGTATCTTGTATAGAGTGCGAGTGGGGAAAAAATGTTGGGTGATTTTCACAGATTTTTTTTAAACATGAAAACAAATGGACTGTGCATTTGTTTTTTTTTTTGGATTGAGGACATAGAGCAATACCAGGTAGAAAAGTATTTGCAGCATTATTATCAATGATACGAAGCGAATACATCGGCATCTGACGCGGAAAGTCAGAGAAAGTATTTGCAGCAGAATTATCACTGAATACGAAGCGAATACATTTCAGTGACACAGATACATAAAATGAGTGTATGAAAATTATATATGAAATAATTATTGAAATAATCCCTGACACGTACCAAAAAAAGAGAAGAAAATAAGAAATTCAAATCAGAGATATGTTCTAGGCTTGCGTTTTTAAAAAAACCAACACATGACAACGATTAATATGTACAAAAAATCACCAAAGATGACATAGTCATAAAACAACCCAACAAAAAAAGAACACTGGCTTGTATCACATGGAAAAATCCCCGTTACCGCTCACGTTCCACCTCCTCCATCCGTCCCCTCTTACGAACCGAAGTTACTTTCAAAAGACAAGCCAGGCCATCATCCAGACAGTCTGATGAAGCCTCAGCAACTTCAGAATGGAAGGAGGAGGAGGAGGAGGAGAACATAGCAGTCTTCTTCCCCAATCATTGGGGCGCCAGCTGATACCGCTCAAGTGTCTTGTTCTAAAGCCAGTGACACACCACCGTGTACGACGGACCGACTGACCGCTACTGCTGCTGAGAGAGGACAACAAGTTGCACTCTTCCCACACAGGAGGCCTCCTCCATTGGCTGGCGTCGTTCCAGGGAGACAAGCGGAAAGCCAAGCCTCCTTCAGGGAGTCAGAGTTTCCGCTCTTGGTTGAGAGAGAGAGTCTTCCTTAGGCCGCACACCGGTTTTAATTTTGGGGTGGTCACAAGGTAGTAGTATCTTGTATAGAGTGCGGGTGGAGAAAAAAATGTTGGGTGGTTTTCACAGATTTTTTTTAAAGCATGAAAAAAATGGACTGTGCACTTGGTTTTTTTGGATTGAGGACATAGAGCAATACCAGGTAGAAAAGTATTTGCAGCAGAGTTATCAATGATACGAAGCGAATACATCAGCATCTGACGCGGAAAGTCAGAAAAAGTATTTGCAGCAGAATTATCAATGAATATAAAGCGAATGCATTTCAGTGATGCAGATACATGAAATGAGTGTATGAAAATTGTATATGAAATAATTTATTGAAATAATCCTTGACAAGTACCCAAAAAAAGAAGAATATAAGAAATTCAAATCAGAGATATGTTCTAGGCTTGCGTTTTTTTAAAAAACCCACCCAGACAACGATCAATATGTACCAAAAAAAAATCACCAAAGATGACAAAGTCATCAAAAAACCCCCAACAACATAAGAAAAACACTGGCTTGTATCACATGGAAAAAATCGTTACTGCTCACGTTCCACCTCCTCCATCCGTCCCTTCTTACGAACGGAAGTTACTTTCCAAAAACAAGCCAGGCCATCATCCAGACAGTCTGATGAAGCCTCAGCAACTTCAGAATGGAAGGAGGAGGAGGAGGAGGAGAACATGGCAGTCTACTTCACCAATCATGCAGGTGCCAGCTTATACCGCTCAAGTGTCTTGTTCTAAGGCCAGTGACACACCACCGTGTACGACCAACCGACCGACCGCTACTGCTGCTGCTGAGAGAGGACGACAAGTTGCACTCTTCCCACACAGGAGGCCTCCTCCATTGGCTGGCGTCGTTCCAGGGAGACAAGCGGAAAGCCAAGCCTCCTTCAGGGAGTCAGAGTTTCCGCTCTTGGTTGAGAGAGAGAGTCTTCCTTAGGCCGCACACCGGTATTAATATTTTTTTTGGGGGGTCGTGTAGTAGTGTCTTGTATAGAGTGCGAGTGGAGAAAAAAATGTTTGTGATTTTCACAGATTTTTTTTAAGCATGAAAAAAATGGACTGTGCCCTTGTTTTTTTGGGATTGAGGGCATAGAGCAATACCATGTAGTCACGAGAAAGTTAGAAATAACCATCAAATGAGGTTTGCCTGTATTCCTACAGCGTTGACCCTGCGCATGCATATTGCGGTAGGGAAGCTAGCAGAAGACAAAGGACAAGTGTTTGCTGAAAAATTTTTAAAAAGTCAAACCTACCAAATTTGTTAAAAAATCACATGAGTTTTGAGTCAGAGGCTAGTCTTTCACAAAAAGTGTTGTTTTTTTTAAATTTCTGTCGATGCCTTAGTACGTGCCGTATGAATATAAGAGTCACAGAGAAAAACAGAAGGAAAAGAGTGATATTTTAATACCGGTGGTGTGCGGCCTAAGAGAGGACAAGTTGCACTCTTCCCAGACAAGAGGAGGCCATTGGCTCGCGTCGTTCCAGGGAGACAAGCCAACTTCAGGGAGTCAGAGTTTCCGCTCTTGGTTGAGAGTCTTCCTTACGCGCTGTGGGGGTGTAGTAGTAGTAGTAGGGTCGGTCGCTGCTGACGAAGTAGCGATAGAACTCGAGGATGCCTGGCATTGTGTCTCCTGGACACTTGGTTAACTCAAGATACAACAAGCCTGTCTAGCACAGCACACCTGCCAATTATTATTATGGTCTGTTGGGGTTTGTCCGTGGAGAGAGTAGGGAGGTTGGGGTGGTTGGGGGGGGGGGTGGGGGGGGGGGGGGGGGGCAGGGGGAGAGGGGAGGGGAAGGAGGAAGTCTTTGGACAGATGAGTTTTTAAATTTTGGGGGGAAATCTGTTCTACTGGAAATGTTCGTTTTGCTGTCATTCTCTTCGGTACTGGTTTGTTGTTGTTGTTGTTTGTTTGTTTTCTAAAAATCTGTCACTGACATTTTAGTTTTGCTGTCACTCTCTTCATTTTGTTTGTCTTTTTTTTAAA